>ML806094.1:7402-46941 GCA_009831015.1 Picea engelmannii
TTCCATTGAATCCATCTTAGTATCCAACTTAGCTTCCATTGAATCCATCTTCTTTTGTAGTTCATTTATGTCCCTACGCATTTCTTCACCTTCATCAAGAGTCCAATTAGGATTTTTTGGAGGCTTATTTGGTGTAGAAGGCCCCTTTTTTGGTGGCATGTTGGCCAAGTATCACTTTTGAATCTTGATTTTGAGGCGGTTCTGCTAGACAATATTTATTTTGTTCTATCTCCCAAGTTTCAGCCCTTCTGGGTATGAAAATTTATTTTAGGTAGTTCTCTGATATTTCTTCTCTGTAATGCCATAGGTCTGATCAAAATTGGATGTGCCAAGTGGAATTTACGGTAACTTCCTCACAACTTGCCGTTTTTTGGCCTTTCCAGGAGATCTCACTTGTATAGCATGCCCCACACAAAATAATTGATATCTAATTTTGAAACTCGCACCCAAAATACTACAGACTGTCCACGATCCAATGAAACCAGTCCCACTCAATTTGGATACTCTAGAAAGAAGTAATGATTGTTTTACCTAGAACACCTTCTTGATACTAGTCAATAGGACTAATCAGATACCCTATCTTACACAAGGTGTATCTACAAATTTAAGATGACCCAGAAGCTGAAATTTTTACCACAGATACCTTACTAATTTATGTAAATGGCCTCCAGATTTTAGGGTCTGAAAAATTACAGAAAATAATTTATAGCGAAAATTCCGCAATGACTCATTTCAGGATGATTCCAGAACCCTATCTTGTATAGGTTGTATCTCCGAAATTATAAGGCCTAGGGAGCTGAATTTTGAACCCAATGTACCTTAATCCATCTACTAAATATAGCCCAATCCTTTCCTTCTGAAACATTGTAGAAAAAAAGTTATAGTGAAAATTCCACAGTGTCTCAGATGTAGCAGCGAAACCCCAAGACCTTGAGCTCTGATACCATATGTTAAGAACCAAACATCAATATAGCATAGAAAAACCTCAGGAAAAGAAATAAACACCTTGAAAAAGAGATAATTTCAGATAATAAGCCTCTTCAAGGGGGCAACCTCCTTTTACCCCACTTAAATGTTCAAGTACAAGATGATTCAAAATGAAAATGTCTCCTTGTTATATATAGGAGACTAGGATGTATAATTACAACTAATGGCCTAAAGCCGACATGAATAAAATAACATTACTAATATAATATGCCCAAATTAAGGGGTAATGAGCCAATATTAGGGCTTAACACAAAATCACTTGGAACAACACCGATGAATGTCACTCGAAACAGTCATTGGTGGTTGAGCTCAAAGAAACAAATCCAAGACTCAACTCAGACTCTGATCCAGACAATAATAAAATGAGGTAGATAATTGATGCAGAACCCACTGCTACTTTCATGACCACAACAATACAACCAGAAGAACTAGAGGATCTTGAGGAGGGGGAGCACCTTTTCCATTCACATATGTGGGTGAAAGGGATCCCATTGCATTTTATTATTGATAGTGGAAGTAAAAAGAAACTCATCTCAACAGAGGTTTTCAATCAATTGGAATTTCCAACAACACCACACCCACAACCATACAACATTGGATGGCTTCGCCAAGAATGATATCTTTGTGTCATCCATCAATGTTGCTTGTCATACGACATCAAGCCCATAAAGGATGAGCTATCGTGTTATGTTTCCCCATTGGAATTATGTGATGTTCTATTAGGCCATCCATATATGTGGATACATCATGTTGTTTATGAGTCTCTACCTTGTAGCATCATTGTTACTATGGGGGATCAACCCTATAGGACCCCATAGGTAATTCTAACTATTGTACTGACAAAGTAATGCCACAAAGTAATCTCTCATACTGCAAAGTTTATCCTCTTCACAACCTGACCAGAAGAGAAGGACATTGCAACCACTCCAGCCTCAGCCTAACACCCTTCTATCCATCAGAAGAAGATCAACAATATTGTAGAAGAGCACCAATATATTCTTATTACACCTACGGGGGTGCCTCCGCACTGCCTAGTCAAACAAAGTTATGATAAATCCCTTCATGTTCTTCATGATGCATCTTCATTGATAAAGTCCTCCCACACTTTGGCAGATCATGCAGCCAGATTGGTTAAACATATCCAACCCCTCCAACAACAAGTTCATAACAACCTTTAACAAGCTAAGCAGGAAAAATTCTTCCACAAGGCAAGCAACTCACCAAGGTTTAGAATCAACAAAATATTCCTCAGGGAATTGATGCAATGGATACCATTGCTTCCTAAGGTGGGAAGATTGATCCAAGAAGAAATCGGTGGCCACCCACCTATTCCACTAGCTCAAAAAAGAGGTTTCCACCTTGACATTTTTTCTACATCTTTTCAAGTCCTAAACTTCTAGGGTCGTTTTGAGGCCCTAAACAACATTTTTTGGTCCCACCACAGTCACACTATAGGCTTTAGCCAAAGTGTGATGGAAAAATGTGTAGTCCTTAGATAGAAATTTCAAACGATCTATCGTGCACCCCAAACAAAGATCGTATGCAAAAGCTACGCCCTTGGGAAGTCGATGTACCAACTACCCCCATCAAGGTCATCAAACATTTTGGTGTTTCATCTTTTGGAGTTAGGGTTTTGGATTTTATTTATGTTAAAAATGCCTCTAGAGCCTCATTGTGAACATAATCATCAGCTTTTGAATGGGCATAGACATCACATATCTTCCCAGAGATAAGTTGTCACCATTCTAGTGAGTCATTCACTCTATAATTTTATAGTTTATGTACATTCTCTCATTAATAAAAATTGTGCATTATTGTATCAATGTGTTTATTGAAATATCTTTGTATATTTAATTGTTATATCTCTCCCTTCATTTTATTCTCAAAATAATATGGATCATGTTGTGTTTGATTTTGAAGTAGAATTGATGGATGTGAAGACAACATTCCTACAAGGGGATCTGGAAGAAGAAATCTACATGAAGCAACCAGAAGGCTTTGTTGTGAAGGGAAAGAAGGAGTTGGTATGCAAGATGAAAAAGTCCATGTATAGGTTAAATCAATCATGAAGGATGTGGTATCAAAAAATTGATACTTATATGTTGGGACTTGGATTCACAAAGAGAAAAGTGGATCACTATGTGTATTTCAAATTAAGGAGCTAGTATGCAAGATGAAAAAATCCATGTATGGGTTAAAAAAATCACCAAGGATGTAGTGTCAAAAATTTGATACTTATATGTTGGGACTTGGCTTCACAAGGAGCAAAGTGGATCACTATGTGTATTTCAAATCAATTGGTGATCATCTTATTTATTTTTAATTGTATGTGTATGATATCTTATTCATAGGAAACAACAAGGATATTATATAATATGTGAAAACTCAATTTTCCTCTAAATTTGACACTAAGGATCTTGGTGCTGCAAATTTAATTTTGGGCATGGGAATTAAAAGAGATCGGGCAAACTTGAAACATTGGTTAAATCAAAGAAAATATGTCGATATGATATTGTAAAGGTTTAATATGCAGGAATAAATTGGTCAAGGTACCTATTCATGTAGGTGTAAAGTTATCTATAGATAAATGTCCCAAGACACAAGAAGAGGAAGAGGTCATGTCTCATGTTCCGTATGTGAGGTTGGAAGTTTGATGTATGCAATGGTATATACTAAACCAGACATTGCACATGCAGTGGGATTTTTTAGCAAGTATATGTAAAAACTAGAGAAAGAGGATTGGACAATAGTAAAGAGGGTTTTCAGATATTTGCATGGAACTACTAGTTATGTATTGTGCTACCAAGAAATACTAGGATTGGACAGAGTGTTGGACATACATGGTTTCGTTGATGCAAACTGGGCTAGAGATATGGATCGCAGAAGATCTACAAGTGGGTATATGTTTAACATGTTTGGAGGAGAAATCAGTTGGATGAGAAAAAGACAGTCTATAGTGGCATTCTCAACTACATAAGTTGAATATGTGGAAGCCACTCATGCAAGAAAGGAAGAAATATGCTTACAAATATTGTGTTAAGGTATTGGGTTGGTAAAACATGTTGTAAGGATAGATTGTGATAGTCATAGTGCAATAATCCTAGTGAAGAAACCAACTTATCATTCAAATATAAAGCATATTGGCGTCCAATATCACTTTGTGAGAAACATGGTTGAATACAAGAAGGTGTTGTTGATGAAGTTAAACACTTTGGAGAATGTTGGAGATTCATTAACAAAATATTTGAGCACTGGTAAGTTCTCTTGGTGTAGAGGATCTATGGGCATTGCTACCCTAGATTGTTGACTATGTAATCATGTAACGCCCTTGTTATCATTGAAATTATGTCCACAACATCTCATGCAAATGGTTACAGGAATAAAACATCTCCAAACACCTATTAGTTCACCTGCAGCACCAAAAATGCAAATGGTTACAGGAATACAACATCTCCAAACACCTATTAGTTCACCTGCAGCACTAAAGGAAGCATGTGCACAGTGTGCGGAACAAAGAATCTCGTAGAGTGCACAATGCGCCATATGCACGACTGTGTACGAGAAAAGCCGTGCACTCCTATGAATGGCGCATTTATGGTTCTTGTCGGCCCCTCACCCACTTTTGAACCAGCTCCCAACTTGATTTGACCCTCAAATCCAAGATGAATCTAAATGGGGGGTTGGTCAACGACCTAAGGGTGCCCTAAAGGGCCCCTTTTCCACACTAAGAACCGGTTGGATATTGCCTCAAAGACATGCTATAAATGGAGGCCATGGGTGCACTAAGAATTTAAGAATATCATAGTATTGTTATGTTGCCTCTATCCTCCCTCAAGAAACCTCTTTTCTTCTTGGAGCATTCTAGCAACATCTCAATAAGCTATTCATCTTACCTCTTGAGGGAATAGGCTTGGATATCTTCACCATTTGCTTTCTAGTTTATCATTGTAAGAAGAGATATCAAATAGGGGACTCAACAGCCCTCCCAAGGAGGAAGAGGGGATCCATCAGTCCTCCTTTCTCTATGGTGTTTGCCAACTAATATAGTTATCCATCGGTGGCATAATCATTGGTCATTTGGTTGATTGATTTTGGTTCAAAGTTTCTTATGCATTTTCATTTTTATTTCCTTAGTTGTTTCTAGCTTAGTTGTTTGTTTATTTCTTGTGCTTGGATTGTTTAATTCATACACTAACCTCTGTCTTGTCTAGCATGTCCAACTAGACTTGTAAGTGCCCTTGTTTTCCTCACCCAAGTGACGAAATGAACACAACATATTGGCTTTAAGGCCCACAATGCCACCTCATTGGTACCTTTTACCATAGTGATTTGACAAAATGATTTAGAGGATATTTGGAGATTATGAGAGTTTGATTCGATCGACCCAGGAGTTGCGAGAGCCAGGTTAGTGGTCTCATCCTCCTGCACAATAGATAGGTTCTATTTTTTGGGTAGGGTCATATAGATGGTCGTACTAGCTTTTTTGTAGGGGTGAGCCCACTAGTGCGTGGGAGAAGGAAGGAAACCCACGTTGATATGCATGTGTATAATTGCCTCTCACGCGCATGATGTGCACATGTGCTGAATACAGCCACGCATGGGGGTGCGTGGCTTTGGATGGGTGTAGTGGGCGTTTCTTTTGACATATTGGGGCGACATTTGGCCATGTTTCGATGTGATGTTCGATGATAGAAGAGTCAAGCCTAGGAATCTCAGTGTAAGACCGGGAAAAAATATCCCGGTATTCCTGAAAGAGAGCTTTGTAAGTTGTGAGTTCCTCGGGGGAGCATGCAGCGCCAATGGTGATTTCCTCTATGATTCCTAGTTTGATGGAAATGTTGATTTTGACAGTGGGGGAAATGTTGGCCATGTTGCCTTCTTCAAAAGCATCAGGGGTAGGGATAGGGTTATTGAACTAATCTATATACCCAGATGAGATAAAATCCTTGGTTTCGATTGCAAATATGGAGGCTTGGCTAAGAGGGTCAAAGGATTCCTGTGAGAGAAAAAGTGCTTTGTGATGGAGTGCATTCCATGGGCAATCGGGGGTAGTTAGTTCCTCTATGATATCTTCGTCGTAGTGGAAAATGAGAGAATATAGGTGATCCAGGGAAGTAACATTGGTGATTGTCACCGTGTGATGGTCTTCATGTGGTGAAGACAAAAAGGGGGTATCGCAACTATAGTGTGATGGTGTGCTTGACATAAACCAAATGTCCAGACATTGTGGGTTATAAATTGTGGTAGGGGGTAATATTTCTTGAGGGAAATGAACCGGAGAATTGGGAGGATTTGGGGGAAAATACTCAGACACTCTATCCATGAACCATGGAGGGGTGGGAAGTGACTCAAGTTCAGGGAAGGTGATGTGAACAATATCTAGACAAGGGATAGGGGGAATCACTTGTAGCATAGTAAGTGAGGGGGTTGTAGGATTTTGAATAAGGTCCATTTGATGACACATGTATTCAATGATCAAAGGACATTGTTACGTGAAATGATCAAGTGATTCACAAAGAGAGAAAGGGAACCTCATCTGTTCGTTGACTGAGGTCGTGATATAATGGATGTCGGTGACGTAGGTACCCAATGACATGGGTGGAGAGGAGTCTTTTTGAAAGCTCTATCATACCGTCGTTAGCATGTGTCGAAAACGAGGTAGATTTGGGAAATGATGAGTGTAGTGGTCGTACTCAGAACAGATGGCACACGCGAATTTGATTCACAATCCTTTATTTTCTATAGTAGGGGAAGTTGTGGTGGTACTAGATGTGCTTGGTGAAGTGACGAGTGTTGTGGTTACTCGAGGGAGTTGGATCAAATTGTGTAACTCGGGAAGATAAGGAAATCTATTAGTGGGGTATCCCTCTCTTTCACATAGTGTGCAAGGAGGTTGAACTTGAGGAGGAAGGGGAGCAGTGGGATCTTTCTTCTTTCGTCTACCCCCAGCCATAGGAGTGGTGTCATTCGATGGGGGGGATGGTGGGGTGGTTGGAGTTAGTACCAGAATCTGCATCAGGATTCCCTATGTTTAGGAAGGGAGAGATGGTTGGGAACCATCGCGGGTGGGTGTAGATACCATACTAGAATGGTGAGCACCATGTTGGGAAGGGTAAGCGTTGCGACTACCTGAAAATATTGTACTCCTGGTGGGGGGTAGAAGAAGGGGATTTGAGTAATGTCTTGGGGGATTGTTTCCCAAACCAGGATTTGCCCTTGGGGAAGGGTGAAATCAGGAATAAGTATTTTCATAGGGTTCTCAGGTAATTCCAGAGGTAGAATTTCTTTGACTGGTGGAACATCGAGGGGTGGAGAAGCCTCAGTGGGAGGAATGGTAACTCTGGTTTCAATTCCATTAGAAGATATGACACACACTTGTGCTGAGGGATGTATGAGTGGTGGTGCTCCATGGTATGCCCCCAGCAAAGATGGGTCTTTGAAAATTCTAGGGACCATATCCATGAGTGGATATGCATCGGAACTAGTGTGGACAAGAGGTAGGATGTTATTGATGTTGGAGGAGTGGTTAGGCTTGTAATGTAAAACTTGGTCGATGGTGATGATGTTCCCGTTGCGGGGGAACATCATCATTCGAAACACAAAAGAGGCCATGTCCTTCATATCACACATGTAGCTATGTCCAAACAAGATGTTGTAAGTGAGTGGGATGTCGATAACCTCAATGTCGATAAAGATGGTTTTGCCCCCGAGTTCAACGGGGAAATTTTGAAAGATCGCTTTAGGGGAAGATGGTCGACCATCGTAAGCTCTTAAATTTATGGTGGATGGTATTAGCTCAGGGGAGCCAGGATTATGGCATACAATTTTGGACATGATGCATGTGGATGCACCTTCATCAATGATACATCGATGAACCGTGATGTTCTGAATCTTGACTGGTATATGGAAATATACGAAAGAGGGGAGACAAGGTTCCCCAAAATCTAGATCAAATGTGATGAGTCTAGTATCAGTTGGGTCGACTGCCCCTGAGGAAAGAAAGGATTTATGTTGAGTTGGAAAGGTTTGGAGGACCTCCAATACCAACATGGTTGCACGATATTGTGCCAAGTCATCAACCAGACTATAATTGTGTGTCACCCTAGCCTGAGGGTTGTTGACATTTCGTCGTAACGGGATGCAAGGGATACGACTGGTGGGTTCAGTGTTAGGGTGTGGAATCATCAAGGGTTGTCATGTTGTAGTTGGAGATGATTCCGAAGTGGTGGGAGTAGATTCAGGGGGTGTGTTGTATTGACCATTGCATATTTGCAGAAGAATTTCTTCTTCACTAGTGAGGAGGATATTGTGATCTGTCGGGTTTCTAGGGTTTTGATACTGTCCCATTTGTGGTGGGACAGGATGAATCTCTTGTTGGGTATTCATCACACCTTGGTGTGGAATAGTTTTTTTCAACACAACTAGGGGTGGTTGTTGCAAATATTGTTGTGGGCCCTAGTGAGGGGCAGGCGACGCTAGAGGATGTGGCGCGTTCATGGAATCTTTCATTCATTTGAAGTCAGAAATTTGGGGGCAATGGTGTGTGTAATGGCCATGCTCATCGTAAAGAGCGCAAAGGAAGTTAGTCTAAAGGTTGTTATTGTTTTTCCTCCCTTGGTGTCTATTTTCATTTTCCCCTTGGGGGTTTTGGTTACCCTGGTTCGGGTTGCCCCCAGCAGGGTGGTTTTGTTGGGGGTCATTTCCCCCTGGTATTGGGTTATTATTGTTTCGGTTTTTCCTTTATTTTTGGCATTATTCGACTGATGGGATGAATTTTCCATATTCAACTGTTCAAAATTTTGAAATTGTTGAATGGGAGAGGGTTGAACAAATTTAACGTCGGTGTGTGGTTGTCCTTGTGGAGGAGCAACCGGTTGTGGAGGACTAGGAAATGGAAAATACAGATTATTTTGTGGCAATGATCTGTAGGGTGTATAGGACAGCATAGCGCTTTCACTAGTGCCCAGGTTATAATTTGAGGTAGAGGGGGTACCTAAACTTGGTTGAGAGGTCGGGCGCATCATGGGTGCCTATAAGGGTCCACTTATGGGTGGACAAATGGAAACCAGGTATGGTTGTTGATAAGGGGGAGGAGGGTAATAAGGGGGTAATCCATACATCGTCGAATATTGGGGTGTACCATACATAGGTGGTTGTTGGATGTATGGATTGTGGTGTGTTTTGGTACCAATCAATCCATCCATAGCATGAGACATCCCAGGCTTGTCTTGGCCGAATGGTATAGGTCTCAGGGCGTCATGTATTAATGTGTATAAGTAACCTGACTAAGCATAAATGAGGCCGTATTTTTTAGCCTTGTTGATGGCTTCCTCTTCGGTTTGGGGGAAGGTGGATACCACATATTTGGCAAGGATAGAGACAAGGAATTTGAGAAACCAATCGAGACATTGTTCTTTGGTGGTTTCTACTTGGCATAAACTACGTCGCACACACCATTCATGAATGTGGTCGGCAATATGTGTAGTTGAGGTTTGTTTGCACTCAGAGAGCAGTTCTAGACCAGTTTCATGACGAACTAGTAGTTGAAAGAAGGAAAAAAATGTTTTAAGTTGCGTGAGTTGTTGACTTTTCATCCACATACCATTTGGTTGATGGACCAGTGAGTGTGTGTTGAAATAACCTTAAGTGAACGAAATCATCCATGATGTTGTTTGAAGAGAACCATAAGTGGAAGGTCATGATATGGTTGGCGGGATCTTCCCCCAATTTTCCTTCAAACTTGGGAATGTTTGAAGGTAGTTTGGTAGGAATATTGGGACATGTGGGTTCATGCAATATAGGGTTTGTTGGCACAGGGGCAGACCCAAGGTTCAACACTTCAACAGCGCACCAAAAAAACCCTAACTATCGGCCCTTTCAGCAACACCTGCGAAGAAGATGAAGTCTCACCTAAGGTAGAGGCAGGGGGTTGCAGGACTCAGGTGTCTACAACCAAGATGGGACACAGATATGTGATTACAACACTTAGCAGATCACTTTATACAATAATATGCATTAGTTCATGAGTCTCATTCGCATCACAGACTAAACCCTTATTATAGATCAGCACAGTAACAATAAAGATCAAACACTTTCAATCACTTAGCACATAGCATTAGCTCAGATATAGCACTCATTTATCTTTAATACCATTAATCACTAAGAAACAACATCAAATGTATTCATCATACATTATAACAATAGCACTAAGCAGATAAACAACATAATTCACATCGCACAAAGCACATCAAGACACAAGATATACGTGGTTCACCCCAGTGTGGGGCTACGTCCACCAAATTCTTCTTCTTCTTCTTTATTAGTCTTCAATCTTATTACATTCATCTTCTCCTATGCACAAAGCCACAGAGCCCAACTCCGTAGAGGACAGGAGATCTGCATGCTACGCTCCAGATCCTCCTTCCCAAAATCAGGTCAAGGCACAGAGCCAACTCCTTAGTAGCACAGAGCCTTACTTTACATAGCCAGTTCGCACAAACCAACTTACAACCTCTTTCACTAAGCCCACATTAATACTTACAACATATTATGCACATAGACAACCATCAAGTCTCCGAGAGTTCTTACATCGCTTAGCTACTCATTCATACATTTACAAAAAGGCCTAA
The DNA here is from genome assembly GCA_009831015.1 of Picea engelmannii. Lineage (NCBI taxonomy): Eukaryota > Viridiplantae > Streptophyta > Pinopsida > Pinales > Pinaceae > Picea > Picea engelmannii. The sequence goes on from ML806094.1 coordinate 18,019, forward strand.
TTGTGGGTAAACCCATGGGCCGACATCCCATAACCCATTACATAAACCCTAGTAAACCATTTGTTGGGTCCACAAGCCTGCAAAATAAGTGATATCCCGTGATCTCATCTCCGCCTGGGTGCTCCATCTTCGACCAGCCTTTCGAAGTCCAAAAAGTGATCAAACACGACCAATGTTTCCTAAAAACTTGGTCAAGGGAAAAAAGGCCCCCAACACTCACCTGTGACTCGTCCCGAGCCACTCAGATCTGGGAAACGTTGCTTCAAAGGCCTCAAGATTAGCTCGAGTTGCCTCAACTTGTTGCTTCACCAAAGCCTCCTTCTTGACGAACTACTGAATCATTTGCTTTGTAAGAGGCCATTCCAGGTGTTGTTCCACTATCGTAACCACTTGGTCTAGGTGTGAACCTTGTCCTTCAATCTCTTCGAAAATCATCCAGGCTTCATCCTGCATCGATTGTAGTCTCTGTGTAACTTCCATGACTCTGCTCTGGATGGAAATAATCTATTGTTGGACAGTCCACTGCTCCTGTGATCTCTTCATTCGCTCAACCACAATGAGTAGCTTCATATGCGCCTGCACAGTGGATGCCTGTTGTTGCGCCTCCTGTAGTCGTTCTTCCAGTTTCCTCAGCTATGGATATTTTGTGAGGCATTCATAGGTTTGTGCACTTCAATCACTCAACTGCTTACATTATGAGGCAAGGGTCCTGATCCTTCTAACTGCTCTCTTGGCGGCTTCCTCCCTCTGATCGTGCACTTCTTGCAGAGTGTTCAGCACTGCTTGGATATCTAGCTTCGTTATCCTTTCTTGAAGTTGTTAAATGGCCTCATCGAGCTTCCCCACTTGTATCTCAACTTACTCTAGTTCCTCTTGTGCCAAGCCTGGCACAGAGTGAAGTGCTTTATTCACCGCTTCTTTGACCACAGTCTTTTCTGTGAGCAGCTAATCTTTTTCTTACTGCATCTTCGCATTGTCCTCCTCAAACATCACCCGAATTTCATCTTTCTCCTTCTCGTAGGTGGTTACACAGGACTACGGAACTCATAGTTTCTCCACAACCTCCTCCTTTTCTTTCTTCAAGGCTTATGTAGCCTTCTCCTTCTCTTCGTGGACTCGACAAATTCGAGCCTCTGTTACATCTGCTAGCCTTCGTAATTGGGCTAGCTCATCCCCCAATTCTGCAATCTTCGACGAAGAAGGCACAGTAGGTACTGCACGGCTCAAATGGATGGCTTGTTGTAACTCTGTTAGCTCCTTCTCTATTCTTTCATACATTTTCTCCTATTTTGCTCCATATCACTACAAGATATCCTTTGAAGCATCCTCCATGGCTGCAATGATTAGATCAACGTCATCCTCTGTGAGCGTGGCCTTCATCTTGGGCTTACTGGCACATGTCTTCTTTCTTGCTAAGGGTTTCTACAGAGAAACCTTCCTCTTCTTCGATGTTTTGGCCTCGGTAGGGGGATCCTTCGGTAGTGTAACTTTGTCTTTTCCTTTCTTTTCTCCTTCTTCCCCTCCTCCTTCTTGATTTACTTCATCTCCTCCTCCTCCTCCTCCTCCTCCTTCTACGCATGAGTCGGGCCCACTTTTTGCCAAGGCATTGTCCTCCTCATCAGTTTCTATGTTCTACACTTCCTCCTTTTTCTTCTTTTTCTTCGTGCTAGTCTGTCCGTCATGCTTGACCTGGGTGACCAAGGGACTTCCTATGATGTCAAGGTCGGAGAGTTCTACATCGTCAACCGGTACAAGGAACTTCGTCGGCCATTCTTTGGTTATCTCCTCCATGTCTTTATCAATCAGCTTATAATAGGACTATAACTCCTCCTTGCTTTCATCCCTGTGCGCAGTGATATAGATAAAGTGTTAATCTACATGGAATTTCACTAGCTTTCTGTACTGGTGCACTGTGTTCGGTGTCATGCGTGGAAATGCCTCAATAGCACGCTACAGCTATTGGTAGTAGGCATGGAACACAACATTCGACTCCCATTGCTTCAACATATCATTTGTATACCACAAGGTGGAGAACCTTGCAGCCAACGGCTCCGATGGCTCAACTTCTGAAAATGTCGCTCCTTCCGACATCTGCTAAGCGATAAATGTGATTAATACAAGTAACCAACTAAAATGGAATTCATAACCCTGATCCTGCATTTTGCGGTAGTCTTTCTCGAGCTCATTGACGAGGTAAGTTGACCAATTCATTGCATACCCTCCACGCACTTCCCAGTGAGGTCTACTACGAACCCAGTAAGTTGTGTTGGATGGTTCTTTCTTATGAGCTTGCCAGCTATAAGTTGGCAAGTGAGGTGCACTGCACCATCCTGGATAGAGGCTACCCTGTAGCATCGCTTTCCCTTTTCTACATCACCATAATCCTCCTTTATGTGATGTGTCAGGGAGTGATTTGAAGTCTTCTCTGGGTAGAACTGATGAGGGTCTAGTCCCTGCATGCTCAGCCCTATAATCAATTGGATCAGCATCGGATCCATAGTAATGCACTTGTCGAGCCACAGATACCCTCCATGGTTGCATGACAAGAGGATTGTAATGCAAGTGTTAACCTCATGATGTTGGCCAAAGTGAGGAATCTTCATTACATTCAGTATCGTTGACTGTGTTAGCTCCTTAATCCATGGTTGGGAGACTATGTGTGATTTCTTTCCAGACGTCTTCATCAAATACCTATGGGGCATGAGCATGGCGTAGTTCTTTCTATCGCCGAGGTTAAATTCATTGTTCTTCAGAGATGGGATTTATCCTAACTGGGGTCCAACTACGCGTATCCCCTTCAGGATGTATGCAGTGATCAACATGTACTCAAAGTCACATGGGATATTGTTGCACTTAACCTCTCCAGCCAAAGGCGGTATATAATCTAGCAAGACCGATGGGATCTGCTTCGTGTTAGCCAGATCGTCGCGGTGCTTACTTCGCTTCTCAGTAGTAGCTAGAATGACTTCCATTCGAGGGGGATTCTTGTAGTCCCCCAGTCGATGACACCTTTATTCCTACATACATAACTCTCTCAGCCATGAGCTCCATGAGAATATCCTCCGCGGACTTCTCTAACATGCTAGGTTCACCCGACATTCACACTTGTAACCAAATAGATCAGGTAGGCGAACAGACAAGCGAGGTAATCAAACGGATGGTGAGGTATAGAAATCACAGCGCGATATACAATCGATTCTTTGTTAGATTGGATAATCACGGGTGGAAAAAAGTGGTCCCGACGCAGCGTCCGACGGGTTAAATAAGCAAGCTCCGTAACGGATTCCTTCAACGGGCAGGAATGCGTCCGTTATGGCACAGTCTCAACGGTCCATTTTTCTCATAATTGTGTTTTCTAGTCATTATGGGGTGTCATTCTAATGGTCGGAGTGCCTCCAACGGTCATATAGCTTCGTCGTGGTGAAGTCCCATTCTGTGTGGTTTTGTTGTTCCGACGAGGTTCAGGGTCTGCAAGCCTGCCTCCTGCGATGTCTTCTCTGGAACTTCCTGTAGTTTTTCTAACTTAGCTTTCTTCTTACTAAGATTCCTTGCCTTCTTTCATGTGATCTGAGTCTCTAGATTCCTCTTTCTATTCTTATTCATATCTTCTCTTAGCATAGTATCTTCACACTACTGATGTTCTTTCAAAGGGTTCAAAGATAATACCTCTTCTATTATTAACTCCAGGGTAGGTATTCTTCTTTCTTACATGGATAGGTCCTTCAAACCTTTTTGCGTTCTTTCAAACTCGACGGCCAATTCTCTTGTCATTTGTTGCTTTGAATTATCCTCTTATTCTTCTAGTAGTCTCTCTATTTTTCTGGCTATGAGGTCCCTTAGTTCTTTCTTTTTCTGTTCTGTAGCCTCCTCCTCTACTTTCCTTCTAATCTGATCCTTCTCAATCCAAGTCTTTCCTAACAACAGTGGAAAAGGGGTGTTGTTCTCAACAAATTTAGTGACTTCAAATTCTTCTTCAGTCGATGTTTCATGAGCAATCATAGGTATATTAGTAACTCTTCCACGTAGGGTTGGCATCTTTCCTTTAAACAAGCCTATCCTTCCCAATGAAGGTACCATAGAAGGCTTTCCCAAATTTTCCCAAGTGCTTTCTAGCATAATATTCACGTGTGTTTCTTCATCCAATACACAGTCTATGTTGAATTCTTCTATTCTTGTAACTATGTGTTGTTTTTCTTTCAGGATCTCTGGTAAATTGATATCTATGTGATCATCCATTACTTCTTTTAACTGTACTAACATAATCTCTGACTCTTTCTCTTTATGATTCTCTAACATATCCTTAGTCTTTTGACCTTCTTTATAGTTTGATTGTCTCATGTTCATCTTTTCAACTTTAGCAATCATTCTTGGGAAATCCTCAACCTCATGACCAATAGCTTTACAACAAAGACAAATAGGACCTATACCAGGGCATTCCTTAGCAATATGTCCCGATCTTCTGCAATTATAACACAACGTCAATCCTCTCTTTCTTTTAAACGATCCCCAGCCTCTCCTATACTGCGCACTGGGATCACAGTGTTGGACCTGCAATCTACAAAAATTCTTTCTAGGTTCCTACACCCACTTATTAGTCCAAAATTATTTCTATGCATAGGAATAACATATCTTTCTCTATTTCTATCAAATTTATTCATATCAACTATTTCTTATAACTGTGCCCTAGTTTTCAGACTAGGAAAAAAATTATCAAACATACCTAGATTCATACTTTTGAAGCAAAAATTTTCCGCTTATCTTACCCTTACCAGAGCACAAAGCTTTAAGATATTACCTATTTTCTTCAGATCAGGTTTCTTTCTTAGCACAGAGCTTCGCAAGTCAAGTAGAATACTGCTCACTACAACAAAAAATATACACACAGATCTTTCTCTTTTCTTCAGTTCCTAGCAATCACAGTTTCAGGTCCCAGAAATGGAACCATTTGTTGGCACAAGGGCAGACCCAGGGTTCAACGCTTCAACAACGCACCAAAAAAACCCTAACTACTGGCCCTTTCGGCAACACCTATGAAGCCGATGAAGTCTTACCCGAGGTAGAGGAAGGGGGGTTGTAGGACTCAGGTGTCTACAACTAATATGGGACACAGATCTATGATTACAACACTTAGCAGAGCACTTTAGACAATAATATGCATTAGTTCATGAGTCTCATTCACATCGCAGACTAACCCCTTATTACAAATCAGCACAGTAACAATAAAGATCAAACACTTTCAATCACTTAGCACATAGCATTAGCTCAGATCTAGCACTATCTTTAATACCATTAAGCACTAAGAAACAACATTAAATGCATTCATCATACCTTATAACAACAACACTAAGCAGATAAACAGCATAATTCACATCGCACAAAGCACATCAAGACACGGGATATACGTGGTTCACTCCATTGTGGGGCTACATCCACCAACTTCTTCTTCTTATTCTTATCTATTAGTCTTCAATATTCTTACACTCATCTGCTCCTGTGCAAAAACCACAGAGCCCAACTCCACAGAGGACAGGAGATCTGTGCACTACGCACCAGATCCTCCTTCCCAAAATCAAGTCAAGGCACAAAGCCAACTCCTTAGTAGCACAAAGCCTTACTTTACATAGCCATTTCGCACAAAGAAACTTACAACCTCTTTCACTAAGCCCACATTAACGCTTACAACATATTATGCACATAGCCAACAATCCAGTCTCCGAGAGTTCTTACATCGCTTAGCTACTTATTTATACATTTACAAAAATTCATAATCGTGGGTAAATCCATGGGCGGACATACCATAACCCATTACATAAACCCTAGTAAACCCTTTGTTGGGTCCACAAGCCCACAAAATAAGTGAGATCTCGCGATCTCAGCTCCGCCTAGGCGCTCCATCTTTGACCAGCCTGTCGAAGTCCAAAAAGTGATCAAACACGACCAATGTTTCCTCAAAACTTGGTCAAGGGCCAACAGGGTCATTCGTGAGTTTACTCAAATCATGGATATTGAGGGACTCCAAATAAGGCATGGGGGTGGTGGTGGAGGATTAGTTCCAGCCATGGTGTGAGCAATTTGTGTACCTGGCCCTTGAGGGGGGTTTGGTGGGATTGTGCTTCTCCCTTGAGAAGATGTTTTTCCCCCACCTCCTTCTGAATGAGAGCTAGTAGATAGTTGGCCTTGGGAATTGGACCCAAGTAAATTGGAACCAAGTAAAGCTGATCCCAAAATAGTAGCACTTACAGGAGTGTGAGATGGCTGAGTCGGTGAGTTGGCAAGACTAGGAACTCCTCCTAGGATAGGAGGGAGATTTTGCAAGTGTCTAGAACGATGGGGATTCTATGGGTCCCCTATGATGTCTGAATAGAAAAGTGAATGTGTGCAAATGGTGATTAGAGAAATAAATGAACAAGAGATTTGTGTAATTTAGACTTTCACAATATATCTCACAATCGCATGTAATTGAATGAGCATCATACATAAATCAATTGAAAAGAAGCATACATGTGGGTAGGTGGATTTTGTTCGTGTGGGAGAACAAAGAAAACAAATGCTTGTGTCCTATAAAGATGTAACATCCTTCCTCTCAAATAGCACAGGACCTTCCAATAGCACTCAACAGTGGGATCTGAAGCCACCGGAAGAAGAACTAGTGAAGGATGAAACAAACAACTATAATGAGGGGTAGAGGGTGCATATCCCAAAAGGGCTGGTGATATTTCCCAATAGCCACACAAAATCTTATCAAGGTGCAATTGCATCCCAAAATTTCCACTTGGGTAGATGTCCTAAATTTGGCCACTAGGTACCTCGGTCAAAGTGCCGCATTTATATTTTCAACCTCAGAAATGGGTCACTGACTGGATCCCTTCCAAGAGTTGGATGACTCAAGGGGGGACACACAAAACAACCAAACCTTGGCCTTCGACCCTTGTTGGCACAGAGGAAAACCCAGGGTTCAATGCTTCAACAACGCACCAACAAAACCCTAACTATCGGCCCTTTCGGTAACACCTATGAAGCAGATGAAGTCTCACCCGAGGTAGAGGCAAGGGGGGTTGTAGGACTCAAGTGTCTACAACCTAGTTGGGACACAGATATTTGATCACAATACTTAACAAAGCACTTATCAGTTAACATTCATTAGTCTTTGACCCTTATTCACATCGCAAGTAAAAACCCTAATTACAAAATAGTGCAGTATTCATCAAGGTCTAAGCACATCTAACCATTCAGCACATAGCATCAAACCAGATCTAGCATTCCTTCATATTATTAAGCACTAAGCTACTACATCATATGCATCTAACATACATAAAGATTACAGCACTAAGCATAAATCACATCAATAACATATCAACCACATCGCACAAAACAACCACAACACAGGATATACATATTTCACCCCCAGCATGGGGCTACGTCCACCAACTCTTCTCCTCTTTTATTAGCTTCTTCCAATCTTCTTACATGCACAGAGCCAAAAATCCAACTCTACATAGGACATGAGATCTGCGCGCACCTCGCCAAATCCTCCTTCCTCGAGTTGGGTCTAAGCACCAATCCCTTAGACAATCTATGCACGAAGCACTTACAAAACACTTGCACTTAGCTCTGCAAGCCTTAACACATCTTCTTTCATATAGCTAAAATTAGCACTAAGCCATTGTCCTACTAGGTCTACTTCTTACATCACCTGGCTACTTATTTATACATTACAAAAGGGACCTAAACATGGGAAAACCCATGGGCCAACATCCCATACCCGTTAAATAAATCCTAAACCCAAAAATCCCACAAAAGGGGGCGAGATACCGCGATCTCCGCTTCACCTAGGCGTTTCGTCTTCGACCAGCCTGTCAAAGTCCCGAAAATGGTCAAACACGACCAAGGTTCTTCAAAACTTGGTTGAGGGCCAACATGCCCCCAACACTCACCTGTGACTCATCCCGAGTCACTCTGATCTGGATAATTTTGCTTCAAAGGCCTTGAGCTTGGCTCAAGCTTCCTTGACTTGCTGCTTCATTCAAGCCTCCTTCTTGGTGAACTCATGAATAACTTTCTCGGTAACAGGTCCTTCCAATTGTTGTTCCACTGTGGTGACCACTTGTTCCAGTTGTCCACCTCGTCCCTCGATCTCTTCAAAAAGTGTGCAGGCTTCATCCTGTACTGGTTGGAGTCTCTGGGTCACTTCCATGACTCTACTTTGGATAGCATGGACCTGTTGCTGAACTGTGCGTTGTTCTTGTGACCTTTTCATATTCTCAACCGTTGAAAGCAGTTTCAGTTGCGCTTGTACTATTGATGCTTGTTTATTTGCCTCCTAGAGTTGTGATTCTAAATTTCTTATTTCTGGGTCCTCTGCAAGGCACTCATAGGTCTGCACACTTCAGTTACTGAGTTGATTGCATTCTAATGCTAATGCCTTGATTCTCTCGACTGCACTCCAGGCAGTTTCTTCCCTCTAATCTCGCACTTCCTGCGTAGTGCTTATTACTACTTGTAGTTCCAGTTCTGGTACTCTTGCTTGAAGTTGTTGAATGGCTTCAGCGAGTGTTGGTTACTTCTTCCCTTTGGGGGTTTTCTGAGTTATTGACCCAGGGTTCATGTCACTCGGGGTTCCAACAAAGCCTCTAAAACTATCAGCCCTCCTGGTAAACCAAAAGGCAACACAGCGCCAGAAAGCATTGTGCAGTCTCACTCGAGATAGATTTAAATGGGTGGTTGTAAGACTCAGGTGTTTACAACCTAGGACAAATCATGGGATAGGGGTTCCTCAGATAGGGTTAGATACCATGAGTCGTAAAGCAGAGTTCTTATTCCTTGGATTCACATACAAATATCCCATAGGTTAATTACAGTTAACTATAAGTAGATTCATAACCAAGTAATAACACTTCAATCAAGTTAAACCATCAATTGCTTAAAGTAAGAAGAATCATGCATACATTTAACACATTACACGAGAGTTATCGTGGTTCACCCCCTCCTGGACTACGTCCACAAAGATTTGGCTCTTGGCTCTTGTATTATAATAGTTATGCATTTCCGGTGCCTCACGCTTACAATTCTCCACAAAACTGGGTAATATCTATGTGAGGTGAACTAGATCACACCAGGATCCACAGCCTGTGGTATAATCCTCAGATCCACCCCTCCTCGGGTCTCCTTTTCTCAACAGCTTACAAGTCAATTCGTACCACTTCATAATATTACAGAAAATTCGCTCACAACTACTAATGAACTCTCTTATATGATACTTTAGTATTTATACTTATACATTTCAGGCTCTTCAGCCTCTTTCAGAATATTACAAAAACCCTAACCCTTCTTACATTAGGTCTTTCTCCCATACGTGTGCTTCTCCTCCTCCATATGTCGTTTTCCTTTGTGCGCGCTTTCTTGCATACGTGCGTGTTGTTCTTCTACCAGTTGTTACTTTAGTTTTTTGCATGCTTTATTTTCTATGATCATTCTTCTTTCCTCTTCTGCCTGGTTCCAAAAAGCCCCCAACACTGACATGTGACTCATCCTGAATCACCTAGTTTCTTTGTGCTTCCTCGATCTCCTTGGTGATCATCTGGAACTGTTCCTGCAACCTTGTTGCTTTTGTCAGTGCCTGTGTGGTTCTCTCCTTGATGGTGTCGATTGTCTGAGATGCCACTTCCTCGCTCATTAGTCCTGCACATTCTATCTAAGTCTGTGTTTTCTAGTTTCTGGCTTCTTCTATCTACACAAGTACTTCTGCTNGTGGTGGGTGGTCGACTGTCCTTATACAGCTTCAGTCAACTCCCATTCACCATTCCTCTGAGGTATGTTTCCAACTATATCTCTTAATTGTACATCTCCTCCGTTCGTGATAGTTTTTACCTCGTATGGTCCTAGCCGATGCATTCTCAGCTTTCCTGGGTGTTGTAACGCTTTACTATCATAGAGTAATACTAGATCTCCTTCCTTGAAAGTCTTCCTCTTGATGTGGCAGTCATGCCAAGCTTTGTCTCTTGCTTTCTGTACTTGTTGATGGAATCCTTCCAATATTCGATCTTCCTCCATTGACAGTAATTGATTCAGTCTTTCCTGTATTGTGCCTCATTCTGTCATTTGTGTAATGGTTGTTATATGTAGGCTGGGTATTAAAAATTCTAAGGGAATTACTGCTTCTTGACCATAGACAATTTTGAATGGTGTGTGGCCAGTCATCTTTTTACATGTCATTCTATATGCCCATAGTATTGCTGGTACCTTGAGATCCCAATCGTCCCTGTTGACGTTGCATATCTTTGTCAAGGCATTTTCTAGGATTGTGTTGAAGGATTCTACCGTGCCATTTGCCTGTGGATGATACGGTGTTTTTTTCTTGTGATGAACTTCAAACTCTTCCAGCATCGCTTGGATGGTGTTGTTTATGAAGTGCATTCCTTGGTCCCTCATCAACATTCTTTGGCACCCATATCTAGTAATTACCTGTTCAAATAGAAAATTTGCAGTTGTCTCTGTGCTGAAATCTTTTACTGGCATGGCTTTTGCCCATCTTGTTAGGTATTTCTTCGCGGTGATAATGTATCTCACCCCCATTCTTTTGGTTGGTGGGTTAATAGGTCCCACGAAGTCTATCACCCATTTTTTGAATGCCTGAAGTGTCACTTGTGGTCGTAGTGGCATCTTGTCCCTTCTATTGGGTTTGCCTACCCTTTGACAGATGTCACATTGCTAACAGTATTCTTTTGAGTCTCTGTGGATTGTTGGCCACCATAGTCCTGGGCATAGCACCTTCTGCGTAGTATATTTTCCTGCATAATGTCCTCCTGCTATTCCCTCGTGGGCTTCTGCTAAAATTATTGGTCATTCGTGGGCTAGTACGTATCTTCGTAAGTTGTTATTTGCGCCCATCTTGTATACATGTCATGCGATTAATTGATAGTCAGTTGTGTGGACTACCAGGTTCTTCTTCGGCGCAGTGGTATATTCTTGTGGTGCAGTACCTGTGCTTAAATATTGAATGATCTCTGCGAAGTGATCGTCAGCAATCTGTACTGAGAATAGTTGTGCATCTGGAAAGTTGTCTTCTAAATTTGTTGGTTCCTCTCTGTTTGTGACCCTCGATAGGTGGTCAGGCCCTGTATTCAGTTTTCCTAGTTTAACTATTACCTCAAAGTCAAATTTTTGAAATAGTAATAACCATCGATAGATTCTCCCCCCCAACACTGGCTTGTTGACTAGGTATTTCAAGTATGAGTGATCTGTAAACATCTTAAAGTGTTTTCCCAATAGGTAACGTCTGTACTTTTGTAGTGCATAAACCATAGCTAGGCCCTCTCTTTCTGTCATGTTATAATTATGTTCTGAATCTGATAATTTTCTACTTGCAAACGTTATCGAGTGGTCCAAGTCAGTTGCTCCTGGTTGCGCCAAGATAGCTCCGAGTGTGATCGCTGATGTATATACATGTACATGGAATGTCTTCTCCCAATCTAGAAATACCAATATTGGTGCAGTGACCATCTTCTCCTTTAGGGTATCCAGACCATGTTAGCATTCGGCATTCCATTGATACTTTGTATACTTCCTTAACAATTTTTCCATTGGTGATGTAATCTGTGCGTAGCCTTTGATGAATTTCCTGTAATATCCCGTATGTCCTAACGTTGCTCTGAGTTGGAGAACTATTTTTGGTGCTGGTAGATTAACAATGACTACGATTTTGGCCAGATCCACTAGAAAACCCTGTTTTTCATACTATGTGTCCCAAAAGTATCCTAAACGGTGTCCCAAATATGCATTTCCTGATATTTAGTGATAGATGGCACTATCTGCATCGTTCTAGCATCAGTTGTAACACTTCCACATGATTTTTTAACAGGCTATAGACCGTCCAATAATCCAGGTATACTTCATGGAATTGATGGATGAACTCCTTAAATGTTGTGATGACCACTCTAGAAAAGATCGCGGGTATTCTTCAGTCCGAACGACATGACTGTGTTAGCGATCAAAAATGCACTGGAATTTTTGAAAGAATGATGCCTAATCTTGTAGGGAATATTTGACTAGCTTCTCGGGCTCCAAATGCATATTTGAAAGCACCATTGGAAATCTTAGGATTTGTAAATGTCGATCGACTATTCAAGCATGCAAAACGGACTCTCCATGACTGAGAAATTTGATTTTGAAAAAATCTGCGCTTTCACCAGCTAACCCGTCTTGAATTTTGCTAGTTAGCTGGTGAAAGATCCGCCTTTCACCAGCTAAGGAGCGGATTTTCGGGTAAATTAGCTGGTGAAATCCTGTCACAGCCAGAAAAACTGAATTCTTGCTCAGATTCGAGATTTTTGAGTTGGAATGGCACGATATCTTCCTGAATACGCCGATTATGAATTATTTCATTAAATCTAAAGGCTATTCTTGGAAAAGGAAGTCAAAAGGGAGTTTTTTGACTAAGTTTTGGTCGTTTTTTAAGGCAAAATATCAGGGATCAACAAACACATCATCCAACTCGAATTCTATCTTCATGATATCAAGCTAAGGAGCCTTGGAAGGCTGATCTTCACATCATCAATGGTTCAACACATTCAAAAGACCAGCACATAGGGATTATCCTTATTCGAAGGGTCTATCCCTATCTTTTTGTAAATACAGTTTTTGTTTACTGTTTTTAGATAAACAGATCCATAGTTTAAGGATCTGATAACCATCTTGTAAAGCTATAAATCTACAGAAAGAAGACTAATACTGGGGGTTCCATCTTGGATACAATTTGGCATATGTACTAAGACTCTTATCTTGATATAAATCACAGTCTTCTTTTGCTACCATTGTCATATTTTCTCATGTGTTACATTGCTCTGTAATTTGATTCAATTTAGCTCAGCTATTAAGAACTGTCATCTTCTTATTTAGCTCATAAATTTGAATTGAATGATCTCTTACTATCTTGTATGACCCTGCATGTTAATGTACTTGGTTATCTAGAATAGTGTTCTTCATATCCCATTTCAATTACTGTATCTGATTATTGGTTTCTAAAAKCACTGGCTCATTTGGATGCATGATAAGTTGTTCTTCTCATTAAGCCCTTGAGTTATCCCATTGATCCACATACTTTGATTATCAATTTCTTAAGTTACCAAGCATTCTTAGCCTACAACCCTAAGGAGTTTCTTGGAGTGATAACAAATTGGCGTCGTTGCCGGGGAGAGGAGATCGAAGCTCAACTTCCTTAGGAGACGACAAGATCCAGCTTTGATGATAGACAAAGTCTAGACATCATTTGGTTGTAATCATCTATCCGGCGACTCCATGAAGGACGAATTCGGTGGCGAATCCATTGTTCTGAAATCCGTTGGCGACCCCACTGGTATGAAATGAACAAGATCTTATCTAAGAGGTATGTGTTCTGTGATTTTTCAAAAATTGTTGGTTTCCCTAATCCAGTGCCTAGTAGAGATGAATGGGAATGCAGCCTTCCCAGATTTCGAGGAGAAGAATGGGAAGTGCCAGCTAAACACTTGTTGGATTTTCATGATTTTATTCATCGACTTGAAATTGTACATGAGGATGTTTAGATCCGGCTCTTCTTTTTCTCATTAGAGGGAATTGCTCATGAATGGTGTCGGTATCTTCCTAATGCAAGTGTTAGTTCTTTGACAGATTTCCATTCAACCTTCAATTCCTTTTGTAAAGAACTTTTTCCAGATGATCTTCTCTATCCTGAATGTTGTCATGAATTTCATTTATTGACTAAAGATTCGGATGTTCATGAAGAGTACACTACTATAGAGAATACTCTTCAGTATCCAAAAATTGTTGATCCACATTATGATAGCCATGAGGATGACCTTAACATTGTATCAGATTCATCTACTAAAGATAACGTTCATGATGATCAGATTGTTTCTTTCGAAATCTTTAAAGATGATGATCAGATTATTCCTTCTGAAAACTTTCAAGATGTTGAGTAGATTGATAAATCAGCAAATGACATTTTCATATTTGCAGAAGATCATGAGGGCAGCCTACAGTTTCAAGATTTGCAGGAACTAAAAGTTTGCAGCAGATATAAAGAGAGTGATGGTGAAGAGGAGCAGAAAGGCTCTGATCAGAAATTGAGTTTGTATTTTCCTCCCACAGAGATTAAGCAGTCTACATCCAGCATTAAGACCAGTGAAAGCAATCAGCATCATTACAGTCAGTTGGTTCAGCAACTCAAAGAGGTATTTCATCATAACTTCAATGACCCGTTTGCTAACTATTTAGAGTCTATGAGCAGCATGGATGTTAAAATAGTTTTGTCAGAAGAAGATTGTCTTTATCATCCTTTCAAACCTCTTTTTTGTATGATATGGCTTCCTTTATTTTTTGGGGCAAGATCTAGCATGATGTCAATAAATCATTTCCTGACATAGCTTCATTGGAAGCATGACTTTACTTAATAAGAGCCAGTACAGATAAATAAGATTGGGAAAGACAACAACAAACTTTGGAAAATAGCCAGATGATAAATTGTAAAGGCTGAATGACTCCATGCCCAATGCTAAAGGCACAAGGTTTTCCAGGTTCTTGGAGACCTTTCAGGGAGGTCTCCATCCCAGTTGGAGCCAGATGTTAGCGATCAAAAATGCACTGGCATTTTTTAAAGAATGATGCCTAATATTGTAGGGAATATTTGACTAGCTTCCCGGGCTCCAAATGCAGATTTGAAAGCACCATTAGAAAGCTTAGGATTTTTAAATGTCGATCGACTATTCAAGCATGCAAAACAGACTCTCCGTGACTGAGAAATTAGATTTTGAAAAAATTTGTGCTTTCACCAGCTAACCCGTCTTGAATTTTGCTAGTTAGCTGGTGAAAGCTCCACCTTTCACCAGCTAAGGAGTGGATTTTCGGGTAAATTAGCTGGTGAAAGCCTGTCACAGCCAGAAAAACCGAATTCTTGCTTAGATTCGAGATTTTCGAGTTGGAATGGCACGATATATTCCTGAATACACCGATTATGAATTATTTCATTAAATCTAAAGGCTATTCTTGGAAAAGGAAGTCAAAAGGGAGTTTTTTGACTAAGTTTTGGTCATTTTTTAAGGCAAAATATCAGGGATCAACAAACACATCATCCAACTCGAATTCTATCTTCATGATATCAAGCTAAGAAGCCTTGGAAGGTTGATCTTCACATCATCAATGGTTCAACACATTCAAAAGACCAGCACATAGGGATTATCCTTATTCGGAGGGTCTATCCCTATCTTTTTGTAAATACAGTTTTTGTTTATTGTTTTTAGATAAACAGATCCATAGTTTAAGGATCTGATAACCATCTTGTAAAGCTATAAAGCTACAGAAAGAAGACTAATATTGGGGGTTCCATCTTGGATACAATTTGGCATATGTACTAAGACTTTTATCTTGATATAAATCACAGTCTTCTTTTGCTACCATTGTCAAATTTTCTCATGTGTTACATTGCTCTGTAATTTGATTCAATTTAGCTCAGCTATTAAGAACTGTCATTTTCTTATTTAGCTCATAAATTTGAATTGAATGATCTCTTACTATCTTGTATGACCCTGCATGTTAATGTACTTGGTTATCTAGAATAGTGTTCTTCATATCCCATTTCAATTACTGTATCTGATTATTGGTTTCTAAAAGCACTGGCTCATTTGGATGCATGATAAGTTGTTCTTCTCATTAAGCCCTTGAGTTATCCCATTGATCCACATACTTTGATTATCAATTTCTTAAGTTACCAAGCATTCTTAGCCTACAACCCTAAGGAGTTTCTTGGAGTGATAACAGACTGTATACTGATAAGATCCTCATTCTGTCGCGAATGTGGTCTTGTGTCTATCCTCTTGTTCTATCTTAATCTGATGATATCCTGAGAATCCATTGGTAAATGAGTAGGCTTCATGGCCTCCTACGTTCTTGAGTACTTCATCCATGAACGGTGTGGGGAATGGGTCGTGTAGGCATGCATCGTTCAACTTCCTCAAGTCGACGCATATTCTGATCCCTCTTCCCTGTTTCTTGTCCTGTACTACCATCGGACTTATCCATTTTGATTCTTCAACTGGTTCGATGATGCCGGCCTCGAGCATCCTGTTGATCTTGTCTTTAAATTTGTGTTTATATATGGGATTCAATCTATATGGTCGTTGTTTAATGGGTCTCGCATTAGGTCTGAGTGGCATCTTCATTTCTTCTAATTCTCCTGTTATGCCTTTCATCTCTGTAAAGGTTGTGGGAAAGAGGTCGTTGTATTCGCGCAACAATTATGTGATGCTTTCTAGTGTCTATTCGTCCCAATAGTCTCCAATGTTGACCATATTGGGTCGCTCAGCAGTCCCTATGTTAACCTTCATTACCTTGATTGGAGCAGAGATGACCTCTGACTCTAAGGGTGGTCCTTCCACATCTCTCTCACCTTCAACTTCTTCAATCTGAATATCGTTCGGATCGTCTTCATTTGGAGCTTCCTCCTGTACATGGTAGCATGATAGTAGATCCTTGATTGTTTTCTTATTTCATTGTTGTACCTCTGTGATAGTTTCTACTTCTAATTCTTTGATGAATATGACATTTTTGATCCATTTCAGGGCCGCATCTATGTTGGGGTTCTCGTGGTCGAATCAGAAAGTGATTGTAAAGTTTTTTTGGAGTGTTACCCATGTCTTGGTTCCTTTACGCATTTCCTGGTCCATATACCAATTCGTTGGTATGCCCTCTAAAGTATGAATGAAGTGGTGAGACCATTCCTTCGGTGTCGTCATTTTCCACAGCATTTGACATGCCTCCAAGTGTTCTGTTGGTGTGCCTAGTCTGTCATATTTTTGTTGTTTGTTACCAATCTATTCTGCTCCAAACCTTATGCGCAGTAATCGCTTACATTGGTACCAATCTGAAATAGTTTATTTGTGTGCACCCCACCATCTGGAGAGTGTAGCCTTAAGTGCTAAATCCAGTGCTAGAAATCTCTTGTTTTCTAGTATCTCGTCTTCATATTGTGTCAAGAAATTTTCCAAATCATTTAGCCCGTGAAAGCTGGGTGGTTCTCTAATTTCTGTGCCAATCCATCTTACTGCGAAGTCTATTCTGGCACACCTTCTCGTGGATACCTCGTGTAGTCTTTGATGCCAGTTTTTTAACCCAGTGTCTGAGTCTTTTGTGCACAAAGTACTGCTTCACCAACTGAGTACTCCGCCTGCAGTCAGGTTTATGTAATCTGCATCTCGTGCAGTTTTCTGTACAACTGGTCGATCTCTTCTAAATCCAGGCAAGTGGGTTCTATGAACATCTTGCCTTCTGATGGGTCGAGTGGGGCTATGACCCTGTAGTCCCCTAAATCAAATGTCATTTTTCTAGTTTTTAAGTTAATTATGGCCTGGTTTTCGAACGCCCAATCCAGACCAAGTAGCGTCGGGTAGGGTATTGTGTCGTCTACTATTCCGATGACTTCAAAGTCTACCTTAGTGTGCACTCCATCCAGTTCTACCATCACTCCTTTTAGTCTACCTATTGGTAGGACTCTATGTTGATTTGATAGTTTTAATTGAATGGTTGGATATCCCAGTGTAGGTTCTCCCATGCATTGCCATGTAGCTTTTGGTAGTACATTTACTTCGGATCCTAGATCTAGTATAATATCTCTCAAATTGAAATCCCCAATGTTAGCATTTAATCTAAATTCCATGCTTGTTCTTATTCTTGTGTGTAGGTGGTTGACAGTTTTCAATTATGGATTATGTTTCGTCTCGCCGCTACATTTTTCTAGGATGTTTTGTAATATCTTGACAGATGAAGGATCATTCAACATTTTGATGCATGAGTGAAAAAATTCGTTTATCGTACTTACTTGTTCCTTGGGTTGTATTCGGTTGGTATGGTCCATTGATGGTGACACTTTGTATTCTGGAGATTTTATGCTCTGTTGTATGGTCAGCGCAATGTTCTCCTTCTGGAATTCTTGTTGGACTTCTATAAAAATCTCCTTCTCCTTATGTGCATCGAACTGCTTCTTGGGGTCAGTGTTCTTCTTTATCCATTGGCTCTGCGTTGGTTCCTATCGAACTATGTCGTTTGCTATTTTCGTTCCTCCTTGAGTGACTATATCGATGTTCCAATTGCCATCCCTTGCTTCAGCTGAAATCAACTGAACGTTATGGTTATTTTGGTTCATTTTTTCCTGGATTTTTCCAAGTAATGTCATACAGTCCTCCATATCATGGTCCAATGCGCAACAATACATAAAAGTCGTTGGTGGCAGTGGACACTCCCATGCATAATGTCCCGATTGCTAGAAATTGTGACATGTGATAGGTCCTCTATCACGTCTGAAACCTCCTCTGGCTTGTCCTGCTCCTCTATAAGTTGCATGGTCACCTCACGGTGGGTTGTACTGTGGTCCTTGGTTATACTGTGTGGAATTGTACTAGGGTTGTGTTGGGTTGTACTGCGGCTGTGTGTTATTGTAAGGTTGTGGCACGGTATAATACTGCTGTTGCGTCATGTTGTATGGTGTTGGGGCTTGATTGAATTGTGGTGTTGCCTGCCTAGTCATCATTTCTGCCTCTACCCTGTATGCGTCTGATGTTCTTTCCCACATTAGCTCCATAGTTATACAATCTTTGTCATCGTGGCCTACTAACTTGCAAAAGGTGCAATATGAGGTCTTGGGGACTATTTGGTATTTATGCATCATCGTGCAGTGGTAAGAGTCATGACCCAGTTTCTTACATATTTCGCACCATAATCCTCCCTATGGCAGTGGGTTTGGCATTCCTGTCACCATATACTGTGTGAATGTTGGGCATTCATTCTTATGGTGTCCTTCCGTCCTGCAAGTAGTGTACCAAACTGCTTCTCATTTGTCCTTGTTTTTATTCTGGTTCAACTAAAATGTTAAGTTCTTTAGGTCCTCCTTCAGTTCTTCGATAGCCGGGTCCATCTGCTAGTACTGATTCTCTTCCAATTGTAGAGCTGCTTGCAGAGCCTCTTCCTGCGTCTGAAACTTCTGTTGTCGTAATGGATATTTTAAGTGTGGGAGTAGTGAGTTGACAAATAGGTGTCGATGCTACATATCGGTCATAAGGTATTTTAACTTTCCTTTTAATCACTTGAATCTTTGATCAATCTCCCATACTGATTCTCCTGGTTTCTGTCATATTTCGATCATCTCATTCATGTATTTATCCTCTGATCTTGGCTTCTGGAACTCATTGATCAGTAGTTTCTTAATGTCATCTAGTGTCCTTGTCATTCCAGGAGCATTGTTCGTGTCTAGACTCATGTACCAGTCTAGTGTGTTGTCCCTTAGCGTGATCGCTAGTTGGGCGAGTTTAGTATCTTCATCAGTGATCTGCTTTTCTTCCCAGATCTTTGTGCAAATGAATAGATGCTTCTCAGGGTCTTCTGCTTCTTCTCCTTGAAACTCTAGTATTCTGATAGTAGGTTCGTGTCCTGCCATTCCAATTACTAAGCTACTCCCTCCTCTGCGCGGTGTAGATATTTGACTAAGGTTTCCTGAATTGGATCCTCCAGTTGTTTCCCTTTGTGTTGATGTACTTCATGCTGTTGGACTTCCTTGGAAATTTGGTTGTCTAAACGGTGGTGTTATTTTTGGTGCATTGGTCGCACATGGGTTTGTGGGTTCCACACTGAAATTAATATTGAAGGAATGGTTATCGTCTCCTCCTGTTCTTCGGCCTCTTGTTTTCCTCTCATATGAGGTGCGCAGGATTTCCTCAATCTACTCCATAGCCCGGAGATCCTCTACCTCTTCCTCATCACTGGCCAAGCCTTCCCTCTCAGCTACAGCTCTCTTCTTGGTATTCACCTTATATTGGTAGGGTGCTCCTCTATGTGTCGTTTCTGATGAAGCCAATATCCACTTGAGTTGGTCTTCATCCATCAAGATCAGGTCCAAAGGTTCCTCCTCCTTCTTCTCTGTATCATGCCCTCCTTCCATTCCTCCTTTCTCTGTCAGTGCTTCCCCCCTTCCCCCATGCGTGTAAGGAAGTCTAGTTGTCTGATTCCATTGTCATCACACCTTTTTTATATAGCAGTATCTTGATAGAATTATATAGTGATCGGATGTACCTTCCTCTAGGTCCTCGTAGGAACTCTTGCTCGGTTGTGCTGTATGACTTTGTTGTGTCTACCGCGAATTCTGTGATAAATCTTGTCACAATACTATCAAGCTAAAAGTTGACTGCGCGGGTGAATTTGTTGTTCACCTGTTGTAGTTGTTGGATTTGTACTGGAGTCCAATCTAGCTATCAAATCCGGTTCGTCGTGTGGGTATCCTTTAACCTTAAGATCCACTCCTGTAGTAGATGCGTAAAATCACAGAAAAAAGCTTCATGTAGATCCGTAAATACGTATTTATCCAGGTATTTACGCGGTGTGATCCTGGGGTTTCTATTGTCTTTTTGTGAAAAATATAGCTCTGTGGTTCTCAACCAACCCTCGATTTCTTATCTCATGGGGTTCCAAGGTCTCAACATCCCCTTTTAATGGTTCATTGCTCTTCCTTCATTTCTTTATTCATTCCATCTCATTTACTCAATCCTTTCTTGTTTCTCTTGACACGGCAACGGAACCATTTGTTGGTTACTTCTTCCCTTTGGGGGTTTTCTGAGTTATTGACCCAGGGTTCATGTCACTTGGGGTTCCAACAAAGCCTCTAAAACTATCGGCCCTCCTGGTAAACCAGAAGGCAACACAGTGCCACAAAGCGCTGCACAGTCTCACCCGAGATAGATTTAAATGGGTGGTTGTAAGACTCAAGTGTTTACAGCCTAGGACAGAGCATGGGATAGGGGTTCCTCAGATAGGGTCAGATACCGTGAGCCGTAAGGGATATTTCTTATTTCTTGGATTCGCATACGAATATCCCACTAGTTAATTACAGTTAACTATAAGTAGATTCATAACCAAGTAATAACTCATCAATCAAGTTAAACCATGAATTTTTGAAAGAAAAAAGAATCATGCATACATTTAACACATTACACGAGAGTTACCGTGGTTCACCCCCTCCTGGGCTATGTCCACAAAGATTTGGCTCTTGGGTCTTGTATTATAATAGTTCTACATTTTCGGTGCCTCACGCTTACAATTCTCCACAAAATTGGGTAAGATCTATGTGAGGTGAACTAGATCACACCAGGATCCATGGCCTATGGTCTAATCCTCAGATCCACCCCTCCTTGGGTCTCCTTTTCTCAACAGCTTACAAGTCAGTATGTACCACTTCAGAATATTACAGAAAAGTCGCTCACAACTACTAACGAACTCTCTTATATGATATTTATGTATCTATATTTATACATTTCGGGCTCTTTAGCCTCTTTCAGAATGTTACAAAAACCCTAACCCTTCTTATGTTAGGTATTTCTCCCATATGCATGTTTCTCCTCCTCCAGTTGTCGCTTTCCTTTGTGCACGCTTTCTTGCATGCCCGCATGTTTCTCTTTTGCCATCTGTTACTTCAGTTTTCTACACGCTTGCTTTTCTACGATCGTTCTTCTTTCCTCTTTGCCCTGGTGCCAACAGTGAGCTTCTCCACTTGGCTCTCAGTTGTCTCTTCTTCCATCAGTGCTAATCCTGACACGGAGTGAAGTGCTCGAGTGATTTCTTCTCTAAATCCAATCTGCTTTGTAAGCAGCTGATTTTTCTCTCTCTGGATCTACTCTCTATCCTCTTCAAACTTCGCTCGAAGGTCATCTTCTCTTGATGCACAACCCAGCTTTTCTCTAGATCTTCCTCCTTTTCTTTCTTCAAGGCCTCTGTGGCATGTTATTTTTCCTCTTATACTTGATAGAGGCGAGCCTCTGTATCATATTCTAATCTACGTAGTTGGGCAGTCTCATCTCCTACTTCTGTTATAGGACTAATCAGTAGGTGCTGACACTAGAAAATCTCCCTAGATCCACCTAGATCTAGAACAAAACAGCACAGGACATGACTCTTTCCCTAAGTTGTAATCATTGAATCTACTAATAGGAAGGAATAAGTGACATACCTTTATATCGCTTCCTTAGGTCTCTGTTGTTCCCGCTTCTCTCTGGTGCTCTCGTGAAGTCAAGTCCAAGACAACCCAAACCAACCAAAGTGAAGATAGAAAAGTATATTCAACGTCAACTTATGCATATGATCAAGGAATTACACAATAAAGTAAGAGTGACTTTATGGGAAAGGGACGTGTCATTGTATCATATTAATTGAAAGTAGAAGATACAACTTGATCGCCTTGATGTTTCAAGCTTCCTTTCAGTGACCCTTGGTTCCAACACAAACAATTTCTCTGTACTTGCATGAAGAAGATCCAATTCCTCTTGATAGACCAAATAGAGCCTTCAAGCTTCTATCCAAGTAGGGTTCTTCACACAATTATTTCACCAATTCTTCATTCAATATTGCTTAACCTTTTCCTTGAGAAACCTTTCAATATATAGGAGAAGGAGAGATTGTTACATGGATGAGGATGATCCCATCAAATCTGAGAAGTCAGTAGAATGAAAACCATGTGAATGCCAACTCATTTTCTAGAATATTCCCTTCTAGAACCCTCGATACCTCTTCTCCTTTCCAAGCTTAAAAACAAGTTCACACCCTGTGTATGGAGTAGACTACGAGAAGTTCATACCCTAAGTGTGGGTGGCCTACGAGAATGAAGGATTCTCGCACCCTATACCATAGCCAGCCTGCGAACTCATCTTAAAAATATGTTTTTGGAAGGAGACAAGAGCCACTTTTCTTAGGAAAAAAGTCCTTGTTGGGAGCCTGAATACATCACTGTTGAGACATCACCAAAGTGACCAAAATCATGTGTAACAGAATGCCTCCCAAAGTATGAGGCTGGAATCTGTGACAACTGAAATACTTTGTAAACTACGTGTGTGTGTCAGAAACCAGGAGTGCACCTAATCGGAAACCTACAAACAACCAAGCATCTGCAGAATATAATACCAGTTCTGAGGTAGGCATTCCCATACTCAGATCACATATGGATGACATCATGAACATAGGTCATGGCCACCAATCATACAGCGTGGATCCATGCCATCAAAATACTGCATAGCCACCAGGAATACACTATGGATCTATGCGAGAAGACTCAAATTAAGACGACATAGCCACATGACATACAAAGTAGATCTATGTGTCGATGCAAATCATACATACTCCATCACAGCCTGGATCAAAAAGATGAGACCCAGGGTCTTCAATCCCGCCATATGAAAGTATGAATCTAGCCATGTGATTACATGTGTTGAAGTCGAACATGGCATAAACCACCTTATTACCGGTCATTGATGAAACCGTTAACAAGTGCGAGGTAAATCACCATTAATGTCAATGACTCCCAAGGTACACTAGTACAATCCAACAAATGTGAATAAATGAGCTGAGGTCGAACATTCGACGGAACCTCCCAATTAGGGGTCAATAATGAAAACCCATTGTCAAAAGTGAGGAAACCTGTCATTGAGGCATGCAAGTTCCAAGGTACCAAATAACTTCTAAGTCTTGTTTCCGAATAATGAGTTGGAGTCGACGAAACAAGACTCGTCACAGGAGGGCCTTGATGTATCCCCCATCAATGACATGAAATACGTAACATATTTTGAAGGTGAAACAGAGTATGAATATAGGTTGGAACAGACACAGGGAAGGCTGACATGGTAAGAATGGACGACTGCAGATGGCCGACTCAATAGAGGGTTTGGGTGAACTTCTCTTGAACATATGAATGACACGACCAAGGACTTAGCAGCACTGACTCAAAGACAACCCAGGATATGACCTTGTAGCAAGTCGAATGAGAGACAAATGGATTCCCAAACCGGATTCAAATAATGAATAGGGGGTGTCATATTCAAGAGCGACACTTACTGCCATTAATATGAATACGAAAACACATCCCTTTCCCAAAATTTCCCCCACTATTTCTGGCGAGTACCTCTTTATTTTTACGCAAGCTTGAGGAGGATAACATATGCTTGTTGATGTAAGCTCATCCTTTGAATGAGTCCCTCGGAGTATGTTTAATGAACCCTAGGAAGGAGTGGCTCAGTCCCATTACGGGTCTTTCGATGTTTGTTTAACGAGTCCAAAGATAGAAAACTCGGGGGTTTTCATGTTTTGAGAGTCTGAAAAACACTTAAAGAGAACTCTCTCAGTTCCTTTTTCATAAAATAGTTCGACGGGACCGAAAAAATGATAAACTATCGCCCATCGAACGTTTTGTTCAGATACTTTTACGACCGTGAACAGAACAAGGTCGCTCGGTGATCTTTTCATTTTTAGGGAGTGTGAAAAGAGCTTAAAGGATACTCCTTTACGTTCGTCATTTTCATGTTACCAGGACAAGTACGAAAAGACAAGAAAAGTATACTCGGTTACGTTCTCATGTATTTTCGAGCGCGAGAATGAATGAAGACTGAGCTCGAGGTTTTTCTAAAAACCATAAAAAGCAGTCATACATGCAACAAAAAAGAAAAAACATTTGTACTCCTTCGTGTGGATTTCAAGGTTGCTATATCTACAAAAGGTCACACTCATAGGACTATTAGGCATTAAATTTTATGGACAAAACAATATAAACATCAACAAAAATGGTAAAAAGTGAATAAATATGGGTAAAAAGGGCTTTTACCATTTTCATTGTGATTTTGCCGAGAACTTTGCCCAATACACCTCATTTTCCCCCAAATTTTGTTGCTTGATTGTGGCAGGCACAAGCAACCATTTGGTGAACCGTCTCCGCCAACGAGGTAAGCTCTTGATCTTCTACCTTTTCCATGGTTTAGTTTTAGTTTTTATTGTCAATTTTCAAGGTTTTGGGTTCGTTTTAGGGCCAAAACTTGTGCCCAAGCATTCTCGCAAGCTATCCATGCGGGACCTACGAGAATCTAGGATTCTCATAGACAGACTTAAGGGCACCTGCGAGAATCTCGCACTGTGCTAAAGGGGCACCTGCGAGGGCCGAAAAATGAAATTTCAATTTGATTTTTGCCCAATAAAAATTATGCCAAGGTTTGAAATAAGTTATTGACCTTTCTCTTATGGTTCTTGTGCAGGCATTTGATCATCACGATGCTGGAGTGGCGAAAAAGAGAACATGAGGAGGAGGATGTCATTGCCAGGAATGACTCAGGTACCGTTTCTTCCCTCTGAGACTGTGGGCTCTTGAAATTCTTCCAGGTTCTGGGCATGAGGGCCCAAATCAGGTTGTTGGAGTACCTGGTTCATATGTGGGACGTGGACCAGCAGTTGTTTCACATGGGAGTCCACACATTGACCCTAGATATTGAGGATATCTATTTTCTAATACGGTTATCACGACGTGGGTACCACGCTAGCTTGACCGGTAGCCGAGGTGGCAGACTCCCTATGAGTGAGTATTGTCGCCAGTACTGTGTTCCTAAGGTAGAAAGAAGCAAGGGCAAGGTTGCTATTTGGGGGGTCCAAAACTTGACCCTGCGAACCATCTTGTTCACTATAGCACGCATGGTCGGGAACGCAGCTCCACACATGGCTCTCCAAATCTACTTCCAATATTCCATAGAGTGCACAGAGCCACGAGTCTTCAACTGGTCAGATGCAGTTCTCCGCAGTATGAAGAGGCAATTGACGAAATGCAGGAGAGGCAACTTGAAGCAGTTTGGGTAAGGATCACTTTTGGTATCCTTCTTTCTTGAGAGGGTCCCATTGCTGAGATTACATGTTGATTGGGGTTTACCGGCCCCATAGGATCTGAGGATGTTGAGGTGGTGCAACCTCATGGACCGACACGTAGTTGGGCCTATCATCAAGTACAATGATTCATTTTTCGACTGGTTGCGGCCACAGATGCTGATGATTGATGACTACGCATACGTCGGTTTGGACTTCCGAGGGGATCTGGATTTGGCCCTCCTTGAGGATTCTCAGTGGGGTGACCTAGGTAAGAATTACACATTTTGTTCTTTTAAATTTTTTAGTAATTTTTATCATATAAAAAAAAATTATGTTTGTCCAAGAACTAATCAAAAAATCTCTTTTTGATGACACGGATGTGGGGCCATATAGACCTCCAGGAATGTCTCCTATTCAACGATGAGGAGAGGCGGATTCAGTGGTGCAATGGGATGCTGAAGACTATGAGGCAGTGGAGCAAAACTTGGAGGGGTTGACTGCTGACATTCCAGATATGGATATTGGGGAGATCCCTAGGTGTTATCAGTGCCACACTGTGGGCGTGTCAGATTCTATTAGCCAACTGCTTCGTAGGGTGGCTCGGGCAGTTGTGTGTTATTGCAAGCATCACCCATGACACTATTTTGTAGAAGCTATGAGCTTCACATTTTGAGATTTTGGTCCTTGGACAAAAACTTTTTGTAAAAACTTTTAATCGTTATATACATATATATGGCTTCTACCGACTTATCTTGTGTTGTGTGATACATGTGATGTGATTGGTTTATAAATGGCCCAAATGTCTATCTGATACATAGTTATCTAATGCATCGGTTAATGTATTTAGACATCTAGGAATGTGTTGATAATAAATATAATCAAAATAATGCTCCAAGAGGCGAATTCGTAAATATACCCGTAATAAAGTAGGACTTCGTATAGCATAGACATTACTTAGCTATAGTACTACTATCTGCGAATTGAGTCGTACAACCAAGTGGTGGATACCGAGTGAAATAGCATCAAACAACAATTCGATAATGGCGCTATACTCTGCAATATTGTTGGTCGCATGGCCGAGACACACACCTCGTAGAGTGATAAGTTCGTTTGTAGGGGCGTAAATTTCCCAAGCAGCAGAAGCAAGGTTCTTAGTACTACGGCTAGCGCCATCAGTGAAGCCAATGTGGGCTAGCGAAGACTCTGACATCTAGAAACCAAACACAACATAGCATAAGCAATCGAAGGTAGAGACCAGATAATGAAAAATCATACTACAGTAACACACAAGAAGTATGATACAATAAAATACATGTACTCATGCAGAGGTGACCTTAGGCATAGTACTTCTTTAAGTACAACCCATTTCTGGGTTCGCTTAAAGGGATACCATCGTAGTCCACTAATTTGTAAGCTCCTTTCTCCAAAACTCATCTAACGATATAAGGACCTCGCCACATAGCTTTGAATTTTCCTGCTCCTAGCATATCTTGATCTTGTTCATAAAGGAGAACCAGATCACCTTTGGAGAAAACGTGAGGCTTGACATGTTTTTCGTATTGGGCTTTGACGAGTTTCTTCTGGGCTTCTATGACTAGGGCGGCATCATGACGAGTTTCGTCTAATCGCATGAGATACAACAGATGTTCTTCTTCGACAAAAGTGTTTGGGAGGAGTTCAATGGCTAGTTTTAGGGAGGGTATCTCACATTCAATCGGTAGGATGGATTCTAGACCATAGACTAACCGGAATGGTGTAAACCCGGTAGCAGACTTAACGGATGTTCGGTAAGCCCACAATGCTGAAAACAGCATCGTGTGCCAACTCGTTTTGTGAATCCCTATCATTCGTCGAAGCATGGTAATGTGGAATTTGTTAATTGCTTCAACTTGGTCGTTGGATTGTGGGTAATAGGGTGTTGAGTTTTCATGGCGAAGACTCAACTTTTCAGTGAGTTCGAACATCATGAAGTTTCTAAAGTGACTACCGTGATCAGTAACGATAGCCTGAGGAACACCAAAACGAGCTATGATGTGATTGAATATGAATAATGTTGTGGTCTTTCCGGTGTTGTCAAATGTCGGCATCCCCTCGGCCCATTTCGTAAAATAGTCTATGGCTACAATAATGTATCCATGCCCCCCGGCCAAGTGAGGGTGACATGTCATGAAATCGATACCCCATTTCGCAAAAGGTTCAACGGAGACCACAGGGTGAAAAGGAGCAGGATGTGACCGTATTTTATGGTTGTAGGTCTGGCAAGCGTGGCATTTTTGGACAACAATTATACAATCATTAAATAAAGAAGGCCAAAAATACCCTGCTCGCAAGATCTTCTGGGAAGTATCATACCCGGACATATGACCACCACAAGCTCCAGAATGGCAGTCATTTAGGGATTTCTCGGCTTCGTCAAACGTGAGGCAGCGTCAAAAAACTGAGTCAATCCCACGACGATAAAGAGTATCACCGAGGATAATATATTGACAGGCCTTGGCATCCGTCCAAGCAGTTCAACGTTTCTGGCACTATATCCTCTCTTGCAAGACTATGGTAATTTCTAACTGCAACCCTATGCAGCACATTCTCACACGTCAACTGCTAGGGGGAAAATACTCCAAATGGTCGCCAATTTTGTTATAGGACTAATCAGTAGGTGCAGACACTAACAGATCTCCCTAGATCCACCTGTATCTAGAACAAAATAGGACAGGACATGACTCTTTCCCTAAGTTGTAATCATTGAATCTACTAGTAGGAAGGAATAAGTGACATACCTTTATATCGCTTCCTTAGGTCTCTGTTGTTCCCACTTCGCTCCAGTGCTCTCGTGAAGTCAAGTCCAAGACAATACAAACCAACCAAAATGAAGATAGAAAAGTATATTCAACATCAACTTATGCATATGATCAAGGAATTACACAATAAAGAAAGAGTGACTTTATGGGAAAGGGACATGTCGTTGTATCATATTAATTGAAAGTAGAAGATACAACCTGATCACCTTGATGTTGCAAGCTTCCTTTCAGTGACCCTTGGTTCCAACACACACAATTTCTTTGTACTTGCATGAAGAAGATCCAATTCCTCTTGATAGACCAAATAAAGTCTTCAAGCTTCTGTCCAAGCAGGGTTCTTCACACAATTCTTTCACCAATTCTTCATTCAATCTTGCTTAACCTTTTCCATGAGAAACCTTTCAATATATAGGAGAAGGAGAGATGGTTACATGGATGAGGATGATCCCAT
>ML806094.1:46991-85236 GCA_009831015.1 Picea engelmannii
TTCTAGAAGATTCCCTTCTAGAACCCTCGAGACCTCTTCTCCTTTCCAAGCTTAAAAACAAGTTCGCACCCTGTGTATGGAGCAGACTACGAGAAGTTCGCACCCTAAGTGTGGGTGGCCTGTGAGAATGAAGGATTCTCGCACCCTAGACCATAGCCAGCCTGTGAACTCATCTTAAAAATATGTTTTTGGAAGGAGACAAGAGCCACTTTTCTCAGGCAAAAAGTCCTTGTTGGGAGCCTAAATACATCACTGTTGAGACATCACCAAAGTGACCAAAATCATGTGTAACAACTTCTATACCCCTTGATGACAATGGTGCACTAGACATTGCACGGCTTGAATAGAGAGCTTGTTGTACCCCTTTGAGCTCCACCTCGATCCTATCATACATTGTCTCCTGTTTGGCTTTGTTTCGCTGCAAAATGTCCTCTGAGGTATATGATACAGCTGCAATGATGAGGTCAATATCATCCACCATAAGTACAGTCTATAATTGAATACTATTGGCTCATGACTTCTTCCACGCTGAGGGTTTCTTTGGAGAAACCTTTCTTTTCTTTGACGTCTCAGCCTATGTAAGGGGATCTTTAGGTGGTGTCACTTCACCCTGATCTTGTTTGTCTTCTTCCCCTTCCTCTTCTTGGTTTACTTCGTCACCTCCTTTTCCTCCAAGTGAATCAAGTGCATTTTCCTCCAATGCGTTGTTTAGTTCCTGCACCTCTTCCTTCTTTTCCTTCTTGTTGTTGCTAGGTCCATCATACTCTTCCTAGGTGACTACAAGACTTCCAATGAGGTCGGGGTCGGACAGTTCTGTTTGTTTGAATGTTACAAGGAATTTTGCATGTCATTCCTTGGTTATTTCCTCCATATCTTCCTCGATGAGTTTGTAATAGGATTGGATCTCTTCCTTATGTTCGTCCCCATGCGCAGTGATGTAAATGAAGTGCATGTCTACGCGGAACTTCTTTATTGGCTTGAACCGATGGAGTGTATTCGACATCATGCGAGGGAAAGATTCAATGGACCTCTTCAGCTGCAAGTAATAGGTGCGGAATACCACATTGGACTGCCATTGCTTCACCATGTCACTCGAATACCACAGGGTAGTGAACCTCGTGGCTAGTGGTTCGGACGGCTCAACTTCAGGGAAGGTCACTCCCTCCGGCATCTCCCAAGTGACAAAGGAAAGGAGGATTAGCAATGAGATGAAGTGAAACTCATAGCCCTGGTCCTGTGTTTCTTGAAAATCCGACTCCAACTGGTTGATGAGGTAGCTCGCCCAGTTCATCTACATCCCTTCAACGCACTTTCCTATGAGATCAAGGAAAAACCCCATGACCTACATTGGTCTATTCTTCTTGACGAGCTTGCCTAATATCATTAAGCTAGGTGCATTGTGCCATTTTGGATGGAGGCTACCTTGTAGCCCCACTTCCCCTTCTCTACATCGTCGTATGTGTCCTTTATTCACTGTGCCAGGGAGCGATCTGCAACCTTCCTTGGGTAAAACTCCTGAGGGTCCAGTCCTTGCATGCTCAATCCAATGATCCGGTGGATCAAAGCTGGATATACAGTGATGTGCCTATCCAACCATAGGTAACCTCCATGGCAGCACAACAAGAGAAGTTTAACGCACGCGTTAACCTCCTGATGTCTGCCGAAGTGTGTTATCTTCATCACACTAAGGAGTGTTGATCTTGCGATGTCCATGGTCCATGGATGGGGGACTATCTTTGGCTTCTTCTTCGTTGTCTTTGTCAAGTACTTATGTGGTGCGAGAATTCCATAATTCTTGTGGTCTCCTAAGTTGAAATCACCTATCTTGAGCGTGAGAATCTATCCCAACTGCGTGTATCCCCTTCGGGAGGTACGCAGTGATCAGTGTATAGTTGAAGTCTCTCAGGACACTGTCACGACTAACCGCTCCATCCATAGGCAGGATATATTTAGGCAAGACCGACAGGATGAGCTTCGCATTCGCCAGGTCATTGCGGTGCTTACTTATTTTCTTTGTCGCATTTCGGGATGACCCAGATCGACGTGCAGTCGATGAGGATTCTTTCAATTCTCTCGTTAACGAGGCTTGTACTCCTACGGACATGAACTTCTCATCCATGAGGTCTATTAGGATCTCCTCCATAGACTTCTTTACTGTGCTACGTTCACCTGACATACACGCTCGAGATCGGATATCTCGAGTAGGCAGACAAACACTCAAGGTAAGCAAATCAGTTGGGAAGGTCTCAATAAGCACAGCATGATAGCAATCAATTCTCTATGGGATTGGATAATCACAATTTCCAAAAGTGTCCATGGTGAGACATTCAATGGATTAAATAGACAATGTCATAATCGACTCCTCCAACGCACAGGAATGCCTCAATCAATACGATTCCATCCGTTATGGCGCGGTCCCAATGGTCCAATGGTGATATTTCTAGAAATAACTGTGTTTCTATCCGTTCTGGAGCGTCGTTCTAATGGTCAAGACACCTCCAACGGTCATATTGCTTCGCCATGGTGAAGTGTCGGTCTGTGATGTTTTGATATTCTGGCGAGGTTCAAGTTCTGCAAGCCTTCCTTCTGCGAAGTTCTCTCTGGAACCTCCTGTAATTTTTCTAGCTTTGCTTTCTTCTTACTGAGTTTTCTTGCTTTCTTTCCTATGATTTGCATCTCTGGATTCCTCTTTCCATTCTTGTTCTTATCTTCTATTAGTATAGTAACTTTGCACTATTGAGGTTCTTTCACAGGGTTCGAAGGTAATACTTCTTCTCTTAATGTTTCTAGAGTAGGTGCTCTTCTCTCCTGCATGGATAAGTTCTTTAAGCCTTCTTTCGTTCTTTCAACTTCGACAGCTAGGTCTCTATCCCTCAGTTGCTTTGACTTGTCCTCATGTTTTTCTATTAAGCATGCTATTCTCCTAGCCATGAATCCCTTAATTCTTGATTTTTCTATTCTATAGATTCCTCTTCTTCTTTCCTTCGGATCTGATCTCTGTCAATCCAAGTCCTTCTTCTTTCCTTAGTGAAAAAGGAGCATTGATCTCAACAAACTTAATGACCTTGAATTCTTCTTCTGTCGATGTTCCATGAGCACTCATGGGTAAATGAGTAAGTCTTCCACATAGGGTTATCATCTTTCCTTTAAACAAGCCTATTCCTCCCAATGAAGGAACCATAGTAGGATTTCCCAAAATTTCCCAAGTACTTCTAGAATAATGTTCACCTGTGTTTCTGCATCCAATACACAATCTATGTCAAAGTATCATATTCTTGTTTCTATGCACTGCTTCTCTTTTAAGATATCTGGTAAACCGATGTCTCTATGATCATTCAATGTTTCTTTCATCTATAATAATATAGTCTCTGATTCTTTCTAGTTCTTTAGCATATTCTTAGCCTCTTGACCTTCCTCGTGGTTTTCTTGTCTGATGTTCATCTTCTCAACTTTAGCAATCATTCTAGGGAAATCCAAAACTTCATGTCCAGTAGATTTACAACAAAGGCAAATAGGACCTCTACCAGGGCATTCCTTTGCAAGATGTCTCGGTCGTCTGCAACTATAACAAAGAGTCAATCTTCTCTTTATCTTAAACAAGCCCCAACCTTTCTTGTACTGCGCACTGGGATCACAGTGATGGACCTGCAAAAAATTCTTTCTAGGATTTTGCATCCACTTGTTATTCCAAAAATTCTTTCTATGCATAGGAATAACATATCTTTCACTATCTCTATCAGGTCTATTCATATCACATCTTCTTTCTTATAGTTGTGCCCTAACTTTTAGACTAGGACAAAATCTATCAAACATACCTAGATCCATTCTTTCGAAACAAAAATTTCCACTTATCTTACCTTTATCAGAGCACAAAGCTTTAAAAACTTACCTCTTTTATTCAGATCTGGCTCCCTTCTTAGAATAGATATTTGCAAGTCAAGTAGAATATTGCGCACTACAGTAACAAATCTATGCACATAGCTTTCCCTTTTCTTCAGTTCCCAACAATCACAATTTCAGGTCCCGACAACGGAACCATTTTTTGGCACAGGGGCAGACCCAGGGTTCAACGCTTCAACAGCACACCAACAAAATTCTAACTACCAGCCCTTTTGGCAACACATGTGAAGTAGATGAAGTTTCACCTGAGGTAGAGGCAGGGGGGGTTGTAGGACTCAAGTGTCTACAACCTAGCTAGGACGTAGATCTGTGATCACAATACTTAATAGAGCACTTATCAGTTAACATTCATTAGTCTTTGACCCTTATTCACATCACAGGTAAAAACCCTAATTACATAACAGCATAGTATTCATCAAGGTCTAAGCACATCTAACCATTCAGCACATAGCATCAAAGAAGATCTAGCATTACTTCATATTATTAAGCATTAAGCTACTATATCAGATGCATCTAACATACATAAATATTACAGAACTAAGCATAAATCACATCAATAACATATCAACCACATCGCACAAAGAAACCACAACACAAGATATACGTGGTTCACCCCCAGTGTGGGGCTACATCCACCAACTCCTCTCCTCTTTTATTATCTTCTTCCAATCTTCTTACATGCACAGAGCCACAAATCCAACTCCGCATAGGACAGGAGATCTGCGTGCACCTCGCCAAATCCTCCTTCCCTGAGTTAGGTCCAAGCACCAAGCCCTTACACAGTCTGTGCGCGAAGCACTTACAAAACACTTTCACTTAGCTCTGCAAGCCTTAACACATCCTCTTGCATATAGCTAACATTAGCACTAATCCATCGACCTACTAGGTCTACTTATTACATCACCTAGCTACTTATTTATACATTAAAAAAGGGGCCTAAACATGGGCAAACCCATGGACCGACATCCCATACCCGTTACATAAACCCTAAACTCAAAAAGCCCGCAAAAAGGGGCGAGATCCCATGATCTCTTCTTCGCCCGGGTGTTCCGTCTTCGACCAGCCTATCGAAGTCCCTAAAATGGTCAAACACGACCAAGGTTCTTAAAAATTTGGTCGAGGTCCAACAACCCTTCATGGGTATCTCCCTGCCTTATGGTGTTAGGAACACTTGACTTGGAGGATTTAAAAGTTCCTTATTTGTCAACTTCTACTGTTTGAATATGTGAGAATGAGGTAACGGGGAGTTTTTTGTATGCCTACCCCCGAGATCCTACCTAGACTAAAAAAATTCTTTTGTCACCTCCTGTGGAGGAAAACTTAGTGAGTTTTTAGAAAAAAATTAGATGTGGTTGGTTTGAGAAATTGGGGGTGTGAACCAATCTCATTTGAATGAAGTGGGTGTGGATAATTTATTCAAGAAATAGTGGGACGTTTTGGAATCCCTATGGAGGAAACCTACTTCAACCTCCACAATTTGAGATGAAATTATGTGAGTGAGGAGTGACTTTATGTGTGAGCAAGTGAACAAATGTGCCAAATTTTTAATAAGTTGGGTGTCAATTTTCAACATGTGGACTTCTTGTGGTCCTTACAAATCTTGATTACCTATCTTGCTAGATGTCATTAGTACAACCTTGCGGAATTTTTAAAATCCCTAAAGAACTAGCATGTGGACATATGGGTCTTTACCAATCTTTTAAACTCCCTAATGTGATTTATACTAAGAAAGCTTCGAAAAAACTATCCTAGATTGCAAGCATGTGGGCATGTATGGGCCCGTTACTTTGATCTTTAAACTCTCCTAGTGATCTAAACTAAGAAAGTAGCTTCAAAAACTATCCTAACTTTGCAACATGTGGGTATGTATGGGACCTTACAAATTTAAGATGTTGTGAAAAAAACTACGAGGAGCCCTAGGGGGGTTTTGTCCTCTCCTAAAGATTTTAAGGGAGATGAAATGTCCCCATAATCACCTTTCTAATTCTCAAGATCGCTCTATGGTGAGAGAGAAGAGCATACTCAATTATTAAAGTTTGTTTTTGGTCCCAATGCAAGTGTTTTTATATGTGATAGTAAAGAATCTTAACTTAACTTTTACAAAAACAAGCCATCCATGTGGAAACCAAAGCAAAAGAGGAGAAATATGGTTGTTTTTAACCCCCTAAGTGCCTATGTTTTGACTGAACTTTCATGTGGGAAAGGAATCTAAGTGTAGTGCATTTACAAATTGAATAAAAGCGAGATTTTGAAGGCTAGGGGCCTTCAAATCATCACAAAACCTCTTACAATGTTGAAATTTTAGACAGATGCGTGGGTTAGAGTTCAGACAGAGGCGCAGTGGGCGCACAATGTGCAGAATGCATAGAGAACCGAGGACCTTTTGGCACACAGTGCGTAGAATGCACAGACGAACAAAGTGTTGTTGGTGCACAATGCTCGGAATGCGAGTCTATGGGTTGGAACACCCGCGCACATTCTGATACGCATCAGGGGGGGATTTTAAGTGGAAATCTCCTCTTCCAGCTCCAAACTTATCTCTTGATAGGAAAGGCTAGGCCGGTTATGGTTCCTGCAAGGCAAATGGGTCAAAAATAAGTTCTCAAATAGCTCAAATAGGGAGGAAATTGATACCTTATCCCCAGTATGGTCGTCAATCTGTTGTGTCTATTTCATTACTTGGGTGAGAAAAACAAGGGCACTTACAAGTCTAGTTGGGCCTGCTAGACAAGATAGAGGTTAGTGTATAAATTAAACAATCCAATCACATGAAATAAACAAACAACTAAGGGAATAAATAAGGAAATAAAACTAAAATGCATAAGAAACTTTGAACCAAAATTAATCAACCAAATGACCAATGATTATGCCACCAATGGATAACTATATTAGTTGGAAAACATCGTAGAGAAAGGAGGATTGATGGATCCCCTCTTCCTCTTTGGGAGGGCTCTTGAGTCCCCTATTTGAGATATCTTCTTACAATGATAAACTAGAAAGCAAATGGTGAAGAAATTCTAGCCTATTCCCTCAAGAGGTGAGGTGAATAACTTATTGAGATGTTGCTAGAATGCTCCAAGAAGAAAAGAGGTTTCTTGAGGGAGGATAGAGGCATCATAAAATTACTATGAGATTCTTAAATTCTTAGTGCACCCATGGCCTCCATTTATAGCATGTCTTTGAGGCAATATCCAACCGGTTCTTAGTGTGGACAAGGGGTCGTTTAGGGCACCCTTAGGTCTTTGACCAGCCCCCCATTCGGATTTAGCTCGGATTTGAAGGTCAAATCAGGTTGGGAGTTTTTCCAAAAATGGGTGACGGGCCGACAAGAACCATAAATGTGTCGTTCACAGGAGTGTGCAACTTTTCTCATACACAGTCGCACATATGGAGCATTGTGCACTCTACGGGATTCTTTGGCCCACGCACTATGCATGCGCTTCCTTTAGTGTTTCAGTGCATGTCAATTTTTTGACCAGCTGTATATTTTTTGCCCCTTGGAAATGCATTTTTAGTGTTGCGGGTGAACTAATAGATGTTTGGAGATGTTGTATTCCTATAACCATTTGCATGCGATGTTGCGGATGAAATTTCAGTAATAACACCCCTGTATGCAAAGAAAACAACAAGTGGGAGAATGTTGGGTATGTTTTATATTCTTTGAAAAATTGATCCCATGTAATATACACTTTGCAAAAAAAATTGGTATGTTTTTGGCAGGGGATATTTTCGTCTATTTTTTGGCGGTTTTTTGGCACATGGGTTTTTCCAATGGTTTTATAATTCTAGTTAATAAATTAGGGTTGTTTCCTAATCCATGTCAATGGATTAGGGGTTTTGATGCCATGATATCCTATATGTATATTGTATTGTAAACAATGAATAATATGATGAATATAAGATTAGAGGTGTGGCTCTAAATATGTTGTTGGTTTTCCTAGTTTGGGTTTCGAGGGTAAAATCTTTGTGTAATGTGTGTGTGTGTGTGTGTCATTGTATCTCTTCTATTTTTATTGAGAATTTTTTTTGCAGTAAATAATTGTACAAGGTTAAAATATACATTGATACCATGTTGGGGAATAAGGTGGAACACGATATGAAAAAGAGAACACAGTACTGCAGATAATCAAAGAGGAACAAAAATTTCAAAGACAAAAGTGGTGTATAAAGATACTATTACAACACTTAAGAAAAGTGCACTATGATAAGAAAATCACAATGTATGTTGCACAACTTGATATGCATGATCTATTGCATAATATATAATTATGATAATGACCCAAGGGATCTACTTTTATAGTCTCAATATCTAACCAACTTCCATAGAATCTAGAAGATATTGTCCGCATGTAATTGTCAGTTATTAGAGTTGACTCCACCAAAAATCCACTATGTCGAGTTAGATTGACAAGGATGTTCAACTCAACTTCTTATGCATACAACTTGTAGTCTATTGTTGGGATGTTCAATACATCGCTCGACTATCTTCGATTGTTGGTTGACTGTCTGACCAATAAGCACGTCGACTACTCAATCGATTGGTGTAGTGTGATGGTCGATCACCTGACCAACTGTATCCATATGTAGGTTGACCTCTCAACCGACTGAACCCAAGAGATGTGTGATAAACCATCAATTATTTATGTTCCAAAACCCATGTTGTAATTCTTTTCCTTTCTTTTTTGAGGTGATCTAAAGTAGCCATGAGGTATCCTTTTATGTTGTATTCTTGGAAATTGATGATTTCTTTAGGCAAATTCCTAAGTGTCTCTTATGAGTGAAATTGAGGTGATAACAACTTCCCTTTTTTGTGTGAGGTCAAGAGCTACCATACAACCAAAATACATCATCATTTTTTGTCCCACATGCTTATAACTTGTAAGTATTGTTGAGAGAGAGAAAGAACTTAGATTAATAATAAAGGACTTCCTACGAAGAAGTGATGAAGCACACCTAAAAATGATGAAACATACCTATGAAAATATTCTCTTATAAAAGTGATGTAGGCATTCCCATGCTTGCGAAATTATCAAAATACATTAAAATAGTAGACATGTGTGCTTGGGGCTCATGTATGAACATTATAATCCATTTGTATGGTGAATATAGTGAATAATGGTGTAATTGGATGATTTTTGATGTAGGAATATGCATCACCCTCAGGGGAATCGGTATCGACAAAGAATTTATCCTTGGGAGGGGGTTGTGGAACTATGTTGGGAGCAATGTGGAAAAACTCCTTTTTGAACGCATTGATAGCCATACAAGCCTAAGGGTCTTCAACTAGAACTGGAAACTACAATTTTCACAATCTACGACCTACCCCGATGTGATAACAATCTAATGTCAAACATTAGGGGGGGTAAATAAAGCAGAGAGAAATGATGACTATCTTTATTTAGTCTAATTTTCACCATAAATTATGGAAATAAGAACCAATATTTGAATAGCACTACTAGAAAACATGAGTTGGTGTCGACAAGAGTGAAGAAGTGAAAGCAAGGGATGGGAGGCCCCTTGAGACCAAGTGAGGATGAACCAGATACCAAACTACAATGTGGATGAGGTTGACAGTGAGAAAGAATTCACTTGGGGGGAGAATAAATGATGGTTGATGATGGAAGTAGTTAAAAAATAATTGGACATAATATGATATGATGTTAGGGGGAAAATAGACGTGTTAATTCTATGTCAAATTGGAATTAAGGATAAGTGGAGGAAATAAATAGATAGTTGATTAAGGAAACTCTGGGAATGATAGTGATGGATACTAGGATACAAGAGATGCTATAGGAAACTAGAATCATTATAGGCATAGGTGAATCAGTGAAAATTATCTAACCAAGGGTGACAGGGACTACTACTAGGTTTGAAAGAGATTCCATCGAGCGAGATGGTATGAGTGTTGATGTTTCCCTCATTTTTTTGTTTTTTTATGTTTTTAAACTATTTATGAATAAAAGAGTATGTATACATTACAGACAAGGAGACTAGTGCCCCAAACATGTGACCAAACTACTCATCCATGTGTGGTGAAAGTAGTGAAATAAAATAGGGAGGGAGCCCCTAGAGTGGGTCTTCTTGGAGGGTAAGTGAATGATGAATTGGCATGCAGATGGTATTTTGATCATGGGGGAGATGAGAGGCTAATGAAAATGTAGTGAAGCATTCAACATAACCAACCATAAAAAAAAAAAATGTCACTGGTTGGGAGTTTGAGGTGTTAGGATATTTAGACACTTAGGTGTTATTTAAGATCAACTTGGTATAATGTATCATTAGGTAAAAGTGTGTTTATTTAGTCTGCATTAGTATACATTTGTAGTTAGGTAATCCAACGGTCATGATATGTTCCTGACATTGAGTTGTCCCAACCATTCATAGTCTCCTCAATATTAACGGCTACATTGATTTGTGGATTAACACCTGATTGGTCCATGATCTCTAGTTAAAGAGCATGGAGGGTCATTTAATGATGATCGATTGTGAGAAATGCTCTTGTAAATTTCTCTATAATATTTTCTTTTGCATTAATAAATTGCTCCAAGTGGCCATGTTAGTTGGGATCATGTATGTTTTCCCACAAGGGTTTTACCACGTAAAAACATCAATGTGTTGATCTTTGATTGGGTTGTGTGAGTGGTTATTGAAGGTGTTCATCCTTTGTTGGAATACATATTTTGTCGAACATGGTATCAGAGCGAATTTGAAGAACCGCTCCCATTGTAGATCGAGATCGTGAAGCTATGTTTCTACATCTTTGGTTTCCACCATTTCCATACATTTTGGGGATGAGAGGACAATTCCATTGTGTCTGGAGCACTCATTTTAGTTAGGAACACCTTTCATTTCACTCGACAAGGTTTTTTTTTTCCCAAGATATGACCATTTCAATCAGATCTGGAGGTATAAAGCCTGAATACACCCTTTTAAATTTTTATAGAGATAATATTTTGGTTTTCTATTTTTTATTTTTGGGTTGCTACTCTTTTTTATATGTGTATGTTCTTTTCCCTATTCTCTTTGCGATCTCAACAAAACAGAAACAGAGTCGAAAGAGTTTTCATGTTTGTGTATGCTCTTTGTCGTGCACTCTGTGTGATCTTGGTAAATCGGAAACAGAGGAAAAAATTTCATTTTCTGGATAAGCTAACTGATATCTAACCCTTCTTTCTTTTGAGAAGCAGAAGTTTTTTATTATATGAAAGATTTTTTTATGAGCACGCTCTCCAAGTCCATCAGCAACAACAACAATCCTCCTTAACAATATAATGTGTTTTGCACTAGCTCACTTGGTTAAAAGTTGTTTTATTAAGTAAGAGGTCTTGAGTTAAAGTCTTTTTTATGTTACTATTTTTTTGAAAAAAAACCATGCATCCATTGTAAAGTATATTTCACTTAAATTCTAAAAGACAATAACTATAAGTATCTCTAATATTTTATTTTAAGTTATTTATTTTGCATGCAACTTTCATTTATAAAGTAACTTCATTGTAAAAGTGATCCCCGCTTATTTTATAAAAGTGGATCACTTCATAAACAATTTATTTGTAAAAGTGAGGCTATTAGAAGGAGGGGTATCACCACGTGGATCAACTTCTACTTTCTACTTGGCTCTTGACAATCACTATAAGTAGCTCTAATATTTTATTTTAAGTTATTTATTTTGCATGCAACTTTCATTTATAAAGTAACTTCATTGTAAAAGTGATCCCCGCTTATTTTATAAAAGCGGTTCACTTCATAAACATTTTATTTGTAAGAGTGAGGTTATTAGAAGGAGGGGTATCACCACGTGGACCAACTTATACTTGTCACTTGTCTCTTTGGTTACCATTTATGCCTTTTTTCAAAAGGGCATAACTTTCACATCCAAAGTCTGTTTTCAATGTCATTTTTTTTAACAACCTATTTTTTCGAGAGAATTCCATCCACACAATCAATTTCAAATTTTAAATCTACAATCTCTACATATTTAATATGGCTTATCCCAATGATATTTTTCTTACCAGTACCAACTACTTCTCATGTAAATCCCATATGGAGGATGTATTAAGAAGTAAAGGACTATATTGGATTACATTGAGAAAAGAACAAGAACTCACTAATGATGACAAGTATGCCAAATGGGTTAATATAAATGATGAAGCAAGTGGACTAATCGGCATGTCCATCTCTTCTCATTTACTGTTTCACCTTCAAGGAATTGAGGTCCCAGATAAAGCTTGGGAAAATATTGAATCTGTGTTTGGTAAACACAATATTATTCGATCCCACCATATAGAAAATCAGATAATTACCTTAAGTCCAAGTGATTTTCCTTGCATTGAAGACTATTTATCTAAGTTCAAAACACTTAGAATTTTATGTAAAGAGTGTAAAGTATATTTTGACAATGAGCATTGCATATATATTATTCTTTCTAAGATTGGTAATGCATATTCAGTGTTTGTCTCTATATTTTATGCCACCAAAGTGTTAGGAAATGAAAGACTTCCACACTAATCCTAGTAGAAGAGAAGAATAATTTAATCAAGAAATAACATGACATAAGCAATCACATAGTACACTGAGATTTTACCCTGTAAACCCTTAATCAGGAAAACCAACATTCCTTTGAGTGTTCTTCTCTTTTGTTGTCTTATTCATTAAAAATAAAATGTTACATGTCTAATCTTGGTCCACACCTAAGACACAATCGACATCATACCTTGTTGCACAGGCAAGAACAACCATTTAGTCGATTCAGATATGCATGACCAACAACCTACACTTACACATGCATTAACCTGCAAAAGTGAATTCTATGATTACCTTACAACAACATCCTTTACGACCTTACAACATGCCTCTTTATAAGATTTACAACAGGTAAAACCCTAAATATTGGCGCCAAAAAATGGTTACAAATCAATGCATATAATTTGATACAAATCCCACAAATATTGGTATTCTATTAGATTAGACTCAAAGTCGGGTTTACCAGTCAGCCTTCATTTGGTATCTAGTCGGTCGTCTCATTCTTTCACTTCAACCTCTTGTTGGTTGACTTGTCGTTGATATCTTTGACATCAACTTTAATCGGTCTACTCTCTTGACCTTCGACTTGTTGTCAATATACCTAGACTTCAACCTGTTGTCGATCCACCTCGACTTCGACTTTTTGTCGATCCACCTCGACTTCGACTTGCTGTTGATCCACCTTGACTTCAACCGTCAGTTGATTCACATTGACTAGACTTTCACAGCAAAGAATATAACAACCCAACATTCTCCCACTTGTTGTCTTCTTTGTTGACATGGGAGATTCCTAAACTTTCAATCACAGACCCAAGGAAGTGATTCCCATTGCCTCTCTGCACCAAGAAAACTTCACATCACTCACAGACTTGGTCAACAAGTTTGTTATGTTTTCCAACGTGTCTACCTTCTCCAGTATCACCTTGTCACTTTCCACCATGTCTCTTACGAAATAGTAGTGTACATAAATGTTCTTAGTCTTTGAATGATAAGCAGGATTATTTTCCATAAATATTGTGCTTTGACTGTCGCAACTTACCTTCATAGCTCTATGCTCAAACCCGATTCTTGAACACAACCTTTGAATCAATATTGCTTCTTTGCTTCTGTATAAATTTTAATACAAATTATGTATTTCTTGGATTCTCCTGATCTAACAATTATATGCCACTATTAAATACAGAATCGCTTCTACAAATATTCTTACAGAATTTAAAACAGGATCGTCAATTGCAATATCAAGAAGAAAGATCAATCACACATAACACATATGTTTTACCGAGAAAGCATAAAGCTAAAAACCCCACTATCATATATTATGTATATATCATGGATCATGAAACAATCTCATACAAAACTCTAATCCAAGAGCTCTCAGTACAATATACAATCATCTCATACTGTCAAACAAAAATTGACAAATTCATGTGCCAATTTACTGCTTCCAGATAGCCTGCCTCCTCTACACAATTCTTGCTAATGGAAATCCCTGCAATGAATGAATCCCTCTTGCCTAGGTTGTGCATTCCTCATGGGCACATCCAATGTGTGTGTGGTTTCATGAGTGCACACACTAAAGTCACAACTGATAGTCAAATTGTCCCTTTCACCTTCATCTCAACTGGGTCTCCACTAGATCTGACATGCATGTAGTTAACAGTGGTAAATATTCAGTTTCATGTGAGACCATTGATTGTGAATTAATTAATAATTAATTCACTGATATCTAACTAGTGTAAGTTCAGTTACAACTAGTACAGCTAATCTTAACTCACTTAATTGAGTTAAACTACTTTCCAACTCACATAACTACACATCCAACTCTGTTACAACTTTGAATCACTCAGTTACAACTAATTTGACTTGCATGTCCCACCAGTCAACCTTTGAACTCGAATTTACTATAGCTAATGGATTTTCCACTTTAGTTAACTATTTCCAAGTGCTCATGGAGAATAGAGTGTTGAGCCTCTAAATTGACATCCCCACTACCCTATTACACTCCTCATCTATACCTTTTTGGCTTACCTAAGCTTGGATAAATGACAAAGAACACTACCATTAGCCATTGATGAGGTCATAAGGTAAAGTATAATTAATTCATGCATTTTTGTGGTTTATTGAGCTAGGAGACTAAATGTTTCATGTACTGATGTTTCAATTTGCCATGTATAACCTTTGACCTCTAGATGAGTCTAGCCTTTTTGTACTAGCTCAGCCATCCGGTACTTATGTGCCAGATTGTCACTGTCTGAATCTGGTACCAAGCGCACCTTCCATTCAGATCTGGTATAGAATCTCACCTGCCGCGATCCAGTACCAATGGCTGCAGACTTTCGCGATCCGGTACCAACCACTTGTGCATTATTCGAATCCGGTACCATTTACCGAATCTCACCTGTCACGATCCGGTACTGATATAGGAAGCAGAATATACCAAGTTTAGCTCCAGATCGTACTAAAGATAATTGTTGGATGTTTGATAAATCATTAAAGCTCTAGCAAGGTTATGATAAGCTTGTTTGTCTATTGTTTCATTCTCATACACTTCGTGTCATGAGGATGAAGCTTAAAATATGTAACCGGGTATATAAATTTGAAAATTGACTGATTTGCTAAAGATTTCACCTCCTTGTGTTTCACGACCGAGACTATTTAAATAATCATGGCAAGGATGGTGGAAGTAGTAGAGAGTTAGCATAACACAATATGTGAAGTAGCATTACATATTGTAGAACACATTCTGAGTTGAAGTTTAATAGAAGGATGTCAATTATTTCCAGGTCTTGATCATTTATGAATGAATGTGAGTTGAGTTGTTAGCATAGATTAATTCTATGTTTTGAAATTTAAGTAAGAGGAATGTGTGGATTGAAAGAAAGCTTACTGTAGACTCCAGTCACTGACCTGTTGAAGCAGTAAGGGCCCACCGCCCAACAAAGGTCAGCATCCTTATAGATTAATTCTAGTAGTTGATTTCAATAGTATAGATGTTATATTAGCTTAATCTTAATTCTTTCAAATAATAGCAGTATAGTTTAGACTAGGATTTAGATCATATGATTGTTTGGAGATATTTCCTTACTCTATTTTGCATATGTTATGTTTTTGTTTTTATGAAGTTGATTTTGTTTCATGGACATAAATGTTGGCAACAGTAGTCAGACATATTTGAAGGAGAACTAGTGAAGTTTACAACAGCACATTGTGAACCACAGCATACTCAGTATATTGACTATTGAACTACCCATGCTATGTCTTGATGATTGATGTGTGATTTCCCTTTCATAAGTGTGATTGCATATCTAGTTTTTTGGGTCAGATAGCAGAGTTGATCTGTCAAAAGAACTCCATCTCATACTTGCATGTGCCATAATGGAGTAGATAGCCTCTCTGTGAAAGACAACCAAAGTGTGTTTTGATTTGCTAGTTTGTTTTATTTCCAGCATGCTTAATCTAGAATAGTTCTATACTCATGACATTAGAATTACCTCTCTTACTAGTGTCTTGTAACTCTGTTGATTACGAATCCAGGATTGATAATTAATGAGTGAATTATACTAAAAATATAAGTAGCACAACATTTTGGCATTGTTGCCAAGGAGTTGCAAACGGTAGGAAGTGATTTTTAGCTTA
Source organism: Picea engelmannii (assembly GCA_009831015.1). Taxonomy (NCBI): domain Eukaryota; kingdom Viridiplantae; phylum Streptophyta; class Pinopsida; order Pinales; family Pinaceae; genus Picea; species Picea engelmannii. Next base: position 63,048 of record ML806094.1, read on the forward strand.
GATTGTTTGCATAGTTTTTGAATGATTTTAAAGGTTGCTTGAGGGAGGAGGATAAAATGTTTAAGACGTGAGTGAAGAGCCACATGGCCACTAGAGTGGGGTTCTCCGAAGCCAGTTTGTCTTCTTACCTTCTAGATAGAATTAGGATTTCAATTCAGTTAAGAATCAAATTTCCATTTTATGCATAGATATAGAGATAAGAAGGGTAGATTTGTAAGCTCTAAAGATTCAAAAACGACCTCCCCCACTAATCCAACTAACACTGGTGCAAGAAAAATTCCACCAGGAGAAAGTTCAAGGGGATCCAGCAAGGCTCCAAAATAAGAACCTAAAACAGAAGAATCAGCATTGGGGCGGGCAGAACATGAATCTGTTGAACATTCAGGAGACACACAAAATCCAGTTTCTGAACCATCCATCAGTGGAATGGCAGAAGAAGAAGGAAATGCAGCCACTGAAACTGAGACCTTTGGGTTTCCAATCTTGGATATTTCCATAAACATCAGCATGAAGAATATCCCACTATCATCGTTACCCACTTTCAGAGGTATGTCAACCGAAGATCCAGATTTATTTTTATTCGAGTTTGACATATTATGTAGAAGTTATAACTACTCAGACGATGCCTAAAAACTTAAGCTCTTTCCTTCTACAATGAAAGATTCAGCCATAAGATGGGTCATGAGCTTAGGAGAAAATACAATCCTCTCTTGGAATCATATGAAAGACACATTTTTACGGAAATACCAAGACTATTGTAAGGATAATGCTAAAAATGACATTTTTAAAATGCAGCAAACAGAAGATGGAAGCCCTGAAGACTACTTAGAAAGGTTCTTATACAACTACCAGAAATCAAAATTATTCACCACAGACCCAGTTGTAGCAAGAACCGTATTTTTGAAGGGTATTAGAGATGATTGCATAGAAGTTTTAAATTTGTTAAGTTCAGGAGATGTGCACCAAAATCCTTTTGCATAGATTGCAGATTAATGTAGAAGATACTCAAGAGGACAAGCTAAAATAGGCAAAGCACCAAGAGATTCTTTTAGCAGAAATACAAGACAAAGCTCAGGAACTGTCACCATAATTGAGTTAGAAAACTTATTAGAAAACTTTAAACAGACATCTTGAGCACAATCAGTAACCAGTTAGATACCCTAAAACTGAAAAAGAAACAAGAAGAAGAGATTATTTTAGCAATCTTTTGTCCTAGATGCCGAAAGAGGCATGGTGAGAAAGAATGTCCATTAAATGTCATAAAAATATGTGGCCTGTGTACACTAGAGAACCCCACATCTGAGTGTCCAACTTTGCTTGAACTACAAGCCATGTATAGGGGAGGAGGAGTCCCACAAGAACAATCATACCCTTCTAGAATACCTTGGAGAGGACAAAACCCCAATGCATTTTATGACCCCAATGCACAGTATCAACAGCAACAATGGGGTCCTTCCCCAATGACCTATCCACAATGGACACCTCAACAAGCTCAAACTCAACCTTGGCAACAAAGTTGGAGGGGACCTATGTATGGAAATCCCTCTTACCCTACATATCCACAGTATCCTGCAAAAATTTCCCAATTACTACCTGGATTCAACCCACCATAGATGCAAGATTTACTCCCACCTCCTATACAGCATCAATTTACAACCCCCTTGAACCCTAACCAGTAGCAGCAAGCACTTATAAATGCCAATCAATAGCCACAAAACCAAGCTACCCACAACCCTTCGAGACCAACAGCAATCCATGGCCAGCCAATCCCTAACCCCAATAATCGACCCACCCACCCTGTGCAAAATACAGAAGTTCAAACCTTTCCCACCTATGAAATTCAACTACGATTAGGGAAAGTTGTAAATCAATCAAATTCTACAGTAATAATTCAGGAAGAAAATGATAATCATTCTGAGGAAGAAAACACTCAAACCACCCCTGCAGAAGAAGAGAATTCCCCTCCTATTCCAATCGCTTCTAAGTCTGTATGAGAACCTCAACAAGTTAATCTTCCACCTCACCCCGAAAGACTATTAGTAAAGAAACCGGACCCACCCTTGCACAAAGATATAGAGGATGAATTATGAAATGTATGTATAAAAATACCTCTGTTGCAAGCCATTAAGGATATCCCCATATATGCCAAAATCATAAGGGATCTTTGCCTTAAGAAACTAGGAAGGAAGAAGAAGGAACCTCCCCTTGTTCAGGTGGTGGGACAATTATTTGAATTTATTTTTGAAATGCCATACAAATATAATGACCCTGGGAACCTAGTAGTCACTGTTGAAATTAATGATATTTATTTACCAAACACACTCATTGATTTGGGTGCAGCAATTAATGTAATGCCTTTTGACACTATGCAAAATCTCCAAATCAACCAATTAAGACCAACCCAAACCATGATAGAGTTGGCAGATAAGTAAGTCATTAGCCCTGCAGGAAGTTTATATGATGTCACAGTCACTCTAGCTTCTTGGGACTATCCAGTAGACTTTCTAGTCATCTACTCTAAATCATCCTCCAAACCAAGACACCCTGTGGTTCTTGGTCATCCTTGGCTGGCCATAGCAGATGCCTTTATCAGTTGTCGGTCTGGTGAGATGACTATATCCAATGGAACACATAGCCAAAAGCTTTTCCTCTTTCCTCCTGCCCAACCAACACAGGAGATACCTGTCTGGTTAGAAACCCCTTACGGAGAAGAAGATTGCATCAGAACCCTGTTAACACTTGAACAGGTAAGAGGAATGCAAGAACAATCGAATGAACAAGTATTAAGTTTATTTTTGGCTGATACAAATTGTATTGAATACCCGAGGTCTTTTGCAGAATTGTCACACATTTTTAGTTCTGAATTTCAACAAACTTGGCACCCTGATATCACTCAATTATATACTTTATCACCAGCTTCCTCAGAGAAGGAAGAAAGTACTGAACTTGTTGACATTATCCAAGGAAAACCTTTGTATATCAACTCTAGTTTGGAACTAGAACAAAATACACAAGTAATTGAAATGATCCAAAGACAATTTGATGCCTTTGCATGGGATTATGCAGACATGAAAGGCATTCACCCTGACACATGCACACATCATATCTACACTAATGACCAAATCAGACCAATTAGACAGCCTCAGTGAAGGATGAATCCATCCCTTAAAGATATTGTAAAAGAGGAATTGCAAAAACTACTTCAAGCCAATCTCATATACCCCATTTTAGATAGTCAATGGGTGTCTCCACTTATCATAGTTCCCAAAAAAAATGGTAAGTGGAGAATATGTGTAGACTTCAGGGAGTTAAACAAAGGCACCCATGGGGATTATTTTCCCTTACCATTTATTGATCAGGTGTTGGATACCTTGTCCGAAAAGAAGTATTTTTCGTTCATGGATGGGTTTAGTGGTTATAATTAAATACAAATAGCACCCGAAGACCAGGAGAAGACAACTTTCACCTACCCATGGGGAACCTATGCTTATAGGGCTCTTCCTTTTGGACTTTTCAATGCCCCAACCACTTTTCAAAGGGTTGTCCTAGCCATTTTCTATGAATTGACCAATGATTGCGTGGAAGTCTACATGGATGACTTTACAATCCATGGAAAAGACTTCCAGGAAGCTTTGACCAGTCTAGAAAAAGTCTTGATTAGGTGTAAGGAAACTAATCTTTCCCTAAGTAATGAAAAGTCAAAAATGTTGCTCACTGAAGGTATTGTTTTGGTATATCACATCTCTGGTTCTGGAATGAGAGTTGATCCAGAAAAGATTCATATTATCACACAAATCAGAATACCTTCCTCACAAAAGGAAGTTCGTAGCTTTTTAGGTCATGCTGGCTACTATAGAAGATTCATTCTGAATTTTACAAGCCTAGCTACCCCTTTATTCAAGTTATTATCTAAAGAAGCTAAATTCAAGTGGGGTGATGAATGCCAAATATATTTTGAGATTCTAAAACAAAAAATTTCAACTATCCCTATATTAAGATGACCAAATTGGTCCCTTCCTTTTCATATCTATACCTATGCCTCAGACATAGCTCTTGGGGCAGTTCTTGGACAAAGGGAAAATCAAATGCCTTATGCTATTTACTTTGTCAGTAAAAATATGTCTCCAACTGAAGTTAATTATACAGTCACAGAAAAAGAATTGCTAGTTGTGGTCCATGCTATCAATAAATTTAGACACTATATTACAAGATATCAAGCTTTTGTACGCACTGATCATTCAGCCATCAAATTCTTAATGAACAAACCTGTAACAAATCCTAGAGTTACAAGATGGTTGTTATTATTACAAGAGTTCAATATCAACATTATTGATAGACCTGGTAAGGATAATATTGTGGCTAATTTATTATCTAGAATGATTCATCTGGGAGATAACGCACCAGTAGAAGATAACTTTCCTGATGAAAATTTGTTTGTTATTTCTACATTCACTCCTTGGTATGTAGATGTAGCTAACTATATTGTGACAAGGAATATGCCTCAGAAATTGTCTCCTAGAGAAAAACAGAAAGTAATTCAGTTAAGTGCAAACTATATGTGGCACATTGATTGTCTCTACAAAATAGGACCAGATTTGGTAATCAGGAGATGTGTAAGGGAAGATGAAACTCATGATATCTTACAAGCCTGCCATGATGGTCCTTGTGGAGGACACTTCGCAGACAAGAGGACCACTTATAAAGTTCTGCAATCTGGTTACTATTGGCCTCATATTTTCAAATATGCTAAAACCTATGTATCCAATTGTGATGAATCCCAACGAATGGGTAAGCCTATTGCACAATACCACATGCCTCTTCAAGCCCAAGTAGTCATTGAGCTTTTCGAGAAATGGGCATTAGATTTTGTAGGGCCCATTAACCCTACATCTAAAAAGAAAAAGTACATACTTGTATGTACTGACTATGTGACTAAGTGGGTTGAAGCAAAAGATTTACCAGCTGCAAGTGAACAATCAGTGGCAGATTTCCTTTTTAATGACATCTTTACTAGATTTGGTGTACCTCAAGAAATTGTGACTGATCAGGGAACACAATTTACCTCTAATCTCGTCAAAGCTATTACAGAATAGTACCAAATTAAACACAGGAAATCTACACCCTACCATCCATAGGAAAATGGAAAAGTAGAATCTACCAACAAAGTTATTGAGTCCATTCTTACCAAAACAGTACAGCTACACCACAAGGACTAGGCTGACAAATTACTAGAATCCTTATGGGCTTATAGAATCACCTGGAGGAATACAACAGGACATACACCCTACGAGTTGGTGTATGGGAAGCAGGTACTTCTCACCATAGAATTCCAGATCAAAACCTTCAGGATTGCAGTACAAGTTGGCATGAACTTGGATGAAGCCCAGCAACAAAGACTCTTGCAGCTTAATGAGTTGGACGAAATCAGGCAGGAAGCATTTCAAAGAACCACCCTCATTCAAGAGCAGAGAAAAAAATGGCATGACAAGTATCTCAAAAAGAAAAAATTTCAACAAGGAGATTGGGCCTTGTTGTATGACAGCAGATTCAAGAACTTCAAAGGTAAGTTGACTACTCGTTGGATGGGACCCTATGAAATTGACACTGTCTATGAAAATGGTTCAATCAGGATAAATACAATTGATGAACAACAGACATCACTACTTGTGAATGGTCACCGGTTGAGAATTTATAACAAACCCCTATCAAGAGAGGAATTTTTTACTCGTATACTACAGAATTTAGATATGCAGGTGATCAGTAAGGAAGAAGACCTTCCTATTGATCCACATTGATTGATTGGTTTATTTTTAAAACTTGTGTACATAGGTTTGGATTGTGTTTTGTTAATAAGCTGAAGGTAACAAGGGATTCTTACCTCCTTTTGTTTTACTTTCACATTTTATCTTTGTAAGTATATTTCTATAATTTATTTGATCCTTCAAGAACTTGCTAAACATCAGTTTATAGGCATCAACAATACTCCGGTACCAGAAATCCTACTCTGGTCCGGTACCAGCAGTCCTGTGCTGGTCCAGTACCAGAAAGTCCTGTGTTGGTCTGGTACCAGAAGAATGTCCTTATACAGTACTATTAGGACACATCACCTAATTGACAAGGAATGCTATGCATATTTCAAAATCTTATGTCAATTAATATGAAGTATGAAGCCATGCAGCAACCACTTAAGCTGGAACCAAGAAGTCGAATGCAGCATTAAATGGCATCTCTTATGAAGCAATAATTTATTTTGGTTCTATTGTTGACTAAAGGGAAGTATCTTTAATTTCTTTTGGTTCTGTTTCTAGCTAAAAGGAAGAATTTTTAATTTCTTTTGGTTATGTTGCTAGCTAAAAGGAAGAATTTTTAATTTCTTTTGGTTATGTTGCTACCTAAAAGGAAGCATTTTAATTTCTTTTGGTTGACAAAGAAGACATAATATTTACCTATGATTGTTAAAAGAACCATTCTTAATCTGCTTTAAAGTCTAGAGGTTGCCCTTATCTAGTATTTCAGCATGATTAAAGAGATAAAAACTATATTAGCCTACAAGTAACTATCTCACCCTAACTAGACTTCAATAGTATTCATTGGATTATCTTTTCTAAAGAGTAACATATGAGTATATGAACACTCTCTGTCATGGGCACACTAGGAAAAATTTTATGGAAGAGGATGTATCAGTACCCTAAGGTAACTTTAGGTCATTCTCTTATGGACAAACGCAGATAAAATTATACATCTGGATCCAATGTGCAATACAAAAGTTTATTTTTTTCTTCAGACAAATCTTTAAAGACATCCAAATAAGAGAATACACCTTCCAACCCAATACCATCCCAACCTATAAAAAGGTTTTTAGACAAGCCTCCCCTGTCACCATGCAAAAGAACTCTTTAATAAAATCGAAATAGGTGACTATGGAAAAGAAGCCTCTGATGGAAAAAGGGTTTAAGAGACTAACCCGCCGGGATACTGAACAGGTCTATTGGCAGCGGGTATTGGTCTATGGTATGACTAGGCAAACCCATCAGGGTACTGAACAAGCATGTTGGCAATGGGGCATTCTGCCTGGGGAAGGGATGTCTCTCACTAATTATCACAACTACCCCACCGGAGTACTGAACAGGCTTGTTGGTAGTGGGTTCTAGTTGAGAAATGTCTCATCTATACTTGTCTAATTGAAAAATCCACTTTTGTCATCTAAAAGATGAACACTACAAGAAAAACTCATTGTTAACATTTATGAGATACAACTCCAGATTACTAAACAAAGATAATTATTACAAGCAAATTTCCATTTGAGAATTACCCTAAGTCAACCTTACCGGTCTGACATCTAAAGCCTACATTACCTAAGAAGGAAACTTCTTAAGAGTGGATCCCTAACTAGGGAGTCTAATCTACTTATACTGTGAAATTTATCCGTAACATCTAATGATAGTAAATCTCTGAAGCAAGTTAGGTTGGATCTATTCTTCTAGCAAAAATATAAAAACCTCCCTATTTTCACTGTTGAATGCTACCCTTGTTAATAAGTCATCAAAAGAAAGGAAATTTCAATTTTTTTTAGGCACGTGATCGTATGCTAGGTGATAAATGTACTTTTTGAATTTGATTTGGTTTCTTTTCTCTTATCATCTTTTCTCCATTATGATACAGAGTGTTGAATCTTCTTGCATAAGGATATGAAACATCCTTGGCATGGGGGAGGGTCAAAGAGCTCCTTCAGAACTCTTTTTTAGACTCACATCTCATCTTCAGAAACCAACATGATCACCCTATGACCCTGCAAAACCAGACACAAAAGAAGATAAGCACAGAATAAAGAAGTTTCATGAAGTACAGGAAATTCCAGTACCAAGCTTCCAGAAAAATCCAGCCTAAAAAGATGAACTCTGAAAATCTACAAGCTTCAAATACAAAGGCAGTCACATATGCTATGGGTATTGATCATACAATGGTAAAAGCAAAGGTAACATGATATTATTTATTTTCCTTTGCTTATAAAACTACAATATGTATGAAAATGTATACTAGATCTTATGACCTTAGTGTTAAAACCATGCACCTATCCCTCATACCCATATGCCTAACCTTAATCAATCCTCTCATCACATAAGCGCTCGAAAATGATTGAGGGCAAAATCACATCAAAAGTATGAATATGAAGTATGTCTAGTAATGATGGGCCACGAACGTGCTTCATCCTTAAGCAAATCATGAACTTATCTTCTGTCATGAGCCATGATTCAACATCAAATTCACCGCTTAGAGGTCCAATCACCTATCCCAAAAAGAAATGATGCTTCGACACCCAACGTTCCATCCCCATCATTACACTAAACGGGCAGAAATGAAATGACTTATCTGGGTGGCGAAGCCATCCAGATGAGCCTCATCTTATATTAATTTCCCTTTGTGGCATCTTTACTTAAACTCATCGTTCGAATTAGCTATTCCATCACCATATCTTTTGCCGTTACCAACCTTTCTCCAGTTTCAAGCTTACCTCTCCCTACGATCTCCGGTACCAAACCCTTACCCTCATCAGCTGACTAAATCCTTGCGCTACAGCCCAATTTTTTTTCTCACAATTTATAAAGATGGTTGTAAGTAGACATGAACCGGTCTTCCAGATTTATAGAGAGACCGAGGAGTTCCAACTATGTAGAGAGAAGTATGCTAGATCGGGATGGATGTCATTTTTGTAGAAATTCATAGGCTGGCATGAGAAGGTATCTCATGCATTTATTCAGGGTTACGATGGAGAGATTGTGCATATAGGCAATCAGCATCTAACAATCAATGAAGCAACTTTAAGGGAGGTCACAGGATTACCTAACAGAGGAGTCAAGTATTTCAAAGGAGTAGGAATCAACAAGGAAATGTGCCAACGATTTTTGAAAGAAGATCATCAGCACCCTAATTGGAAAAAGGGGATCCCTAGGAACTATATCAAGGAAGAGTATCATCCAATGCTTGCTAGTCTTCAATGACTCCTCACTTGTGAGGGCAGGTATGTTGTAACCTTCATATATCATCTTAGGCTTCTATTACACTTTGAAGGAGGCCCTAAAATTGATTTCCCATATTTTTTATGGATGAGTCTGAACAAGATGGTAAGAAGTGTCAAATCCCTACCCAAAACTGAGAAGACTAGCATTTACCATCAATGTCTTATTAATATGTTAGTTTTACATGAAATCAGGAAGCAAAGGATTAGCTGGAAAATCCTCATCACTCAACACCTTCCCATAGAAAATAAACCTGTAGAGGAAGCCCATATTGCTCCAGAGAAAGATAAGGAACCTCAAAAGAAAAAGGGAAAGAAAGATAAGGCAAATCCATCATCATCCAGAACAGTGAGCCAAAACAAAAAAGCTAGTAAACAAGCAGGGCCCTCTTCCACAGTCAATAAGACTTTTAAAAGTCAAGAATCAAAAGGTAAAACCAAATTAGTAGAGGAGACTTCAACAGTAGCACTTGAGGAGAAGGGTCATAAGACAAAAAATGTAAGGAAAGGGAAGAATAGCTCAGAAAATAAAAGTGAACAGTCTATAGAACAATCCCCTATAACCATTCCACAAATAGAAAAGAAGAAAAGGAAGCTTGTGAGCACCCCTGATCTAGTACCCCCTTTTAAAAGAACCACAAGGAGCATGGAAAAGAAAGGAAAAATAGTTGTCAGTCCTCATACACATGAAGATCAAATAGATCTTACCTCCCCTTCTGAAGACCTATCAGTCCAGGATGACATCCCTAGTTTGACCGAGGAACAAGTCACTATTACTTTATGTGGGATGAGGGAGGAAGTGGAGGAAAGAGAATACATCCAGCTAGAAAAAATGGAGTCAACAAGGGCCTTAACAAAAGAACAAATGAAGAAAAAGATTGGGGAGCTGCAAAAACAAAACCAGGAACTCAAACAAGAAGTGAAGGAATACCAACTATTGGACAGGTATATCAAAAAGGGAAACGAGCAATTGAAAGCAACCAGCCAGCAACTTCAAGATGACCATGAAGAGACTTCTAATAAGCTCAAGAAGGTACTAAGACTCTTACAATACATTAGGGTCATAAAAAGGGAGATGAAAGCAGAAGCCTCAACCATCAACAGAATTGATCCACAGAAGTAAAGAATGGAGTCTCAAATTTTGGAAAATTTTGGGTTTGTTTCAGTTGCACAAGGACATGCAATGGTTTTGGCATGGGGGAATGTTGAGCCTCTAAATTGACATCCCCACTACCCTATTATACTCCTCATATATACCTTTTTGGCTTACCTAAGCTTGGATAAATGACAAAGAACACTACTATTAGCCATTGATGAGGTCATAAGGTAAAGTATAATTAATTCATGCATTTTTGTGGTTTATTGAGCTAGGAGACTAAATGTTTCATGTACTAATGTTTCAATTTGCTATGTATAACCTTTGACCTCTAGATGAGTCCAGCCTTTCTGTACCATCTCAGCCATCCAGTACTTATGCACCAGATTTCCATTGTCTGAATCCGATACCAAGCGCACCTTCCATTCAGATCCGGTACCGAATCTCACCTGTCGCGATCCGGTACCAATGGCCGCAGACTGTCGTGATCCGGTACCAACCACTTGTGCACTGTTCGGATCCGGTACCATTTATTGAATCTCACCTATCACAATCTGGTACTGATATAGGAAGTAGAATATACCAAGTTTAGCTCCAGATCGTACTAAAGATAATTGTTGGATGTTTGTTGAATCATTAAAGCTCTAGCAAGGTTATGATAAGCTTGTTTGTCTATTGTTTCATCCTCATACACTTCGTGTCATGAGGATGAAGCTTAAAATATGTAACTGAATATATAAATTTGGCAATTGACTAATTTGCTAAATATTTCACCTCCTTGTGTTTCATGACTAAGACTATTTAAATAGTCATGGCAAGGATGGTGGAAGTAGTAGAGAGTTATCATAACACAGTATGTGAAGCAGCATTACATATTGTAGAACACATTCTGAGTTGAAGTTTAATTGAAGGATGTCAATTATTTCCAGGTCTTGATCATTTATGAATGAATGTGAGTTGAGTTGTTAGCATAGTTTAATTCTATGTTTTGAAATTTAAGTAAGAGGAATGTGTGGATTGAAAGAAAGCTTGTTGTAGACTCCAGTCGTTGACCTATTGAAGCGGCAAGGGCCCACCACCCAACAAAGGTCAGCATCCTTATAGATTAGTGCTAGTAGTTGATTTCAATAGTATAGATGTTAGATTAGCTTAATCTTAATTCTTTCAGATGATAGCAGTATAGTTTAGACTAGGATTTAGATCATACGATTGTTTGGAGATATTTTCTTACTCTGTTTTGCATATGTTATGTTTATGTTTTTATGAAGTTGATTTTTTTTCATGGACATAAATGTTGGTAGCAATAGTCAGACATATTTGAAGGAGAACAAGTGAAGTTTACAATAGCACATTGTGAACCACAGCATACTCAGTATATTGACTATTGAACTACCCATGCTATGTCTTGATGATTGATGTGTGATTTCCCTTTCAGAATTGTGATTGCATAGTTAGTTTTCTGGGTCAGATAGCAAAGTTGATCTGTCAAAAGAACTCCATCTCATACTTGCATGTGCCATAATGGAGTATATAGCCTCTCTGTGAAAGACAACCAAAGTGTGTTTTGATTTGCTAGTTTTTTTATTTCCAGCATGCTTAATCTAGAATAGTTCTATAGTCATGACATTAGAATTACCCTTCCTACTGGTGTCTTGTAACTCTGTTGATTACGAATCCCGGATTGATAATTAATGAGTGCATTATACTAAACATATAAGTAGCACAACATAGAGTAATAGTTATTGTCCAGCTATTATTAAGGGATAATAATAGTCGACATACATCTATCAATAGAATTTGCTCACCATCTATAAATAGAATTTTCTCATCATCTAAAAATAGACTACCACCTAAAAATAGCTTGAGGCTCCATCCTAGTGTAGGTGCATAATTTTCACTAGGATCTTCTTGTTGAATCTCAACACTCCCTCTCAACAAGAAAGGGATTATCCTTCACCCCGATCCTGTCTCTATGGTATTTGAATTTGCTCCTAGTGAGCGCCTTCGTCAGAATGTTTGCATCATGATCGTTTGTAGGAATGTACTGAAGCAACATGATCTTCCATTTCACACAATATCTGATATGATGATACCAGATATCTATATGCTTAGATCTATCATGAAACATAGGATTAATCGAGAGTTTAATGCAACTCTAATTATCACAATGAATCACTCTCAGATATAAATGAGAACCAAACAAAAAAACCAAGGTATTTCTCATCCATATAGCCTCACATGCATCTTGACTCATTGCCATGTATTCCTCTTCCACTAAACTGAGTGCCACAGATCTTTGTTTCTTGCAGTACCAAGAAACAGTTGTAGATCTGATACTAAAGATCCCCCCTGATGTGTTCTTTCTATCTGTTGGGCTGCCCGCCCAATCTTCATCCGTGAAACCATGAAACTTCACCTCATCCATCTATCTGTACCATAATCCATTCTTAGATGTGCCCCTCATGTATCTCAGGACATGCTTACCTTCCTTCCAAAAGAGCTTGGTAGGCTTAACCATCGCTTGACTGAGCTGGTTAACCGCATAGCAAATGTTCAGTCTCGTGTTCACTAGATACATTAGCGAACCCACTAACTTTCGATAGACAATAGCATCCACTACCTCTCCAGAAGTAGCATCCTCTTTCTTCTAGTTTCCTAGAAGAGGAGTATCCATGGGTTTGCATCCCTCTCTGTGAAACTTACACAGTATCTCCCTTGCATACTTTCCTTGAGACACAAAAATTTCACCATCTCGCTGCCATATTTCCAATCCAAGGAAATAATGAACGAGGCCCATATCCTTCATCTCGAACTCCTTTGTAAGGTCCTCCTTGCATGAGTGTATTACCTGCTCATCACCAGTCAGTATTAAATCATCAACATAAATAACAATGATTAAAATCTTACCCTCCACCACAATTTGGTATAGGTTTGCATCTGCTTCACTTTTGGTGAAGCCCAGTCCAGTGAAATAGTTGTCTATCTGAGTGTACCAAGCACGGGTTGCTTGCTTCAGCCCATATAGCACTCTTTTGAGTCGGCACACATGTGACTCACTATTGAAGATCTCAAATCTGTCAGGCTTCTCTATGTACACTTCTTCCTCAATGATCCCATTGAGAAACACAGTTTTTACATCCATCTGATGAATGCGCCAGCCCATCTGTGATGAGAGTGCAAAGATGGATCTTATGGAAGAGTTCCTTGCGACAGGTGCAAAGGTCTCATCATAATCTATCCCCTATATCTGTGAGAAGCCCTGGGCCACAAATCTGGACTTGTATTTCTCAACACTCCCATCAACAGCTTGTTTTTTCTTGTAGATCCATCTCGAACCTATCACTGATTTTTCGACCGTGTTGGGTATGTGTTATATTCTTTGCATGTGTGTGTGTGGGTACGTCAGATATGACAACTACGTCTGACGATCCCTCGTACTACGTCTGGCGGTTTTTGCTATTTTTAGCAGATTTTTCTATTTTTAGAGGTTTACTAAAAATAATCCCGGTGTTAGGGATTAGGGTTTTGGTATCTACAGAATACCTAAAAACATTGTATATATTGTATAGTGAATGGTGAAATTTGAGATAACGAATATAAGAAAGGTTTTCCCGGTTGAGGGTTTCCGATATAAAATCTTTGTGTAATCTATGTATGACCCATTGATTAAATTTTGTTTTGCTTAAGAATCTATATGCATTGCTTTACTTCACAGGTTTAAAACTTACATGCGGTATCAGAGCTCGTTTTTGGCTTCAGAGGGATGCCTTTGTTGTTGAGGGTTTGGCTCGGTCTTGATAGATCAAGTCTATCTTGGGTCTGTGATAAATCTAGGTTTAGTGGGAGATTTTGCAGTGGTGATTTGAGTGCAGAAAGAGGAATGGCGAGTTCTTCTAGAATCGAGATAGAGAAGTTCAACGTTAAAAACTTTGAGCTATGGAAGCTAAAAATGGAGGACCTTCTTATAGACAAAGAACAATGGATCATTGTGGATCCTGGTACATAGCCTACTAGTACATCGTCTACTAGTACACAGGCTATTGGTACACAACCTACCAGTACACAAACTACCAGTACACCACCTACTGGTATGTCGAAGGAAGATTGGGAGAAGTTGGACAAAAGAGCAAGGAGTACTATTTGAATCTGCCTGGCAGATTCGGTGTTGTTGAATGTCTCAGGAGAATCTATAGCCAAGGAACTATGGGATAAGTTGGGGAATTTGTATCAATCAAAGTCCCTGGTAAACAAGTTGTTTCTTCAAAATAAGTTGTATCATCTTAGGATGGAAGATGGAGATTCTGTGATAGAACATCTAAATGCCTTTAATACTCTGGTAAGTCAACTTGGCTCTGTTAATATTACGATTGCAGAAGAAGATAAGTGTATTACTTTGTTATGTTCTTTGCCAGACTCTTGGGATAATCTGGTTGTAGCAATAGGTAGTACCACTCAATCTACATTGAAGTATGAGGATGTAGTTGCATCCTTGTTATTTGAAGAGATGAGGCAAAAAAGCATGGACGGTCACAGCACAAATGCTTTATTTGTAAGAGGGTGTATGTTATAACCCTAAATTGCACCACATATGCTTACTTGGCATCAGGCCAACTCATATCCCTTCCTTTCCAAAGCCATGCTGAGGAACCTCTTTGAAAATCCTTTTGAGTTAAGTCAAACGCGCCCTAACTCACTACTGCACGCGTTGGAACGCTGGCAGGCCTTCTACTGCACGCGTTGGAACGTTGGCAGGCCTACTATAGCCCGCGTTTACCTAACAAAGCACAAAAACAGGAAAGTTTCCGACGGGACAAAAATCTATGGGTCAGTTAACTGAAACTCTCGGCCATGCATGGCCAAGAGTTCGTCCAAAACCCTAGCTCCTTCTAGCCTATAAAAGAAGGGGTAGGGGTACTATTTGGAGGAGGAAAAAGACAGCAAAGAAACTCTGCCCAATTGTCGAATCCATTTGTCCCAACCCTTTAGCCTTTCCTCAAGCCTAAGAAGAATTCAAGCAAAGCAATTGGAGGACAAAGAAGAGGAGGAGCCCAGGATCAGGATCGAGGAACGATGGCCAGTCTCTATCATTATTGTAAGTTGATTCATCTTGAGATTAATAAAAGAATACTTTTCCCGTCCCAATGCACGAGTTATATATATTTTATTTGATTTATGCTTAATCTCTAACCCTCAAGTAGAAAAATAGCATGCATGTGTAGTGTTTTGTCACGATTGCAGGATTGTCTTTGGAAGGAGCAGCGCGAGCAAGCGGATAAAGCGCAATGGAGGATCTACACCAAACGTCGATAAAAAAGGTTAGTAGGTCTTTTCCATGCTTGTGTGTGAAAAAGGGGTCTGAGTATTGGGGTTATAGGTTAAAAGTGATTTCTTTAAGGTCATGATCTACATACAAGTTCAGCCCTAGCTTGTTATTCTGTAGGGTATTATTTCCCAACAACAGAATTGGCGACTCCACTGGGGATATTACTCTTAGGGTTTCCGGATTTAATTGAGGTTTTTGGGTAGTTAAAATAATTAGATTTTTTGCTTCTTTGTTTGTCGGTTTGTTGTTAGGTCAGAGCTAGCAGGGAACCTGGTTCTTTATACCAGCTTTTCCTTGACTGTGCTTGACGCTGATTATCAGGACACACAAAGGTACACGCAGCCTGCAGAAGGCCTGCACGCGTGTAACCCGCGCCCTAACCTCTTACAGCCCGCGTTTGAACGCTTGATGTAGAAGTTTCAGTAGCATGTAGGAGTCAGAAATCTTAAGAGGCAATCCCCTCTTCCCTGTCAGAATTTTACATTCTCAGGAGGCTTTTTGGATCCTGTCTGGGTCTTGCTAGTTCACAGTCTTGTCTCAGTCTACTTTATTGTGTTTGTTATTTTTTGCATTTATTTTCCTTTTCTGTTAAAGAAGGAGCATCCAAGCCTTTAAGAGACCCTGGTTGTCAATACCAGAGGCCTTTTCCAGGTCTGGGCTGCCTATGTTGATTTTTTTCTTAGCATTCATACATACACGCGGCCTGTGCAAGTGCAGCCTGTGGGTACCCGCACCCTGTTATAGCTCAGCACGCGTTGGAATGCGTGTTGTTTCAGTGACAGTCGCGGGCTTGATAGGTTGTTTTTCAATCAGGGTGGGGCAGTCATCCCTTCCTATGGTGAGAAGTGTTCCTCTCAGGTGTCTGAGTCTAGGGTGGCACAGTCAATAGGTTAGGGCCTCATACCCTTAGCATGTTCTTTCTTAGTTGATTGTTGATAGAAAAGATAAAAAAAAAAAAAAAAAAAAATTATGGTTTTTAGACAAGCGTAAGAGTCGGTGCTTTCTTGATTGTTGTTGTGCGTCTTTGCTCTGGTTCTTTGTGATCTGCGCTTTAAGCCAGAATTTGTTTTGTTTTCTTGGTTTTGTGCTTGTCGGCATTTTCCCTTTGTTGCTTCATTCAGCACTCAAATAAAATAAAATAAAATATCCCTTTTTTCATTTTCTTCTTTGTTTGAAGATTGTGGCTGCATCAATAGCTAGGAAGAAGTCTTTTGTTCATAATTTTTTGCAGTACATTTGGAGCATAAGTAGCTCGTAGTCGAGCGAAAGTCCTTTATGTTTGCTGCATGAAATCTTAGAAAAATCAAAAAGAAAAGAAATCTTTCTTGGTGAAAAGTTGTTGGTTTTTACATTGTTTGTAAAAAAATTTGTTTCCAAGCATTTCTTATTCATTTTTCTTTGAGTCTTTACACACCATCAGTTTCACCTTCATACCTTGTGACGTAAAAAATCCCATAAAAGAAACGCTAATTAAAATCTATTAGACTTTTTGTTTGTAGGGTTCATACACTAGCTCAGGACTAGGGCCTTGGAATAGGTTGGAGAGTAAACTCTCCAAGGCCACTCAAAACCAAACATTGGAGTCTGTGAAAGGGAGTGTAGAAGTCTAGTTTCGTGGAAGTTATCCGGGACCCCCCTCTAACACAGGGGCTAAACATGAGGTCGCGTAAGGAAAGGTACCAGAGATAACCCCTCCAAAGCCGGACCAAGCGTAGAGGAGAACACATATCGAGGATTTGTTAAGGGATTCCGTCGTTTGCATTTGCCACGGGGCTTCGTGGGTCTCAAATCCGTTTGAGGTCCTCAGTTGTCTTCCGGACCATTTTCTCTCGATACCCTTGACAGGTTTCGGGCTTGATACCCTTCTCATTGTGGTCTACACGACTATCGATTGTACCCGCCTAGTGACTGTTCGCGTGCTGGCAAACTAGTTGCCAATATTTTCTAGGGACGTACACGAGTGACTACGGGGGTATACCGCGGTACCTAAGACAGACATCGGGCCACGCTTTGCAGAGTATACCCGGAGGGTGCTTCCGTTTTCGAGTTACACTTGCACCGGTAAGTTGCTCTAGTGTTGGTTGTTGTAACTGTTCTTCAAAATAGTTAGTGTCTGCTTGTCTTATCACATAGGGGCTTTCTTTTAGTGTGTGTTACTGTTTGCACGTGTATATTACCTTAGCGTGTCATGGATCTTCTCACACAGTGGAGGATTCAGAGCTCCGCTGGTCATGAAGGCTTCTGGGCCTACCGCCGGTTATACTGGAGCCACCCTCGCCACCATTAAGGCGGAAGCTAGACCAACAAGGGTCTTTCGAAGCAACCGGGTTACAAACCATTGAGCCCGAACAACTCCCGGAGGAATCAACCGCCAATCTTGGTTCGGTTGAAACCCCAACCACTGATACTTGGCTGCAAGTTATTGTGCCAATTCAATTTTACGAACGCCTGTCAGTGCCTCACACAGCTATGGCAACAAACATTGTTACTTCCTCTGGGAATTCTTCCATTCCCACCACTGTTGTTACCATAGGAGAAGCTTCTCCTAATTTGCCCTTGTCGACGGTCCGGACCACCATGGTCTCGTCCGCAACTATGTCGCACAGTGGACTGACCCCATCTATCACGGCGGCCACACCTCCCTTCACACCTAGTGCGACAGGCCCTCCGTTTTCATACGGTATGCCCAGTTCAGGTACAAGCCCTGCACTCACTTACTCCACTTTACAGACTTTGGGTCTGGGGGCAGGGAGCTCTACTGCTCCTCTGCAAGGTCAACTTGGGGGCATTCCTATCCCTTTTAACGCCTTTCCTTACGCTGGAGGTCATATCTCTCCTTCGTCCCCTTCGCTTCGTGGTCTGCATCAGCAGTCCATCGAGCAGCCTGCACACACGAGTTCATTTGGAGCTGGGAGTCAAGGGATACCTGCGCACACTACGCCGATAGGTTCGTCACCATTTTTTTGGAACGGGATGTTTGGTAACAACACTTTCGCATCCACTGCTTTCCCATCTGGGGGCACTCCCATTTTTGGATAGTCTACTCCGGCGCAGGGTACTATTCCTGTGCCGGGGGCACATATAGCAGGACCTTGGAACTCAGGACAAGGATCTGTTCCCT
Source organism: Picea engelmannii (assembly GCA_009831015.1). NCBI lineage: Eukaryota > Viridiplantae > Streptophyta > Pinopsida > Pinales > Pinaceae > Picea > Picea engelmannii. The sequence continues at coordinate 81,604 of ML806094.1, forward strand.
CCTCGGGAATGTCATTCTGGGGTAATTCCTTCCACAGTCAATGGAACCCCGGACAGACTTCTATGCCTCTCCCAGCAGGACCGACATGGGGTAATCCTTCCCAAAGTCCGTCAAACACGATGAATGCCCAACATCCTATGTCCTTTATGGGGAATCAGCCAATGATGTCTCCATAGATGCAAAATCCTTACGTTGGTCAGGGCCATGGTTTCTACCAGAATCCGGGCCAGCAGCTGAACTTTTCCTGGCAACCTGGTGCCAGTCAAACTCCAGGACCCTTTTTTCCAAGCTATCAGCAGCAACCCAAACTACCATTCCTGGCGACGTTACACTTGCCTGATTTGACACGGTTGTTAAATGATCCTATCTGTCACGATCCACGTTGGCCTCCTATGCCAACGAAGTTGCCTTCGGACATTCCAAAGTTCGAGGCCAAGCCCAATGAAGATCCAGGTGATCACGTGACTACTTTCCATCTTTGGTGTTCATCCAACTCATTGAAATATGACTCTGTCCAGTTGCGATTGTTTCAACGCACTCTTATCGGGAGTGCCACGAAATGGTACACCGAGCTTGACCGCTCACGATATTCTTCTTTTGGCAAACTGGCGATGGCCTTCCTTAACCATTTCTAGCTACCTGTGAGATACGACGCTGGCACAAAGCTGCTTGCTAATTTCGAACAGACGACAGCAGACCATATCTCTGATCATATCTGAGAGTGGAGACGCCAAAAGAGTCTCATCAAAGTACCAGTCCCACCAGCATTCCTACTTGAGTGGTTCCTTAAGTCTTTAGTCCCGCAATTATCTAAAGACGTCGCGACTTCAGGAGTTTTCTCCGAAGAAGATGCCATCATGAGAGTTCAACAGTTTGAGCTCATCTATTCTCAGTCTGGTTTGTTATACAACATCCTGCCGGATGCACCACGATCGATATTGGACAAAACTAGACAGAGAGTCGGACCACATGCCGATGGTATCGTTGGTTCGGCCCAAACCAAGCCCGCTGAGCAATTGACAAAACAATTGCAACAGTTATCTATACAACACTCAGCGGCTAGCCAGACTACTGCTTTGGCTGTTCCTCCTACCCAAACGTTGGAAGTACACTCCATGCAGACGACTAACCCAAAGGCCACCCAGCAGCCTGATGGGAAGAAAAAACAACGCAAAAAGGGTAAGGGGGATAAAAAACCCACTGAGAATGTTGGCGAGGGCACTACGGAAAAATGAAAGGCGAGGTATCCATGCAACTTATGCGCAGAAGACCACCCGACCCATCTATGTCCTCGACTTGCGGAGGCCCAGAAGTTTGTCACACAGCAACAGCAAGCCGTGTTGACTAATCCCTTTCAGCATGGGCAAAATTTAACTCAAGCCTCTACAAGTGCCGAAGGGGGCAGCCAAGAAACCTGCCCTCCTCCAAACAATTCCTCATCCGCGAACGTCTATATGGTTAGGGGTGATGCTTTAATAATGACTAGAGCGCACGACTATAGTAAACCAAGCGCCTCTGAGAAGGACAAAGAAGTCGAACTCCCATCTCTTCCTCTACAGATTGAGAAGATGTTGGGAGAAATGATGACACGCATTCCAAAGGGTGCGTTTAAGAAAGCTTCTCACAATCCAAATGCAAGGGCCGCCCAGAATTACTCTGTGGTGGAAGATTTATCCCAAACCCCTTGTGCTATGTCCGCTTTGGAGGTCCTCCAAAGTTTCCCTGCTCAGAGAAAAGCCTTGTTGACTTCTTTAGGCTCTACTGAGACTTGTAACCTGGGTACCATCATGCTACATACGACCGACTTAAAACCTCGTCTGCCTTACCATGTCATGTTTCAGATAGTAGTGGCTCATCCCACGAAAACTTTTACACGGAATATCTTCCGCACAGTGGTCGACGAGGGTGCTTCGACTTGCGTTATGTCATTAGCATGTTGGAAGGCCATTGGCCAGCCTGCTTTGTCTCCATCACCTACTCTCCTCACTACGTTCGACGGTCGTTCTTTCCGACCACATGGCATCGTTCCTTCTTTCCCTGTGCAGTTAGGAGGCAAGACTGTGTGCGTCAAAGTAGAGGTAGTTGATGCTCCCCTCGACTATAACCTCTTGTTAGGTCAGAGTTGGACCTATGCTATGCAAGCTGTGGTTGCTACAGTTTTCTGAGTCTTGTTGTTTCCACACGAGGGTCATATAGTGACCATTGATCAATTTTCCTTCTCTAGGCCTGACCCAGCTTTGGGGGAATCCATGGTTCCCATGATTGATAATCCGCAACCCGGTGTCGTTAACGTTGGATTTGGTTTGTGCCCATCCTTGATGGGTACCTTCGATTACCCACCTCCTCATGACGATGTCAAGTTTATATCGATTCACCACAAGGCTGATATTTTTCATGTTTCATCGTTCCGCACGACTTACTTTGAGGATCCGTGGATTCTTCCTTCCCCATCAGCCACGATAGATGAGACGGGGCACTCTGGCATGTCCATGCCCTTGTCGATCGCTGAAGTAGCGTACTCTTTAGTCCAGCAAGCTTTAGCTAACCCTGATCCGACTCCCGCACAAGAGTTGGATCCACCTCTAGAGCCTATCTGAGCTCAAGGTTCTCTCGCCAACACCGATTCGTTAGACTTAGTCTAGCCTTCTGACGAAGCAGTAATTGAAGCAATGACTAGTCCGGACAAACCTTGGGAAGATCTTCATCACAGATCATATTTCCTCCCAAAGTTAAGCCGAATCAAAGCAGGAGAATTCACCGTGACTATGACTGGAGATAGGTCTTGTCATATTGATCCCTTAGCTACACACAAGAATTATGCTGAGGGTAATATGGAAACCATTGTTGAAATGATACCTATCAATATCTCCAGAACCCCTGGCGTCATAGACAATGTTTTCGTCGAAGCATACAGCTCCCCCAAGGAGATGTCAGGCATCGACCCACAAAGAGTCTATCGTGAGCTAACTTTGTTGTTTTCCAAGCTCGCTTTGAGATCTGAAAGCAACATCCGGAGAGACTGCATTTATGCTTTTCAATCTCATCTGGATTAACTGAGAAAAGTAACTATTATGGAGTCTTCTTTAAGCCCTTTTCAGACTCCTTAACGATGAAAAGATTGTCGAGTGACCTTGTTTCTTCACACTCGTTAAATTGGTCCAGAAGAACGTTCCTTAAACGGGTCTCCTTTTAAGCCCTTTTCAGACCCTCTAAACATGAAAATATTGCCGAGCGATCTTGTGACCCTTCACGCTCGTTAAACTGAAATTTGAAGTCACATCTGTCCGGCGGTAGTTTACCCCTTTTTCGGTCCGAACGGTCAACTATACAAACAAAGGAATACTCTATTAAACTCCCATTCTTTAGAAGAGTATCCTCAGGTATAATTTTATTCCTTTTTCGGGCCTGAGGGACTAAATTTACGAAAAAGAAACCCCCCCGGAGTCCATAGTTAAGCTCTTTTCCGACTCCCTAAAATTGAAAAGATCGTCGAGTGACCTTATTCTTTCACACTCGTTAAAATGGTCCAGAAGAATATTCCTGACGGAGTCCATAGTTAATATTTTTTCAGACTCCTTAAAAGTGAAAAAATAGCCGAGTGATCTTGTCCTTTTCACACTCGTTAAAATGGTT
>ML806094.1:88603-112610 GCA_009831015.1 Picea engelmannii
TTTCATTCATAGATGATTTTTCAAGGAACACATGGATTTATTTTCTTAGAAAGAAATCTGAGGTATTTGATAAATTTAAAGAGTTTAAGACTCTGGTAGAAAATCAGACAGAGAAGAAAATAAAGGTATTGAGAACAGATAATAGTGGAGAATTCTGTGGAAATGAATTCGAAGAATTCTGTAAGAAGTGTGGTATAGCAAGGCAAAAGACTAGTCCATACACTCCTCAAAAAAATGGAGTTGCAGAAAGGATGAATAGGACACTGATGGAAAAAGCAAGGAGCATGCTCAGCAGTGTCGGGTTAGGACAATAATTCTGGGCAAAGGCAGTGGGTACAGCATGTTACCTGGTTAATCGATCACCTTCATCAGCGTTGGATGATAAAACTCCACATGAGGTATGGTCTGGAAAGAAACCCTCTCTTCAAAATCTTAGAGTTTTGGGTTGTGATGCTTATGTACATGTTCCAAAGGAAAATAGGAGTAAGATGGATAAAAACGCTGAAAAGTGTATCTTTATTGGTTATAAAGATGGTGTGAAAGGTTATAAACTTTGGAACCTAGAAACCAAGAAGACTTTTTACAATCGAGATGTTTTGTTCAGAGAGGTAAAAGATGTGTCCAAACAGGAATTCCTACCAACGCAAGACGAACTTGAGAAAATAGAGCTTGAGTTGGATGATGCAAAATCTGAATCATTGGAAGAAGAGGAAGCAAAAGAAGAAGAATAAGAACCTCATACCCCAGTATTGAGGAGATCAGTGAGAGATAGAAGGAAACCAGAAAGGTATATTCCACCTGATTTTTGTTCCAATTTTTCTTTATCTATTACTGATGATGATCCCAGAACTGTCAGGGAAGCAGTGAATTCATAGGATAGTAAACTATGGAAGAAGGCCATGGTTGAAGAAATGGATGCCTTGGATAAGAATGAGGCATGGGATATAGTTGAGTTGCCAGCTGGAAGAAAATATATTGGTAGAAAATGGTTGTTTAAGAAGAAGTTTAATGCACAAGGTAAAGTGGAGAAATACAAAGCTCGGTTAGTAGCAAAAGGTTATTCTCGGGTAGAGGGAATTGACTTTGGTGAGATTTTTTCTTTTATTGCTAAGTTAACTTCTATTAGATTTCTTTTATCTATTGCTGCTGCTTTTGATCTTGAAGTGGAACAAATGGATGTGAAGACAGCATTCCTACATGGGGATCTGGAAGAAGAAATCTACATGAAGCAACCAGAAGGCTTTGTAGTGAAGGGAAAGAAAGAGTTGGTATGTAAGCTAAAGAAGTCACTATATGGTCTGAAGCAATCACCTAGGATGTGGTACAAAAAGTTTCACACATACATCCTTGGATTAGGATTTGTAAGAAGTAGGGTTGATCACTGTGTATATTCCAAGTAGGTTGGTAATCACTTCATTTATGTAGTGTTGTATGTTGGTGACATGTTGTTGGTAGGAAATAACATGGATGTTATCAAGGAGGTGAAATCGCATCTATCCTCCAAATTTGACATGAAGGATCTCGATGTTGCTAACTTCATTCTGGGAATGGAGATTAAAAGAGATCGTGCAAACAGGAAACTTTGGTTGAATCAGAGAAAATATTTTGAGACGATATTGCAGAGGTTTAATATGAATGGAAGTAAACCGGTGAAGGTTCCTATTCCCATAGGTGTAAAGTTATCTACAGATCAGTGTCCCAAGACAAAGGAAGAAGAAGTGGACATGTCCCATGTTTTGTATGCCAGTGCAGTTGGTAGTTTGATGTATGCAATGGTTTGTACTAGACTGGACATTGCACATGCAGTGGGAGTTTTGAGTAGGTATATGTCAAAACCAGGGAAGGAGCAATGGACAGCAGTAAAGAGGGTCTTCAGGTATCTTCGTGGCACCACCAGTTATGGATTATGCTACCAAGGAAGATCAGGATTGGACAGAGTGGTGGACATACATGGCTTTTTTTATGCAGACTGGGCTGGAGATTTGGATCACAGAAGATCTACAAGTGGGTATGTGTTTAACCTATTTGGAGGAGTAATCAGTTGGATGAGAAAAATACAGGCTGTAGTGGCACTCTCAACTACAGAAGTTGAGTACATGGCAGCCACTCATGCAAGCAAGGAAGCAGTATGGTTACAAAGATTGTGTTCAAGTATTGGGTTGGTACAACAAGCAGTGAGATTAGATTGTGACATTCAGAGTGCAATCTTCCTGGAAAATAACCCAGCTTATCATTCGAAGACAAAGCATATTGATGTTCAGTATCACTTTGTGAGAGACATGGTTGAGGAAAAGAAGGTATTGCTGGAAAAGGTTGACACTTTGAAGAATGTTGCAGATTCATTGACAAAGTCTGTGAGCACATAAAATTTCTCCTAGTGTAGAGTAACAATGGGCATTGCTTCCCTGGATTGTTGACTATATAATCCCCTAGACCCCTGGATGCAAAGAAAACAACAAGTAGGAGAATGTTGGTTATGTGTTATATTCTTTGCATGTGTGTGTGGGCGCGTCAGATATGACAACTGTGTTTGACGATCCCTTGTACTAGTGCTCTGTTTTTGTTATGTGCATCGGGTGCTTTCCTGGGGGGGGGGCGCAAGTATGCCCCCCCCCTAGTTACGCGCAGCATTTGGCAATAGGCGGTAGGTCGGGGTTGACGGGGTTCGGGGCAGCACCCCAAAAAATTTTTGGGGCAGTTTTTGTTATTTTTAGCAGATTTTTCTATTTTTAGAGGTTTACTAAAAATAATCCCGGTGTTATGGATTAGGGTTTTGGTATCAACGGAATACCTAAAAACATTGTATATATTGTATAGTGAATGGTGAAATTCGAGACAATGAATATAAGAAAGGTTTTCCTGGTTGAGGGTTTCCGGTATAAAATCTCTGTGTAATCTGTGTATGAGCCATTGATTAAATTATGTTTTGCTTAAGAATCTATATGCATTGCTTTACTTCACAAGTTTAAAACTTACAGACCGGTCTTGGGACAATTTCCCATGCACTATTTTTTACAATGGAGTCATACTCCTCCACCAATGCATCAACCCAAGTGGGATCTTGCACTACTTCCTGAAAGGAAGATGGTTCAGTCACAATACATTTTCTCATGACAGCCATGTATCCAATAAATCGATCAAGAGACTATCTCTGTCTGCGCTGTGAAGTAGAGGCTCCTACATTCTGTGCAGCATCTAGTCTCAATCTATCAGCTTCGGTGGTGTGCTTTATGCCATTTATGATGGATGGCTCTACATGAATGGCTTCCTCCACTCCATGAACCTCTTCATGTGGTTGATCCACATCTTGAAACTCATCTTTGGGAACCAGCAGTTCCTCCTCTGCATGCAAGTCTAGCTCCCTCTCAAGCGACAACTGCATGGCTTTCCCCTCATCGAATTTTATATCCCATCGCATAACAGTCATCTTACTGTTAGGAAAATACACATGATAATTATGGGGTGTTTCTATGTACCCCACAAATATCCCAACTTTAGCAGTCGGCTCTAGCTTCTTCCTGGTGTTCTTGGTCACATGCACATAAACAGATGAGCCAAAAATCTTTAAATGAGAAACATCAGGTTTCTTACCGGTGAAAGCTTCTCTGGGTGTACTCATGCCAAGTACTCTATGAGGACAGTGGTTTTGCACATAAACCGTAATGTTACATGCTTCCGCCCACAAATGCATTGGTAGGCCCTGATCATGCAACATCGCTCGTGTTGCACCCACGATCGTTCTGTTCTTCCTCTCTACAACCCCATTTTGTTGTGGGTTATGTGGCACTATGAGTTCTCTTCGAATTCCTTCTTTGTTGTAGAAGTCTTTGAATTTGTTAGAGATGTATTCTCCACCATTATCGCTCCTCAAAGCCTTCACTTGCATCCCCGAATATTTCTCCACCAATGCTTTAAACTCGCAGAACTTTGAGAATGTTTGATCCTTCTTCTGCATGAAGAAGATCCAACATTTACGAGAAAATTCATCAACAAAAATAACATAATACTTATGTTTTGTTGTTGAAGAAAACGAGAATGGTCCACACACGTCTGTGTGAATTCTCTCCAGGATCACCAAAGCACGGTTCTCCTTTTCATGAAAGGTGGACTTTACATACTTCCCCATGGTGCAACCCTTGCATTGATCTAGCTAAACAAGTGTTCCCGTTGGAATTCCAGTAGATATTTGCTGCATGATTTTCAAGGCTCTATGATAAAGATGGCCCAATCGCCTGTGCCATAATTTTCCCTCATCCTGGCTCACCAATTTTTTTGCCTTGTCCATCATGGTAGCACAACAATATACCTCCAGCTTGTAGAGATTCTTAACTCAAATCCCTATCTTCTTGACTTGACATGTTGTTTTATGTCACTGGAAAATCTTTTCCATCGCTAAAAACAACGTCATAGCCTCTGTCCTCCAACATTGCAACTGAGACCAAGTTTTTATTCAGACTTGGAACATGCATAACATATTTCAATTGAAATGGTTTAACTGAATCCCTCTGAAAGGTAATGGTACCAATGCTAATCGCACTGTATCATCCATCGTCGTCCATCTCTATTTGCATTTTGAGATCTTTCTCCTCCAAGACACTGAAAATATCCTTATCTCCCGTCATGTGGAAGGAAGTGCCTCTATCCAAATACCACACTGATCCCAATGCACTTGACACCATGCATGCAATCAAGGAGAATTCAAGTTCAAATTGCGAGGCAAGGGCCTCACCAACTGCAACTCCAGCAACCTTCTTGTTCTTCTTCTTCTGCAGACAGTTAGTAGCGAGATGCCCATGTTTGTGACAGTAAAAACACTTCACTTTGGACAAATCCAGCTTCTTGCCTTTAGACTCAGATTTTGAATGGAATTTCTTCCCCTTCCCTTTCCTTGCCTTGGCAACCAAAGCACAATCTTCTTCATCATCATGCTTTGATGAAGAGCCATCTCTGGTGTTCCGCCTGAACTCCTCCTGCACCAAATCCGACCATAGTCGTTCCCAATCTTGCAATTTTTCCCTTCCATTGACAGAGTCTTGATAACTGTGCCAATTATTGGGAAGTCCTAGGAGAGCCAAGCTCACCAAATCATCATTAGAGACTATTATTCCCACACTCCCAGCTCATCCCGACATTGGACAAATTTCGTGAGATATTTTGGAATGGAGTCACCCTTCTCCATCTTGATCTTCCTGAGTTTATCTTTGAGCGCCAATTTCCTATGGTCGCTACTATTTTGGAATAGATCAGTCAACATATTCCACATTGCATATGGTTTTTCTTTCCCATGGAGGTTTGAGACAATGTGGTCTCGTACTCCCTCTAACAGGATCCTCCTCGCCTTTGCTACTTTCTTTTGCCATGCATCAAGATTTGCAGCGTATGCAGCATCTGGCTTAGGAACATCTTTGTCAATGAATTCCTTCAAGCCATTGTCTTTGAGTACTACCTCCATCCTATCCTTCCAAGCAATGTAGTTCGATCTACCCTCGAGTGCATACTCTAACCTCAAGCCATTGAAATCCATTTCGATCTTGAATCACTTGTAGCACCAAGAAAGTCTTTCTGCAAATTTGAATTCTATCCAGTCACAAACTCAGCTTTTGCAATCTTCTGCGCTCTAATACCATGTATAAATTTTATTATAAATTATATATTTCTTGGATTCTCATGATCTAACAATTATATGCCACTATTAAATACATAATCGCTTCTACAAATATTCTTTCAGAATTTAAAACACGATCGTCAATTGAAATATCAAGAAGAAAGATCAATCACACATAACATAGATGTTTTACTGGGAAAGCATAAAGATAAAAACCCCACTATCATATATTATGTATATATCATGGATCATGAAACAATCTCATACAAAACTCTAATCCAAGAGCTCTCAGTACAATATACAATCGTCTCACACTGTTATACAAAAATTGACAAATTCATGTGCCAATTTACTGCTTCCAGACAGCCTGCCTCCTCTACACAATCCCTGCTAATGGAAATCCCTGCAATGAATGAATCCCTCTTTCCTAGGCTGCGCATTCCTCATGGGCACATCCAATGTGTGTGTGGTTTCATGAGTGCACCCACTAAAGTCACAACTGATAGTCAAACTATCCCTGTCACCTTCATCTCAACTGGGTCTCCATTGGATCTGACATGCATTTAGTTAACAGTGGTAAATATTCAGTTGCATGTGAGACCACTGATTGTGAATTAATTAATAATTAATTCACTGATCTCTCATTGGTGTAAGTTCAGTTACAACTAGTACAACTAAGCTTAACTCACGTAACTGAGTTAAACTACTTTACAACTCACATAACTACACATCCAACTATGTTACAACTTCGAATCACTCAGTTACAACTAATTCGACTTGCATGTCCCAACAGTCAACCTTTGAACTCAAATTTCCTATAGCTAATTGATTTTCCACTTCAGTTAACTATTTCCAAGTGCTCATTAAGAATAGACTAATATTTATTATCCAACTATTATTAAGGGATAATAATAGTCGACATACATTTATAAATAGAATTTTCTCACCATCTATAAATAGACATCATCTATAAATAGAATTTTCTCATCATCTAAAAATAGACTTCCACCTAAAAATAGCCTGAGGATCCATCCTAGTGTAGGTGCATAATTTTCACTAGGATCTTCTTGTTGAATCTCAATAGATTCCATCATTGGATGCCATGTATTCAACTTATGTTGTCAACAAGGCTATGACCACCTGTCTCTTACTCATCCAGATTATTTCTCCACCAAACATCTTGAAGACATATCCATTGGTCAACCTTAATCAATCCAGATCTCCATCCCAGACGGCATCAAAAAATCCATGTACATTTAATTTACCACTATCACCTCCAGGTTTTCCTTGGTATCATATAGTATAGTCCTTCATGCCACATAAATACCTTAATACTCTCTTAACAATTTTCCAGTGTTCCTTTCAAGGCGTTGACATATACCTACTCAACACTCCCACTACATGGCCAATGTATGGTCGAGTGCAAACCATCACATACATTAGACTACCAATCGCACTTGCATAGGGAACAATTTCCATGTCCTTTATTTCTTCCTGTGTCTTTGGACACTATTAACAATAAGCCTTTCTCCCACAGGAATTGGCACCTTCACCGGTTTACAATCTTGCATGTTGAATCATTTCATAATTGTTTCAATATACTTCATCTGATTCAACCATAGCTTTATAGCAGCTTGATCTCTCTTAATATCCATTCCCATAATGAAGTTAATTTCTCTGATATCCTTCATGTCTAACTTGGAGGATAGCTTCTTCTTCACCTCCTTTATTGCGTCCATGTTGTTTCCAATAAGAAATATGTCATAGACATACAAAGATACATATATGAAACACCCACCTTCTTCCTTGAAAAATGCAGTGATCATTGTTGCTTCTCACAAATCCAAAACTAAGGATGTATGTGTCAAACTTATGGTACCATATCCTTGGTGATTTCTTTAGACCATAATGGTATCCTTTGAGTTTTCACACTAACTCTTGCTTTCCCTTTACTACAAATCATTATGGTTCTTTCATGTAGATTTATTCTTTCAAGTCCCCATGTAGGAACGTTGTCTTCACATCCATTTTTTCTATCTCCAGATCGAATGTTGCAGCCAAAGACATTAGTACTCTAATGGAAGTTAATATTGCAATAGGGGAAAAATTCTCACCGAAGTTGACTCCCTCGACATGGGAATATCCTTTCGCTACCAGTCGATATTTGAACTTCTCGACTTGTCCTGCAATATTCATCTTCTTCTTGAACACCCACTTTCTACCGAAGGGATTTCTTCCACTAGGTAACTTGACTAAATCCCATGTCTCATTCTTGTAAAAGGATTTTATCTCTTCAACCATTGCATCCTTCTAGAGTTTACCCTATGTCGAGTCGACTACCTCACCGACTGACTTGGGCTCATCGTCGATGGCATTTAACACAAATGAGGAACGAAAGTTGGGAAAAATATACCTCTCGACTATTTTTCTTTCTCTTCCTAACCTCCTTATCACTAGAGTCAATTGTTCCACCTCTTCCTCAGATTCATTCGACTCATCTGAATCATCTTCTTTGTTCCTCAGTTCAAACCGCATTGAATCAGGATTTATCTTTCTTTGAATAGCTTCCTCATGCTCAAACTTACCTCTGACTTCTCTGAAGACCACATCTCAACTGTACATTATTCTCCTTGATGAAGTATCCCAGAGCTTATATCTTTTCATCCCTTATTTGTATCCTATGAAAATACATTTGACTACCTTCTTGGCCAGCTTGCTCCTATTTTCCTTGGTAACTTGCACAAATGCATCACAGCCAAATACTTCTGTGTCACCGATGGCTTCTTTCCAGATGATACCTCATTTGGAGTCATGTTTACTAGTGCCAATGAAGGAGATATATTCATCAGATATCTTATATTCCCAACTGCCTCCACCCAAAATTCTTGTGCAATCTCATCACCATTGAGCATGCTCCTTTCCTTATCCATCAATGTTATGTTCATTCTCTCGGAAACTCCATTTTGTTGTGGGTTATATGGTGTGGTATTTTAGCGTGCTATGCCACACTGCTTAGAGAACTGATAAAATTCATTTCCACAGAATTCACCACCATTGTCAGTTCTCAACACTTTAATCCTTTTCTTTGTCTGGTTTTCCACAATAGATTTAAACTCCTTAAACCTCTCAAAAACCTATTATTTCTTCCTCAAGAAATATATCCATGTCTTCCTAGAAAAATCGTCTAAGAAGGAGACATAATACAAGGATCCACCAAGTGAAGGCACTGTAATCAGGCCAAACACATCACTATGCACCAGTTCTAGATTCCAATTTTCCCTTGTCGCTCCAGATGGGAACCTCACTTGACTTTGTTTCCCATATATGCAATGTTCACAAAAGTCAAATTCTAAACCACATTTAGGAAAACCTTCAACCATACCTTTGCTTTGCATAGCTCGAAGTATTTGTTCTCCAATGTGTCCCATCCTCTCGTGCCATAGCCTAGTCGGGTCGATTTCATCATGTCTTGTCGAGTCGATTTGAACCAACTTAACTTGATTCGAATCAAGTTGTGTGGACATCGAGTCGAGTTGAGTCATATTCGAGTTGATTTTAGGAGAAACGATGTTGTTTCATCCATTTGATACGACATTCCCTAAAAACTTGTACAGGGTACCAATTTGAACTCCTTTCATTAAAACCATCACACCTCTGACCATCTTGCATGAATCCTTTTGAAACAGGGTATGCACACCTGCATCACTCATCTTACTGACAGATATCATGTTTATTTCCAAACCTAGAATGTGTAGCACACCTAGAATGTGTAGCAAACCTAGCAGGGTTCTTGTCCTCCGATCCTACAGTGTCAGACAGACTCTTCCCCATCTGACAATTTTGGTTGTCAAGTCGTCCCCAAATAACACATCACCCCCATCATATCGTTCACATTCACATAACCATTCTTTATGTGGTTTCATATGATAGGATGCTCATGATTCGATCAACCAAACATCTTGATCCTACTGTGTACCGGTAGATGTGAGGTACACATCACCTCCCTTGTCTAAGGTCGTCTTTCTCTCAGTCAACTACTTCTTGTTGAATCCAGCACTGAATTTTGTTGCATTCAACTTACAGTCCTTTTTATAATTCCCAACTAAACAGAGGATTTATATCTACCCTTTGACTTAAACTTTCTATCGGAGAATCTGCCTTTATCTCTATCTACCAGTCAACCTCTCACTATCAAAGCATCTTTGGTCGATCCTTCCATGTTATTCCTTCTCATTTCTTCCGACATTTGAGAAGCAACCATGTCCTCTAGCGCTAGTGTGGTTGTACTTATCCCAATAGCCATGAATAACCTATCCCAGGAGTCTAGAAAAGCACATATAGGCTGATATACTTATCCTCATAAGTGATCTTAATATATATAGACGATAACTAGCTTAACATGGTATTAAACGAATTTAAATGCTCAGTCACAAAACTGCCATCACTCATCCTCAGAAGATATGGTTTATTTCTAAGAAACAGCTTATTTACCAGATACTTCAACTGGTATAAGCTTCCCATCTTGTCCCACATTTTCTTGTCGGAATATTCACCTGAGACATTCAACAACACCGAATCTGCAAGGCAAAGACGAATCGTACTTCTTGCTCTTCTTTCGAGTTTCTCCCATTCTTCCATCGACATGCCTATTGGTTGGGTACCTAGATAGACTGATGTACATTGTTCTCGATCTACAAGAAGATCTTCCATTTTAAGCTTCAAAATATCAAAATTCTGGCCATTGAATCTTTTTATCTCTATTCTGGAACTACTCTCCATTCTTTATAGCGATATTTAACATGATTTATGACTTACGACTCTTATTGTACCTAGGGTTTAGTTCTAAGATTCAATATTTTCAAATCAAGATTTGATATACTCACCAAAGCATAACACTGCTCTAATAAATCACTTTCTAGGGAAGACCTAAGCTCTGATACCACATGTCAGGAAAGGAAAGACACTACCACACTAATCCTAGCAAAAGAGAAGAAGAATTTAAACCAAGAAGAAAATGACACAAGCAATCACACAGTACACCGATATTTTACCCTGGAAACCCTTAACCAAGAAAACCAACATTCCTTTGAGTGTTCTACTCTATTTTTGTCTTATTCATTCATAATAAAAGGTTACATGTCTAACCTTGGTCCACACTTAAGACACAACTGACATCATACCCTCTTGCATAGGAAAGAACAACCTTGTAGCCAATTCGTCTTACGTATGCATGACCATCAACCTACACTTACACATGCATTAACCTACAAAAGTGCATTCTACAATTAACTTACAACATCATCCTTTATGGCCTTACAACATGCCTCTTTATAGGCTTTACAACATGTAAAAACCTAAATATTGGTGCCCAAAAATAGTTACAGATCCATGCATATCATTGGCTACAAATCTCGCAAATCCCTGGATTTTTTTACAGTCGACTCCAAGTCAGGTATACCAGTCGTCCTTCATTTGGTCTCTAGTCTGTCATCTCATGCCCATACTTCAACCTCTTATCGGTTGACTTGTTGTCATATTCTTCAACTTCGACTTTACCCGATCAACTCTCTCGACCTTCGACTTGTTTTTTATCTACCTCAACTTCGACTTGTTGACAATCCACCTCGACTTTGACTTTCTATCAGTCCACCTTGAATTCAACTTGTTGTCAATCCACCTCGACTTTGAACGTCAGTCGATTCACCTCGACTAGACTTTCAGTACAAAGAATATAACAACCCAACACAAAGAATCTCTAGGGAATTGTTGGCACAGGGGCAGACCCGGGGTTCAACGCTTCAATAGCGCACCAACAAAACCCTAACTATCGACCCTTTCGGCAACACCTGCGGAGCAGGCGAAGTCTCACCCGAGGTAGAGGCAAGAGGCATTACTAGACTCATGTGTCTGTAACCAAGATGGGACACAGATATGTGATTATAACACTTCACAAAGTACTTAGAAGATGATATGCATTAGTTCATTAGCTTCGTTAACATCGCAGAACAAACCCTAAGATAGATTGGTGTAGTAACAATAAAGATTAAGAACTTCAACCACTTAGCACATAGCCATGAGTTAGATCTAGCATTCATTCATAAAGCACAAGTAAAGCACTAAGCAAGATCATATCTATCCATCATACACAGTAACAAAAAGCACTAAGTAGATAAATGACAAACACAACATAGCACAAAGCACACCAAAGACACAAGATATATGTGGTTCACCCCAGTGTGGGGCTACATCCACCAACTGTTTCATCTTCTTTATTATTCTTCTAAATCTTACATTCATCTGCTCCTGCGCACTAAGCCATAGAGCCATGCTTCGCAGAGGATAGGAGATCTGTGCACTAAGCACCAGATCCTCCTTCCCAAAATTAGGTTGAGGCACGGAGCCAACTCCTTTATCGAGCATAGAGCCTTACATACACATTTTGTTGCACAGAGAAACTCAGAACTACTTACACTTAGCTACTTAGACTTATCTCTCTAAGTCTCTCCTCCTATCATACATTCCTACTTATTTATACTTTTACAATAAGTCCTAATCATGGGTAAACCCATGGGTCTACATCCCATAACCCATTACAAAAACACTAAGGAACCCCTTGATGGGTCCACAAAGCCCACAAAACAAGTGAGATCCGCCATCTCATCTCCACCTGGGCACTCCTTCCTCGATCACTGCATCGAAGTCTAAAATGTGGTCAACCTGACCAAGATTTCCTCAAAACTTGGTTGAGGGCCAATAGGCCCCCAACACTCACATGTGACTCGTCCCGAGTCACTCAGGTCTGGGAAACGCTGCTTCGAAGGCCTCTAGATTCACTCGATCGGCTTCAACTTGCTACTTTGCTTAAGCCTCCTGCTCAGTGAGCTCTTGGATCATCTGCTCTATAAAAGGCCCTTCCATGCGTTGTTCCATTGTTGCAACCATTTGGTCTAGTTGTGAGCCTTGTCCCTCAATTTCTTCGAACACCTTGCAGGCTTCATCCTGCATAGGTTGCAGCTTCTGCGTGACTTCCATTACCCTGCCCTAGATAGCAGTAATATGTTGTTGTACCACGCGCTATTCATGAGATCTCTTCATTCTTTCTACCAAAGTGAGTAGCTTCATCTGCGCCTGTACTGACAGTACATGCTACTGCACTTACAGTTTCCTTAACTATAGATCTTTTGTGAGGTGTTCATAAGTCTGTGTGCTTCTATCACTCAATTTTTTTAATTATGAGGCGAGGGCTCTAATCCTTCCAACTGCGTTCTTAGCGGATTCCTCTCTCTGGTCGCACACCTCCTATGGAGTGCCCGATACTGCTTGGATCTCCAACTCTGTTATCCTCGCTTGAAGCTATTGGATGGTCTTAGCAAGCTTCATCACTTGAACCTCGACTGACTCATGTTCCTCCTGTGCTAATCCTAGCATAGAGAGAACTACTTTATTCACCGCTTCTTTGACCACAGTCTACTCTGCAAGAAACTAGTCATTTTCTCTCTATATCTTCTCTTTTTCCTCCTTGAGCATCGCCCAAAACTCATATTTCTCATTTTCATAGGTGGTTACGCATTACCGCGCAGCTCGTAGTTTCTCTAAGACTTCCTCTTTCTCTTTTTTCAAGACTTTTGTAGCCTTCTCCTTTTCTTCTTGGACTTTCTGAAGTTGAGCCTTTGTCGCATCTGCTAATATTCTCAATTGGGTGGGCTCATCCCCCAATTATGCAACATGTGATGAAGAAAGTGCAGTAGGTACTACGCGAATCAATTGAATAGTGGATTCCTCCCTCTGATTGCGCACCTCCCGCAGAGTTCTTGGTACTGCTTGGATCTTCAACTCCATTGTCCTCACTTAAAGCTGTTGGATGGTCTCAGCGAGCTTCATCGCTTGAACCTCGACTGACTCATGTTCCTCCTATGCTAAGCCTGGCACCAAGCGAAATGCTTTATTCACCGCTTCTTTGACCATAGTCTGCTCTACGAGTAGTTGGTCCTTTTCTGTCTGTATCTTCGCTTTATCCTTCTCAAGCATCGCCCAAAACTCATCTTTCTCATTTTCATAGGCGATTATGTAGTACCGTGCAACTCGTAGTTTCTCTGAGACTTCCTCTTTCTCTTGTTTCAAGGCTTTTGTAGCCTTCTGATTTTCTTCTTGGACTTTCTGAAGTCAAGCCTCTGTTGCATCTGCTAATCTTATCAATTGGGTGGGCTCATCCCCCAATTTTTCAACCTGTGATGAAGAAGGCACAGTAGGTACTACGCGGATCAATTGAATAGCTTGTTGTAGTTCCTTCAGCTCCTTCTCGACCCTTTTATACAGCTCTTCCTACTTCGCTCCATATCTCTGCATGATCTCCTCTGATGCATCCTCCATGGCTCTGCGGACTAGACTGATATCATCCTCTTTGAGCATGGCCTCTAGTTGGGACTTGCTAGCGCATGTCTTCTTTCTTGTCGAAGGTTTCTACGGAGAAACGTTCCTCTTCTACAGAGTTATTGTTTCAATAATGGGATCTTTCGGCGGTGTAGCTTCATCTTCTCCTTTCTTTTCTCCTACATCCCCTCCTCCTTCTCTATTTACTTCGTCTCCTCCTCCCAGCAAACCAAATCCATTTTCTTCCGAGGCATTGTCCTCCTCACCAGTCTCTATATTCTGGACTTCCTCCTTTCTCTTCTTCTTCTTCACACTGGATTGTCTTGCATGCTCGAACTGGGTGACCAAGGGGCTTCCTATAATGTTAGCATCGGAGAGTTCGGAATCAACGACAGGTATCTGAAATTCCTCTAGCCATTCCTTTGTGATCTGCTCCATGTCTTCATCTGTCATCTTGTAATAAGATTGTAACTCCTCCTTGCTCTCATCTCTGCGCATAATGATATAGATAAAATGTGGATCTGAGTGAAACTTGGCTATCGATCTATACTAGTGTAGGGTCTATAGTGTCATGCGTGGGAATGACTCGATGGCAACCTTCAGTTGTTGATAATACGCTTGGAACATAGTATTTGACTGCCATTGCTTCAACATGTTGTTGGTGTACCACAAGGTTGAGAACCTAGCGTTCAATGGCTCTAATAGTTCAATCTCTATAAAGGTGGCTCCTTCTGGCATTTTCCAAGCTACAAATGCAATCAATATGAGCATCCAGCCAAAGTGGAACTTGTATCCCTGATCCTGAGCTTCGCGACATTCTTTCTCGAGATCATTGACGAGGTAACTCACCCAATTCATCTTCATTCCCTCAACACATTTTCCTGCGAGGTCCACCACGAACCTGGTGACCTGTGTGGGGCGGTTATTTCTTACAAGCTTGCCAGCTATGAGTTGGCAAGGGAGGTTCAATGTGCCATCCTAGATAGAGGCTACCTTGTAGCCTCGATTCCCTTTTCAACTTTTCCATAAGCATCCTTGATGCGCTGGTCCATGGAGCAATCTGGGGTCTTCATTGGGTAATGTTGGTTGTGGAGCCTGATTATCTTCCTGACTCAAAGGTCCTTGCTTTAAACCGTGTTTATACCCCATGAAGACTTTACACCCCAGAAGTATGTAAACTCTTCCATGCAGGGGAGTGCAGAGGGGGGTACCCCCTCTACGGGGTCTGGGGGGGATATCCCCCCGGCTGGGGGGTTCAGGGGCAAGTGGGCCCCTGGCGGGGGTTCGGGGGTGAAGCCCTAGAAGGAAAAATTGCCTTGTAAATGTATATTGTAATTTCATTGTAAATCTAGACCGTTCATTATAAGGTCGCAGATCTAACGGTAGAAATTATGTTAGGGTTTTTTCCCTAGAAGAAAACTCTCTATTATGAGGGAAATGTATTGTGGCTATACACGATGGCAAGTATTGTATTCTGAGAGAGGATACTGTGAGAGAAAGAAGAGGAAGTTATAGCAGGTTTTGTTGTAGGTTGTATCCCTTCATTTGTTGGATATAAATAAAGGAAGGACCTGGCAATTTCTCTGGTGGATGTAGCCCACACTAGGTGAACCACATAAATCTGTGTCTCTATTGTATTATGTATATTCTGTGTTTTGTTTCCCCATTTTTTTTATTTTATTTCTCCGCGGTACTGTTTTTCTAACAAGTAAAATTGTTGAGGGTCGGTTCCCTTCATGCTCAATCCTGTAATCAGGTGGATCAGTGTCGGATCCACAGTAATCCGTCAGTCGAGCCACTAGTATCCACCATGGTAGCACGACAAGAGGAGTTTAACAAAATCATTAACCTCCTAGTGTCGGCCAAAATGGGGAATCTTCATCACATTTAGTATAGTGGACTACGCTAGCTCTTTAATCCATGGTTGGGAGATCAGGCAAGGTTTCTTCCTGGTGGTCTTCTTCAAGTATCTGTGGGGTGTGATCATCGCATATTTCTTTCTATCTCCAAGGTTGAAGTCATTGTTCTTTAGTAGTGGGATCTGTCCCAACTACGCGTATTCCTTTTAGGATGTACGCGGTGATCAAAGTGTACTCGAAGTCCCATGGGATGTTATCATGATTAACCATGCCATCCAAGGGTGGGATATAATCTAGTAAGATCAACGGGATTTACTTCGCATTATCCATATTGTCGCGATGCTTACTTCATTGCTCAGTCGCAGGGTTGACACGGCCCAAACGACATCCAGTCGAAGGGGAAGTCTGTAGTCCCCTAGTCGAGGACGCTTGTACTCCTTCGGATAAAGGTTTTTCAGCCATTATATTCTTAAGAACCTCCCAAATAGACTTTTCTAGCTCAGTGGGTTCGCCTGACATTCTCACTATTAAATAGATAGGTCGGGGTAGACGAACAGATAAGCGGGGTAGACAAACGGGCAGCGACGTCTAGTTTCTAATAACACAATACAATCAATTCTCTTATTGTCTCAGATAATCATGTGTAGCAAAAAGTGGTCTTGGCACAGCGCCCGTCGGGTTAAATAAGAGAGCATCGTAACGGATTCTTCCAAGGAGCAGGCATGCTTCCATTAATGTGAATTTGTTTGTTATGGCACGGTCTCAACATCCCAAACGCGGTCCATCCGCCCATAAATGTGTTTCCTAGATGTTCTGGAGAATCATTCTAACGGTTGGGGCACCTCCAACAGTCATATAGCTTCATCGAGGTGAAGTCCCATTTTGCACGGTCATGTTGTTCCGGTGAGGTTCAAATCCTGCAAACCTTCCTCCTGCGAAGTCTTCCATTTATTCTCTCTAACTTCCTGTAGCTTTACCAACTTGGCTTTCTTCTTACTGAGCTTCCTTGCCTTCTTTCCTGTGATATGAGTCTCTCTAATTGTTTCTGGATTCCTCTTTCCATTCTTATTCTTATCTTCTCCTAGCGTGGTGACTTCGCATTGTTGATGTGCTCTCAAAGGGTTCGAAGTTAATATTCCTTCTCTTATTAATGCATGGGTGGATGTACTTCTTTCTTGCATAGATAGGTCCTTCAAACCTTCTTGCATTCTTTCAACTTCGACAACTAATTCTCTTGCATTATGTTGCTTCGACTTAATTTCTCGTTCTTCTATCAGTTGATCTATTTTTCTAGATATGAGATCCCTTAGTTCTTTCTTTTTCTTTTCTATGGCTATTTCCTCTACTTTCCTTCTGATCTGATCTTTCTCAATCCAAGTCTTTCCTAACAAAAGTAGGAAGGGGGCATTGTTCTCAACAAACTTAATGACTTCAAATTCCTCTTCAGTCAATGTTCCATGGATGATAACATGTACATTAGTAACTCTTCCACATCTGGTTATCATCTTTCCCTTGAACAAGACTATCCTTCCCAATGAAGGTATCACAGTAGAATTTCCCAAAATTTCCCAAGTGTCTTCTGTCATAATATTCACTTGTGTTTCCTCAGCCAAGACATGGTCTATGTCAAAGTCTCCTATTCTTTCATTTATGCGTTGTTTTACCTTCAAGATCTTTGGTAAACTAACATCTTTGTGATCATTCATCGTTTCTTTCAACTGTGATAACAGAGTCTAAACTTTATCCGACTCATTATCTTGATGATTCTCTAACATGCTCTTATTCTCTTGACTTCCTTCATAGTTTTCTTGTCTCATGTTCATTTGTTCAACTTTAGCAATCATCCTTCGGAAATCCTCAACTTCATGACCAACAATTTTACAACAAAGACAAATAGGGCCTGTACCAGAGCATTCCTTAGCAAGATGTCCCGATCTTCTACAGTTATAACATAGTGTCAATCCTCTCTTTCTCTTGTAAGTTTCCCCACCTCTCATGTACTATGCACTAGGATCACAGTGTTGGACCTACAATCTACAAAAATTCTTTCTAGGTTCTTGCATGGACAAGATTGATGGAAAACGCAAAGATTCCTTGTTATAGCGGGAAAACCCCTCTACGGACTACACTAGGGTTCCAAAATGTAGGCAGAGCTAACCGTCTAAAGTCTCCTACTTTTTATCAACTATCCCGACATTACCCCACAATCATACATAAAAGACAAAGTATAGGGATCCGGTAGGCATACCTTAAACTTTGTGTCCGGTGTTGATCCCTTTGCGCCTAGTTGTTTCCTGACTGCAAGTCTCCTCCCAAGGCTGACCTGCATTCACCAAAAGATAAAAAAGAAACTACAAGCATGCATTCTATATATGGATTAGTGGGTTAGACATCATAACCAAGAAATGTAAACTAAACATAAATATTTAAGACGTCATTTGGCGGGACGAAAAAAGTACTTATTTATATTAATCTCACAAAAGTTGTTTACAACATGAGACCGGCACTGCTCCTCGAACTTAGTCATGGGATCCTCTTCACCATGCACCAACTGCTTCCACGTATTCTTCTCCTCTTCAGTTCTCTCTAGGGAAATGGCAAGCATTTGCAAAGGAGGAAGAAGGAATTCTAGCTCAAACTCACAATGTGGTTGCAAAATATTGGGGTAAAGGGGGAATATTGAAATGAGCAGAGTTTCTATGCTATCGTGCCTCTCTTTGGAATGGGGCCCTGAAACCTTCTTTTATAGGCCAAAAGAGATAGTAACGGTTGGGGTGACTGGCTATGGGTGGTCAAACGGTTAAGTAACGGCCCGGAAACCCGTATCCATTTTCATTTTTCATTTTTTGCGATTTTTTGTGAGTTTACGCGGGCTGTAGTGGTGTAGAAAGTGTGTGTACATAGGCAGTAGTGGTGTAGGGCGCATACACCTTCAAAACAATGGTTTTTAGAAGAGTTGTTCAGTGATGGCTTGGCAAAGATAGAAAGTAAGATGGCTTGATGCCAGGTATGCATGTATGGTGCAGTTTAGGGTTATAACATTCCTTCTGCACATAGTCATCTTAGATCGCCTGAATGGTTGAATATATTCAACCCCTCCAGCAACAGGTTCGTGACAGCCTTCCACAAACCGAGCAGTGTGACGTCTATAGCAAGGCAAGCAGCTCACCAAGATTCAGATTCAGCAAACGCTTCCCTCTCTCCCTCGATATCTCAATGAAATGGAGACCATTGCTTCCTAAGGAGAAAGGATTGATCCATGTGGATATCAGTGGCCACCCACCTATTTCACGGGCTCGAAAAACAATTTTCCATCTTGGCATTTTTTCAGTAGTTTTTCGGGTTCCAAACTTTTGGGGCCGTTTTGAGGCCCTAAACGACGTTTTTTGGGGATTTAGGGCTAATGGAACACGCTTCAACCAGTCGAAAATCGTTCTTCTCAATTAGACTTTTCCAACGGTGTATCGAGCGCCCCAAATGGAGATCATATGAAAAAGCTACACCCCCAGGAAGTTGATGTATCAACTACCCCCATCGGGGCCAGCAAACCTTTTGGCTTTTCATCTTTCGGGGTTAGGGTTTTAAATTTTACTTATATTAAAAAGGCCTTTGGAACCTCATTGTAACAATTATCTTCTTTCGAATGTGAGTAACCATCACATCTCTTCTCAGAGATAAGTTTCCACCATTCTAGTGAGTCTTTCACTCTGTATTTTTACAGTCTTTGTACATTTTCGCTCATTAATAGAAATTGTATTATTGTATCTCTGTGTTTATGGTTGCATCTATGATACATTTATGTTATATTGTTGGATATTCGAGATATATCTATATATTTATTTATTATATCTCTGCTCTCATTTCATGCCGAAAATAATCTGGATCAGTGAACTGTGAAATAGATCCAGCTACCTTCTGGTATCAAGCATTGTGGAGACACAAGACTTCTCTGTATTTTTACGAAGTTTACAATGATTTCATTTCATTCTTCAAAGGACTATTGTTTGGTAAAAATACCCCCAGGATATCTGACCAGACTAATAAATTCCTGGACAAAAATGGAATGATAGAACTTATTGAAAATCACAGTGTCATCGGGATCTTTTATTCCAAAGAAAATTCCTCTTTTTTTTCACACCATGTATCTAAAAAATTGTTTATTACAGAAGTGGCAAGGCAATACAATTTATGGTTGCTCTTTTTCCACAAAAAATGACAAAAGCAACTCAACCCCTTGCCATGGAAAATTGGAGATTTCATATTCAGGAACATAAAAAAAATTGATGAGTTTGTGAATCACTTCAACAATGTAAATCAGAAGTATGTTGAAAAGATAAAGGGGTTTGACCCTAACAAAATCTATGTGGAACATATGTTGTGAGTAGGATTCAGCAACTCGTTCATTCATACTATTTTGAATGAATAAGAATATAAAAACCAAGGCGCTCATGTACACAATGCTAGTGAATTGGAAATAGTACTTAGTACTAACGAGTTTTACAAGAAAAAAGGAAAGGGTCCCAGTGAAAAGAGCGCTCGGTCTCCAGTTGTTACTCCTAAAACTACCACATCCTGGAGCAATGCTCCAACGGCTCACCCAACAAGGAAAATTACCAACAATAGTTCAAGCGGTGGAGGAGAGAAGAATCCCCCCCTGGAAATATCGAGAGCTCACACAAGCTCCCTCTGAGAAAAAAGAGGAAGAATGTTGTGCAAGAGGAAGAAGACAATCTCATAGAAAATGACATCAATAGCTTCTCTCTTGAAGACATGGAGATCAAGGTGGATATTGAGAAAAAATTTCCCACAATTGATCAGCCGCAAAATATAGCCCAACAAAATTCATCATTAGAGATCGTTGAGAATGAGACCTTCAGTGAAGAATATTCATTTGCTTTCCAAAGCATTGTTTTTTACAAGGAATCTAAAAAATTGATTAAAGAAATAGGTGATCAGAAAAATAAGAAGGGAAAATATCGTTCATAGGTTGACCTAAAAGATATGCGGTCATCCCATATCTCTAAAATTCACAGAGCAATCGGGGATGCTCTTGATGATTCTATTGGTGGTCTGGAAGCAAAAAACACTAAGTTAAAAGAAAGGATCAAAGAGTTAGAAGACGCCTTAATGCCTCTTCCACTTCTTTCGAGTCCTTTGTCAATAGTCAAACCTACCACACCCGCTGTTATGTTGAAAGGATCTTCAAGACTACTCACATCAGTCAGGATTTATGTAGAAATAAATATTAGGAAGAGAATTTCATTAATAACAGAGGCATGGGAGGTTTCAAAAATTATTGTTTCTTTTGGTTCGAGGGAACATGCCTTCCATGAATATCTGCAAGTTGATCTTAAGAACGAAGAAGGTTTCTACATTGATGTTGTATTACCCTTTGGAATCAAAGTCTCTGACATGATAGAACTGAGATGGAGGAGGATTTGCCTTCCCCAAGTCAAATAAAACAGCTAAATTCTTCCTGGAAGGAAACGATTAAAAATTTGAATAATATTGTTCAATCATGTAGAGAAGCCATACTAAAAAGGAAAGAACTGTTCAAGAGACTCGCGAAGATAGACCTAGCAGGAGTTACTAACGAATTACAATACCCTAAATTAATTCTCAACTCAATGTTCCTAACAAAGCAACAGCTTGACGAACAAGTTGAGATATTTAAAGGGTTATCACTTGAAAAAATTTATGGCATACTCGAATATAATGAAGATGACATAGACAATTGGCTAGTGGATTATTTCGTGAAAAATCAAGATATTGAGGAAGCAGTACATGGTACTTCTCTTGATTTAAGAGACTTGGAAGGTGAGTTATTCAACATTAATATTCGACAAGAGATAAATGTCACACCAATGAAAAACTATATTGAAGAATGGTTCAAAAAAACAATTGACAAATTAACCAATGAAGGGAAAGAAACAGTTGAGACGGTTCCTATAACCATCAATGAAGACAATAAAAGGACAGTAGCAAGCAAGTGAAGACAGGATATACCATCATAGTAATTTTATGTTAATCACATCTTTCTTTCTTTATTAGTTCTTTCATCCATTTACTCCGCTTCTTTGACAAGAAAGGTTTAACCAAAGTCTGATCACTTCTCCTTGTCTTCTTTCCAGGTCTTGTTGTTCTATTATCGCCCACCATCATCCTTCTACAAGCTTACTTCTTGTTTATATTTTCTTTATGGTCTGTGGGAGCCCCAATCCTAGTCCTAAGGACAAACGCATTTAAATTTCAAGGCTTTGTAATAGACTATATATTTTTTCAAAAATTTCGAGAGAGTTATTTCAAGATCAATTTCAACTATGCTTTGTAACTCTGAGTTTTGAGTATAAAGTATTTGAGATTGATTTATCATTATCTTTATTTGAGCTTCCCATGTGTCCACTTTGTTCAAGTTATCTTATGCATGTAGGCCATCTTCTTTTTATTTTATGTAATCATAAATCTTTAGTTTAACTATGATGGATGTGAGGAAATTTTGTCTATCTTTTTCAAATGTATGAAGTGTGTGATTCCTAATCATTTCTCAAGAACTTTATTTAAAAAGAAAACAAAACATTTTCTTTCTTGTTATTTTTTCTTGCAATCTTTATATTTCTTTGATTACTACAACGGACTTCTGCAAAGTCCCATATTCTGAAAATCTAGAGTCCCAAGAAAATATTAAGGTAAAGAGGAGTACCACCTCTATAAAAACACAGGGGGATTTGTATCCTCATGAGGTTTCTGTTTTGGTCCTAACGGATTCAAGCGTCAATAGAGACAAAGGGTACATTTACAATTAAAGTGTCTAGCCAACCAATAAGGACAACACTAATATAACAATAGAAATGTAATAACTTAATATCTAGGGAATAACATAAACTATTATAGAGGTTGATGGAAATGGGAGTCTCAAATTTTTTAAGGGTAGCAATAAACAGGTTATATGAGTGGGTAAAGGTTAAACTCAAAACTATAAAGGGTCTTTTAGAAAGCTTCAATGGTGACATTGAAGTGAAACAAGGTTTCTCCCTCTCCCCCACACCATTTAGTGATTACATAGATAAACTAGAAGAATGGATAAACGGGAAAGGTGGGGGAGGGGTCAATGTAGTAGGGATTATCATAAAGATCTTGTTTTATTGAGACAATGTGATAGTAAGTGTGAGGAAATTATGTATCCTATAGGATCACCTAGTGACCTTATAGTCCTTTTGCGCAAAGGTTGGGATGAATGTGAACATGGAAAAAACTAAGATAGTAGCCTTCTCACTAATAAATGAACAAAACAACCACAAATCAACTTCGGAGGTGAGATAGTAGAGATAACCCAAATCCATAAACATTTGGGGCTAGATTTCAATAGGAAAGGTAAGGTGGGACGCATATATGAGGAAAAGACAACAAGGTGAGTGGAAAGAAATTCTTTAATGAAAAATAGATGCAAGACAATAGAGGTTTTGGATTCATAAATTTTGTGATCCCTCTTTTAAACGTTCATAATCTCAATACTCCTTTATGGACCTAAAGTATGGGCACCAAGTATATCCAGAAGTAGATGGAACTAGGTCAAGTGAGTGCAAAACACCTAATGTGACAAGTCATTTAAGAGTAGAAAACAACACCATTGTGAGATACTTCTAAACAAAAAATTACTATACCCAATAGAATTGGAGGCACTAAGAAAATTGATTCTAAGTGAAAAATATTGTAGCCATGGTTTAAATCAGCCAAAATGAACTAAAAAGGAGGAAGAGGAATTGATGGTGTGGAAAATGTTTTGAAGAGTGGGATATAGAAAAAGGAAGGTACCCAATAGAAAAAAAATTGTGTTGAAGGGTCACGTACAAGAATTCTACAAGAAGGGAGAATATACAAAACATGCCAAGAGAAAACAATGATACTTCATAGAAAATTTCAACAAACAAGAGGAGATTAAAGTGAAAAACTACTTGAACCTTAATATACCATGGAGTGAAAAATACGTAATAGAACAACTAAGTACCAACTCACGCAAGTTGATATTTGAAACAGGAAGATGGGAACATCCCAACAAGAAGTGGATGAAAAGGCTATGTCAATAATGTGGAAATGGAGAGGTAGTAAATGAGCAACACTTTCTCATACATTGTGCAACATACTTGCAAATCAGGGAGAGGTTGAATATGAATCA
>ML806094.1:116935-139794 GCA_009831015.1 Picea engelmannii
AAATGACACAAGCAATCACACAGTACACCGATATTTTACCCTGGAAACCCTTAACCAAGAAAACCAACATTCCTTTGAGTGTTCTACTCTATTTTTGTCTTATTCATTCATAATAAAAGGTTACATGTCTAACCTTGGTCCACACTTAAGACACAACTGACATCATACCCTCTTGCATAGGAAAGAACAACCTTGTAGCCAATTCGTCTTACGTATGCATGACCATCAACCTACACTTACACATGCATTAACCTACAAAAGTGCATTCTACAATTAACTTACAACATCATCCTTTATGGCCTTACAACATGCCTCTTTATAGGCTTTACAACATGTAAAAACCTAAATATTGGTGCCCAAAAATAGTTACAGATCCATGCATATCATTGGCTACAAATCTCGCAAATCCCTGGATTTTTTTACAGTCGACTCCAAGTCAGGTATACCAGTCGTCCTTCATTTGGTCTCTAGTCTGTCATCTCATGCCCATACTTCAACCTCTTATCGGTTGACTTGTTGTCATATTCTTCAACTTCGACTTTACCCGATCAACTCTCTCGACCTTCGACTTGTTTTTTATCTACCTCAACTTCGACTTGTTGACAATCCACCTCGACTTTGACTTTCTATCAGTCCACCTTGAATTCAACTTGTTGTCAATCCACCTCGACTTTGAACGTCAGTCGATTCACCTCGACTAGACTTTCAGTACAAAGAATATAACAACCCAACACAAAGAATCTCTAGGGAATTGTTGGCACAGGGGCAGACCCGGGGTTCAACGCTTCAATAGCGCACCAACAAAACCCTAACTATCGACCCTTTCGGCAACACCTGCGGAGCAGGCGAAGTCTCACCCGAGGTAGAGGCAAGAGGCATTACTAGACTCATGTGTCTGTAACCAAGATGGGACACAGATATGTGATTATAACACTTCACAAAGTACTTAGAAGATGATATGCATTAGTTCATTAGCTTCGTTAACATCGCAGAACAAACCCTAAGATAGATTGGTGTAGTAACAATAAAGATTAAGAACTTCAACCACTTAGCACATAGCCATGAGTTAGATCTAGCATTCATTCATAAAGCACAAGTAAAGCACTAAGCAAGATCATATCTATCCATCATACACAGTAACAAAAAGCACTAAGTAGATAAATGACAAACACAACATAGCACAAAGCACACCAAAGACACAAGATATATGTGGTTCACCCCAGTGTGGGGCTACATCCACCAACTGTTTCATCTTCTTTATTATTCTTCTAAATCTTACATTCATCTGCTCCTGCGCACTAAGCCATAGAGCCATGCTTCGCAGAGGATAGGAGATCTGTGCACTAAGCACCAGATCCTCCTTCCCAAAATTAGGTTGAGGCACGGAGCCAACTCCTTTATCGAGCATAGAGCCTTACATACACATTTTGTTGCACAGAGAAACTCAGAACTACTTACACTTAGCTACTTAGACTTATCTCTCTAAGTCTCTCCTCCTATCATACATTCCTACTTATTTATACTTTTACAATAAGTCCTAATCATGGGTAAACCCATGGGTCTACATCCCATAACCCATTACAAAAACACTAAGGAACCCCTTGATGGGTCCACAAAGCCCACAAAACAAGTGAGATCCGCCATCTCATCTCCACCTGGGCACTCCTTCCTCGATCACTGCATCGAAGTCTAAAATGTGGTCAACCTGACCAAGATTTCCTCAAAACTTGGTTGAGGGCCAATAGGCCCCCAACACTCACATGTGACTCGTCCCGAGTCACTCAGGTCTGGGAAACGCTGCTTCGAAGGCCTCTAGATTCACTCGATCGGCTTCAACTTGCTACTTTGCTTAAGCCTCCTGCTCAGTGAGCTCTTGGATCATCTGCTCTATAAAAGGCCCTTCCATGCGTTGTTCCATTGTTGCAACCATTTGGTCTAGTTGTGAGCCTTGTCCCTCAATTTCTTCGAACACCTTGCAGGCTTCATCCTGCATAGGTTGCAGCTTCTGCGTGACTTCCATTACCCTGCCCTAGATAGCAGTAATATGTTGTTGTACCACGCGCTATTCATGAGATCTCTTCATTCTTTCTACCAAAGTGAGTAGCTTCATCTGCGCCTGTACTGACAGTACATGCTACTGCACTTACAGTTTCCTTAACTATAGATCTTTTGTGAGGTGTTCATAAGTCTGTGTGCTTCTATCACTCAATTTTTTTAATTATGAGGCGAGGGCTCTAATCCTTCCAACTGCGTTCTTAGCGGATTCCTCTCTCTGGTCGCACACCTCCTATGGAGTGCCCGATACTGCTTGGATCTCCAACTCTGTTATCCTCGCTTGAAGCTATTGGATGGTCTTAGCAAGCTTCATCACTTGAACCTCGACTGACTCATGTTCCTCCTGTGCTAATCCTAGCATAGAGAGAACTACTTTATTCACCGCTTCTTTGACCACAGTCTACTCTGCAAGAAACTAGTCATTTTCTCTCTATATCTTCTCTTTTTCCTCCTTGAGCATCGCCCAAAACTCATATTTCTCATTTTCATAGGTGGTTACGCATTACCGCGCAGCTCGTAGTTTCTCTAAGACTTCCTCTTTCTCTTTTTTCAAGACTTTTGTAGCCTTCTCCTTTTCTTCTTGGACTTTCTGAAGTTGAGCCTTTGTCGCATCTGCTAATATTCTCAATTGGGTGGGCTCATCCCCCAATTATGCAACATGTGATGAAGAAAGTGCAGTAGGTACTACGCGAATCAATTGAATAGTGGATTCCTCCCTCTGATTGCGCACCTCCCGCAGAGTTCTTGGTACTGCTTGGATCTTCAACTCCATTGTCCTCACTTAAAGCTGTTGGATGGTCTCAGCGAGCTTCATCGCTTGAACCTCGACTGACTCATGTTCCTCCTATGCTAAGCCTGGCACCAAGCGAAATGCTTTATTCACCGCTTCTTTGACCATAGTCTGCTCTACGAGTAGTTGGTCCTTTTCTGTCTGTATCTTCGCTTTATCCTTCTCAAGCATCGCCCAAAACTCATCTTTCTCATTTTCATAGGCGATTATGTAGTACCGTGCAACTCGTAGTTTCTCTGAGACTTCCTCTTTCTCTTGTTTCAAGGCTTTTGTAGCCTTCTGATTTTCTTCTTGGACTTTCTGAAGTCAAGCCTCTGTTGCATCTGCTAATCTTATCAATTGGGTGGGCTCATCCCCCAATTTTTCAACCTGTGATGAAGAAGGCACAGTAGGTACTACGCGGATCAATTGAATAGCTTGTTGTAGTTCCTTCAGCTCCTTCTCGACCCTTTTATACAGCTCTTCCTACTTCGCTCCATATCTCTGCATGATCTCCTCTGATGCATCCTCCATGGCTCTGCGGACTAGACTGATATCATCCTCTTTGAGCATGGCCTCTAGTTGGGACTTGCTAGCGCATGTCTTCTTTCTTGTCGAAGGTTTCTACGGAGAAACGTTCCTCTTCTACAGAGTTATTGTTTCAATAATGGGATCTTTCGGCGGTGTAGCTTCATCTTCTCCTTTCTTTTCTCCTACATCCCCTCCTCCTTCTCTATTTACTTCGTCTCCTCCTCCCAGCAAACCAAATCCATTTTCTTCCGAGGCATTGTCCTCCTCACCAGTCTCTATATTCTGGACTTCCTCCTTTCTCTTCTTCTTCTTCACACTGGATTGTCTTGCATGCTCGAACTGGGTGACCAAGGGGCTTCCTATAATGTTAGCATCGGAGAGTTCGGAATCAACGACAGGTATCTGAAATTCCTCTAGCCATTCCTTTGTGATCTGCTCCATGTCTTCATCTGTCATCTTGTAATAAGATTGTAACTCCTCCTTGCTCTCATCTCTGCGCATAATGATATAGATAAAATGTGGATCTGAGTGAAACTTGGCTATCGATCTATACTAGTGTAGGGTCTATAGTGTCATGCGTGGGAATGACTCGATGGCAACCTTCAGTTGTTGATAATACGCTTGGAACATAGTATTTGACTGCCATTGCTTCAACATGTTGTTGGTGTACCACAAGGTTGAGAACCTAGCGTTCAATGGCTCTAATAGTTCAATCTCTATAAAGGTGGCTCCTTCTGGCATTTTCCAAGCTACAAATGCAATCAATATGAGCATCCAGCCAAAGTGGAACTTGTATCCCTGATCCTGAGCTTCGCGACATTCTTTCTCGAGATCATTGACGAGGTAACTCACCCAATTCATCTTCATTCCCTCAACACATTTTCCTGCGAGGTCCACCACGAACCTGGTGACCTGTGTGGGGCGGTTATTTCTTACAAGCTTGCCAGCTATGAGTTGGCAAGGGAGGTTCAATGTGCCATCCTAGATAGAGGCTACCTTGTAGCCTCGATTCCCTTTTCAACTTTTCCATAAGCATCCTTGATGCGCTGGTCCATGGAGCAATCTGGGGTCTTCATTGGGTAATGTTGGTTGTGGAGCCTGATTATCTTCCTGACTCAAAGGTCCTTGCTTTAAACCGTGTTTATACCCCATGAAGACTTTACACCCCAGAAGTATGTAAACTCTTCCATGCAGGGGAGTGCAGAGGGGGGTACCCCCTCTACGGGGTCTGGGGGGGATATCCCCCCGGCTGGGGGGTTCAGGGGCAAGTGGGCCCCTGGCGGGGGTTCGGGGGTGAAGCCCTAGAAGGAAAAATTGCCTTGTAAATGTATATTGTAATTTCATTGTAAATCTAGACCGTTCATTATAAGGTCGCAGATCTAACGGTAGAAATTATGTTAGGGTTTTTTCCCTAGAAGAAAACTCTCTATTATGAGGGAAATGTATTGTGGCTATACACGATGGCAAGTATTGTATTCTGAGAGAGGATACTGTGAGAGAAAGAAGAGGAAGTTATAGCAGGTTTTGTTGTAGGTTGTATCCCTTCATTTGTTGGATATAAATAAAGGAAGGACCTGGCAATTTCTCTGGTGGATGTAGCCCACACTAGGTGAACCACATAAATCTGTGTCTCTATTGTATTATGTATATTCTGTGTTTTGTTTCCCCATTTTTTTTATTTTATTTCTCCGCGGTACTGTTTTTCTAACAAGTAAAATTGTTGAGGGTCGGTTCCCTTCATGCTCAATCCTGTAATCAGGTGGATCAGTGTCGGATCCACAGTAATCCGTCAGTCGAGCCACTAGTATCCACCATGGTAGCACGACAAGAGGAGTTTAACAAAATCATTAACCTCCTAGTGTCGGCCAAAATGGGGAATCTTCATCACATTTAGTATAGTGGACTACGCTAGCTCTTTAATCCATGGTTGGGAGATCAGGCAAGGTTTCTTCCTGGTGGTCTTCTTCAAGTATCTGTGGGGTGTGATCATCGCATATTTCTTTCTATCTCCAAGGTTGAAGTCATTGTTCTTTAGTAGTGGGATCTGTCCCAACTACGCGTATTCCTTTTAGGATGTACGCGGTGATCAAAGTGTACTCGAAGTCCCATGGGATGTTATCATGATTAACCATGCCATCCAAGGGTGGGATATAATCTAGTAAGATCAACGGGATTTACTTCGCATTATCCATATTGTCGCGATGCTTACTTCATTGCTCAGTCGCAGGGTTGACACGGCCCAAACGACATCCAGTCGAAGGGGAAGTCTGTAGTCCCCTAGTCGAGGACGCTTGTACTCCTTCGGATAAAGGTTTTTCAGCCATTATATTCTTAAGAACCTCCCAAATAGACTTTTCTAGCTCAGTGGGTTCGCCTGACATTCTCACTATTAAATAGATAGGTCGGGGTAGACGAACAGATAAGCGGGGTAGACAAACGGGCAGCGACGTCTAGTTTCTAATAACACAATACAATCAATTCTCTTATTGTCTCAGATAATCATGTGTAGCAAAAAGTGGTCTTGGCACAGCGCCCGTCGGGTTAAATAAGAGAGCATCGTAACGGATTCTTCCAAGGAGCAGGCATGCTTCCATTAATGTGAATTTGTTTGTTATGGCACGGTCTCAACATCCCAAACGCGGTCCATCCGCCCATAAATGTGTTTCCTAGATGTTCTGGAGAATCATTCTAACGGTTGGGGCACCTCCAACAGTCATATAGCTTCATCGAGGTGAAGTCCCATTTTGCACGGTCATGTTGTTCCGGTGAGGTTCAAATCCTGCAAACCTTCCTCCTGCGAAGTCTTCCATTTATTCTCTCTAACTTCCTGTAGCTTTACCAACTTGGCTTTCTTCTTACTGAGCTTCCTTGCCTTCTTTCCTGTGATATGAGTCTCTCTAATTGTTTCTGGATTCCTCTTTCCATTCTTATTCTTATCTTCTCCTAGCGTGGTGACTTCGCATTGTTGATGTGCTCTCAAAGGGTTCGAAGTTAATATTCCTTCTCTTATTAATGCATGGGTGGATGTACTTCTTTCTTGCATAGATAGGTCCTTCAAACCTTCTTGCATTCTTTCAACTTCGACAACTAATTCTCTTGCATTATGTTGCTTCGACTTAATTTCTCGTTCTTCTATCAGTTGATCTATTTTTCTAGATATGAGATCCCTTAGTTCTTTCTTTTTCTTTTCTATGGCTATTTCCTCTACTTTCCTTCTGATCTGATCTTTCTCAATCCAAGTCTTTCCTAACAAAAGTAGGAAGGGGGCATTGTTCTCAACAAACTTAATGACTTCAAATTCCTCTTCAGTCAATGTTCCATGGATGATAACATGTACATTAGTAACTCTTCCACATCTGGTTATCATCTTTCCCTTGAACAAGACTATCCTTCCCAATGAAGGTATCACAGTAGAATTTCCCAAAATTTCCCAAGTGTCTTCTGTCATAATATTCACTTGTGTTTCCTCAGCCAAGACATGGTCTATGTCAAAGTCTCCTATTCTTTCATTTATGCGTTGTTTTACCTTCAAGATCTTTGGTAAACTAACATCTTTGTGATCATTCATCGTTTCTTTCAACTGTGATAACAGAGTCTAAACTTTATCCGACTCATTATCTTGATGATTCTCTAACATGCTCTTATTCTCTTGACTTCCTTCATAGTTTTCTTGTCTCATGTTCATTTGTTCAACTTTAGCAATCATCCTTCGGAAATCCTCAACTTCATGACCAACAATTTTACAACAAAGACAAATAGGGCCTGTACCAGAGCATTCCTTAGCAAGATGTCCCGATCTTCTACAGTTATAACATAGTGTCAATCCTCTCTTTCTCTTGTAAGTTTCCCCACCTCTCATGTACTATGCACTAGGATCACAGTGTTGGACCTACAATCTACAAAAATTCTTTCTAGGTTCTTGCATGGACAAGATTGATGGAAAACGCAAAGATTCCTTGTTATAGCGGGAAAACCCCTCTACGGACTACACTAGGGTTCCAAAATGTAGGCAGAGCTAACCGTCTAAAGTCTCCTACTTTTTATCAACTATCCCGACATTACCCCACAATCATACATAAAAGACAAAGTATAGGGATCCGGTAGGCATACCTTAAACTTTGTGTCCGGTGTTGATCCCTTTGCGCCTAGTTGTTTCCTGACTGCAAGTCTCCTCCCAAGGCTGACCTGCATTCACCAAAAGATAAAAAAGAAACTACAAGCATGCATTCTATATATGGATTAGTGGGTTAGACATCATAACCAAGAAATGTAAACTAAACATAAATATTTAAGACGTCATTTGGCGGGACGAAAAAAGTACTTATTTATATTAATCTCACAAAAGTTGTTTACAACATGAGACCGGCACTGCTCCTCGAACTTAGTCATGGGATCCTCTTCACCATGCACCAACTGCTTCCACGTATTCTTCTCCTCTTCAGTTCTCTCTAGGGAAATGGCAAGCATTTGCAAAGGAGGAAGAAGGAATTCTAGCTCAAACTCACAATGTGGTTGCAAAATATTGGGGTAAAGGGGGAATATTGAAATGAGCAGAGTTTCTATGCTATCGTGCCTCTCTTTGGAATGGGGCCCTGAAACCTTCTTTTATAGGCCAAAAGAGATAGTAACGGTTGGGGTGACTGGCTATGGGTGGTCAAACGGTTAAGTAACGGCCCGGAAACCCGTATCCATTTTCATTTTTCATTTTTTGCGATTTTTTGTGAGTTTACGCGGGCTGTAGTGGTGTAGAAAGTGTGTGTACATAGGCAGTAGTGGTGTAGGGCGCATACACCTTCAAAACAATGGTTTTTAGAAGAGTTGTTCAGTGATGGCTTGGCAAAGATAGAAAGTAAGATGGCTTGATGCCAGGTATGCATGTATGGTGCAGTTTAGGGTTATAACATTCCTTCTGCACATAGTCATCTTAGATCGCCTGAATGGTTGAATATATTCAACCCCTCCAGCAACAGGTTCGTGACAGCCTTCCACAAACCGAGCAGTGTGACGTCTATAGCAAGGCAAGCAGCTCACCAAGATTCAGATTCAGCAAACGCTTCCCTCTCTCCCTCGATATCTCAATGAAATGGAGACCATTGCTTCCTAAGGAGAAAGGATTGATCCATGTGGATATCAGTGGCCACCCACCTATTTCACGGGCTCGAAAAACAATTTTCCATCTTGGCATTTTTTCAGTAGTTTTTCGGGTTCCAAACTTTTGGGGCCGTTTTGAGGCCCTAAACGACGTTTTTTGGGGATTTAGGGCTAATGGAACACGCTTCAACCAGTCGAAAATCGTTCTTCTCAATTAGACTTTTCCAACGGTGTATCGAGCGCCCCAAATGGAGATCATATGAAAAAGCTACACCCCCAGGAAGTTGATGTATCAACTACCCCCATCGGGGCCAGCAAACCTTTTGGCTTTTCATCTTTCGGGGTTAGGGTTTTAAATTTTACTTATATTAAAAAGGCCTTTGGAACCTCATTGTAACAATTATCTTCTTTCGAATGTGAGTAACCATCACATCTCTTCTCAGAGATAAGTTTCCACCATTCTAGTGAGTCTTTCACTCTGTATTTTTACAGTCTTTGTACATTTTCGCTCATTAATAGAAATTGTATTATTGTATCTCTGTGTTTATGGTTGCATCTATGATACATTTATGTTATATTGTTGGATATTCGAGATATATCTATATATTTATTTATTATATCTCTGCTCTCATTTCATGCCGAAAATAATCTGGATCAGTGAACTGTGAAATAGATCCAGCTACCTTCTGGTATCAAGCATTGTGGAGACACAAGACTTCTCTGTATTTTTACGAAGTTTACAATGATTTCATTTCATTCTTCAAAGGACTATTGTTTGGTAAAAATACCCCCAGGATATCTGACCAGACTAATAAATTCCTGGACAAAAATGGAATGATAGAACTTATTGAAAATCACAGTGTCATCGGGATCTTTTATTCCAAAGAAAATTCCTCTTTTTTTTCACACCATGTATCTAAAAAATTGTTTATTACAGAAGTGGCAAGGCAATACAATTTATGGTTGCTCTTTTTCCACAAAAAATGACAAAAGCAACTCAACCCCTTGCCATGGAAAATTGGAGATTTCATATTCAGGAACATAAAAAAAATTGATGAGTTTGTGAATCACTTCAACAATGTAAATCAGAAGTATGTTGAAAAGATAAAGGGGTTTGACCCTAACAAAATCTATGTGGAACATATGTTGTGAGTAGGATTCAGCAACTCGTTCATTCATACTATTTTGAATGAATAAGAATATAAAAACCAAGGCGCTCATGTACACAATGCTAGTGAATTGGAAATAGTACTTAGTACTAACGAGTTTTACAAGAAAAAAGGAAAGGGTCCCAGTGAAAAGAGCGCTCGGTCTCCAGTTGTTACTCCTAAAACTACCACATCCTGGAGCAATGCTCCAACGGCTCACCCAACAAGGAAAATTACCAACAATAGTTCAAGCGGTGGAGGAGAGAAGAATCCCCCCCTGGAAATATCGAGAGCTCACACAAGCTCCCTCTGAGAAAAAAGAGGAAGAATGTTGTGCAAGAGGAAGAAGACAATCTCATAGAAAATGACATCAATAGCTTCTCTCTTGAAGACATGGAGATCAAGGTGGATATTGAGAAAAAATTTCCCACAATTGATCAGCCGCAAAATATAGCCCAACAAAATTCATCATTAGAGATCGTTGAGAATGAGACCTTCAGTGAAGAATATTCATTTGCTTTCCAAAGCATTGTTTTTTACAAGGAATCTAAAAAATTGATTAAAGAAATAGGTGATCAGAAAAATAAGAAGGGAAAATATCGTTCATAGGTTGACCTAAAAGATATGCGGTCATCCCATATCTCTAAAATTCACAGAGCAATCGGGGATGCTCTTGATGATTCTATTGGTGGTCTGGAAGCAAAAAACACTAAGTTAAAAGAAAGGATCAAAGAGTTAGAAGACGCCTTAATGCCTCTTCCACTTCTTTCGAGTCCTTTGTCAATAGTCAAACCTACCACACCCGCTGTTATGTTGAAAGGATCTTCAAGACTACTCACATCAGTCAGGATTTATGTAGAAATAAATATTAGGAAGAGAATTTCATTAATAACAGAGGCATGGGAGGTTTCAAAAATTATTGTTTCTTTTGGTTCGAGGGAACATGCCTTCCATGAATATCTGCAAGTTGATCTTAAGAACGAAGAAGGTTTCTACATTGATGTTGTATTACCCTTTGGAATCAAAGTCTCTGACATGATAGAACTGAGATGGAGGAGGATTTGCCTTCCCCAAGTCAAATAAAACAGCTAAATTCTTCCTGGAAGGAAACGATTAAAAATTTGAATAATATTGTTCAATCATGTAGAGAAGCCATACTAAAAAGGAAAGAACTGTTCAAGAGACTCGCGAAGATAGACCTAGCAGGAGTTACTAACGAATTACAATACCCTAAATTAATTCTCAACTCAATGTTCCTAACAAAGCAACAGCTTGACGAACAAGTTGAGATATTTAAAGGGTTATCACTTGAAAAAATTTATGGCATACTCGAATATAATGAAGATGACATAGACAATTGGCTAGTGGATTATTTCGTGAAAAATCAAGATATTGAGGAAGCAGTACATGGTACTTCTCTTGATTTAAGAGACTTGGAAGGTGAGTTATTCAACATTAATATTCGACAAGAGATAAATGTCACACCAATGAAAAACTATATTGAAGAATGGTTCAAAAAAACAATTGACAAATTAACCAATGAAGGGAAAGAAACAGTTGAGACGGTTCCTATAACCATCAATGAAGACAATAAAAGGACAGTAGCAAGCAAGTGAAGACAGGATATACCATCATAGTAATTTTATGTTAATCACATCTTTCTTTCTTTATTAGTTCTTTCATCCATTTACTCCGCTTCTTTGACAAGAAAGGTTTAACCAAAGTCTGATCACTTCTCCTTGTCTTCTTTCCAGGTCTTGTTGTTCTATTATCGCCCACCATCATCCTTCTACAAGCTTACTTCTTGTTTATATTTTCTTTATGGTCTGTGGGAGCCCCAATCCTAGTCCTAAGGACAAACGCATTTAAATTTCAAGGCTTTGTAATAGACTATATATTTTTTCAAAAATTTCGAGAGAGTTATTTCAAGATCAATTTCAACTATGCTTTGTAACTCTGAGTTTTGAGTATAAAGTATTTGAGATTGATTTATCATTATCTTTATTTGAGCTTCCCATGTGTCCACTTTGTTCAAGTTATCTTATGCATGTAGGCCATCTTCTTTTTATTTTATGTAATCATAAATCTTTAGTTTAACTATGATGGATGTGAGGAAATTTTGTCTATCTTTTTCAAATGTATGAAGTGTGTGATTCCTAATCATTTCTCAAGAACTTTATTTAAAAAGAAAACAAAACATTTTCTTTCTTGTTATTTTTTCTTGCAATCTTTATATTTCTTTGATTACTACAACGGACTTCTGCAAAGTCCCATATTCTGAAAATCTAGAGTCCCAAGAAAATATTAAGGTAAAGAGGAGTACCACCTCTATAAAAACACAGGGGGATTTGTATCCTCATGAGGTTTCTGTTTTGGTCCTAACGGATTCAAGCGTCAATAGAGACAAAGGGTACATTTACAATTAAAGTGTCTAGCCAACCAATAAGGACAACACTAATATAACAATAGAAATGTAATAACTTAATATCTAGGGAATAACATAAACTATTATAGAGGTTGATGGAAATGGGAGTCTCAAATTTTTTAAGGGTAGCAATAAACAGGTTATATGAGTGGGTAAAGGTTAAACTCAAAACTATAAAGGGTCTTTTAGAAAGCTTCAATGGTGACATTGAAGTGAAACAAGGTTTCTCCCTCTCCCCCACACCATTTAGTGATTACATAGATAAACTAGAAGAATGGATAAACGGGAAAGGTGGGGGAGGGGTCAATGTAGTAGGGATTATCATAAAGATCTTGTTTTATTGAGACAATGTGATAGTAAGTGTGAGGA
This sequence comes from Picea engelmannii, assembly GCA_009831015.1. Lineage (NCBI taxonomy): Eukaryota > Viridiplantae > Streptophyta > Pinopsida > Pinales > Pinaceae > Picea > Picea engelmannii. Next base: position 129,324 of record ML806094.1, read on the forward strand.
AATTATGTATCCTATAGGATCACCTAGTGACCTTATAGTCCTTTTGCGCAAAGGTTGGGATGAATGTGAACATGGAAAAAACTAAGATAGTAGCCTTCTCACTAATAAATGAACAAAACAACCACAAATCAACTTCGGAGGTGAGATAGTAGAGATAACCCAAATCCATAAACATTTGGGGCTAGATTTCAATAGGAAAGGTAAGGTGGGACGCATATATGAGGAAAAGACAACAAGGTGAGTGGAAAGAAATTCTTTAATGAAAAATAGATGCAAGACAATAGAGGTTTTGGATTCATAAATTTTGTGATCCCTCTTTTAAACGTTCATAATCTCAATACTCCTTTATGGACCTAAAGTATGGGCACCAAGTATATCCAGAAGTAGATGGAACTAGGTCAAGTGAGTGCAAAACACCTAATGTGACAAGTCATTTAAGAGTAGAAAACAACACCATTGTGAGATACTTCTAAACAAAAAATTACTATACCCAATAGAATTGGAGGCACTAAGAAAATTGATTCTAAGTGAAAAATATTGTAGCCATGGTTTAAATCAGCCAAAATGAACTAAAAAGGAGGAAGAGGAATTGATGGTGTGGAAAATGTTTTGAAGAGTGGGATATAGAAAAAGGAAGGTACCCAATAGAAAAAAAATTGTGTTGAAGGGTCACGTACAAGAATTCTACAAGAAGGGAGAATATACAAAACATGCCAAGAGAAAACAATGATACTTCATAGAAAATTTCAACAAACAAGAGGAGATTAAAGTGAAAAACTACTTGAACCTTAATATACCATGGAGTGAAAAATACGTAATAGAACAACTAAGTACCAACTCACGCAAGTTGATATTTGAAACAGGAAGATGGGAACATCCCAACAAGAAGTGGATGAAAAGGCTATGTCAATAATGTGGAAATGGAGAGGTAGTAAATGAGCAACACTTTCTCATACATTGTGCAACATACTTGCAAATCAGGGAGAGGTTGAATATGAATCACAACTAGGAATCAACATTTCAGAAGGGTTTACTAAGAGGTACAACTAGATTTGATGAGAAAACAATGTGGGCAAGAAGATTATGGTTGAGAGTAGAGTCAACAAATAAGCTATGTTCCCTTGATGTGGAGCAAAGAGGAAAATACCCAGTTGAGTAGACCATGTCAATGATTTGAATCCTTCTATTACACCACTAGCTCTCATCATTGTAGTTTATTTCTTTAATCTCTTTGGAAATGGCACACAAAATGTAAAAAAAAATTTCCCATATGGCCATTCAATTTCATGGCAGTTTAATAAAATAGATATATCTATCTATCTATTTATCCCCCAAAAGTTGTGAAGATGAAAAACTTCACTTTTGTTAGGGACCAATAAAATTATGACCACTACTAATAATATCACCCTGAGCATGGAAAAGTGTAAACATGATCTTAATGTAGATTAAATCTACAAAACTCTAGTCTCCATTTAAAAAAATTCCACGTGAAACTCTTTGGAAATTAACAAAATAAATGTAGAGTCCTAATTCAAAAATATTGCCTCGAAAAAACACCCTCACGTGAACATTTTTGAAACTAGGGAAGAAAACACAAAGAAACTCAAATCCATGTGTGAAAGAGCATATGTGCAAGAGGTCAAAGTGGAAACACAATTCCCATGGTGTTATCAAAGAATAGTCTCCAAAGAATCACATAGTAGATGACAAAGAGTGAAATATCCTTGATCCCACTGATCAGGATATTTACTACTGATCTAGGGTTATGTCTCACAGGTCTAATACACTGGGGGTTTCTGGATGCATTTTATCTGCAGATCGGATAATCTGGGGGTTTCTGGATGCGTTTTATATGTGTGTCTGAGATGTTTACGGTTATTGCATGTGCATGTTGTATATTTATGGTTTAAACAGCATATAGAGGATGCATGCAGAAATAAAGAACATCAACTGCCAATAATATGTATTATGTGACTCAAGCATGGAAATACAATAACATACGAGAAATATAGAGTATAGTCATCAGTTAGATCTCAAGGATCATCACTGGAATAAAAGAAAATAGCATAAAATACCTGTGATTAGAAGATAAAGGCAGATTTGATGCATGCATGGATAGAACAGAAAAATAGGCGATTATGGAGAAGTACGGTAACCACTACAAATTGGAAAACTCATCTGGAAGGATAGATCCGATGGAATGAGCTGGAAAATTCCTCAATAGAAGCGCCCGGGCCTCTAGAATGAAATGGGAGTGTCGGCCTTGGGGGTTTTGTGCACCTCCTGGGACACTGGATGCACCCCAAATGATTCCACCAATTGAACCAGCTACTATAGGACTCAAAACGATTGTCTCGCCAAATGTGGAACTGGGTCGGAAGGGTTCCTCCGAATCTGCCCTGATTCTTCGTCTGCAACCTCAAATGTCTTGCCACAAGACTTGTGCCCTAAATGGTTGGATGATGCACCTTGCAATATTCCACAGTCAGAATCTGATGGAAAATGGCTCAATCTAAGTGCCCTGGCTGTATCTCAACTGGGTCGGAAGGAAACTCAAATATGAGCTCAGACCTCATGCATCTCCACAAACCCTCAATATAACTTGCACCCTCATTGGCTGAGTTGTGTACACTGCATTGTATACTCCTGAATAGCACAGTGAAATACCTAGATGGTATCTCTGATGGGATAGGGTGTGTCTCTCAACACCAAAACCGATCAATGGTGGTGGTTTCCTACAGAAATCCACAAAACAGTAAATTCGACTCTCTTCCTCCTCTAGGAACTCTCAACATCGAATCATAACAAGGCATAATGAGGAATTAGGTCAAATCCATCCATTTGTACCATTCCCAATCTAATTCACCATTGACCTCACTTAATCTAGGCGCTTTTCCTCCTAAGGTGAATAATTAATTAATTAAGTCCCCCTTTAGCACCGTTTCATTCTAATTCTTCGTTGACTTAGGCTTAAGTGACTTTTCCTAAGTTTGTTGGCTTAATTCATCGTTTAGCCATCAATTCACCCTTATTTCTCCATCTTGTTCCCTGTTTGTGCCTTACTATAGTCTACAGGAACACATAGACTACTAAGTCACTCCCTGTTGGCCTAATCTTGGGAATGGGGCATCTCAGTCCTCCCTTCCCAAGATTACTTGTCCTCAAGAAACATCAATCCTGGGTGATGCAAGATATGTTCTCCCTCCCATGTGGCATCCTCCACTGGAAGACCCCTCCATCTAACCAAACACTCCTTGATGATCCTGGTCCTCAATCTACGCTCCCTCTACTCTAGTACCTCCTCCGGCACTAGCCCCAACTGGCCCTCATCATCCAAGGGTGGCAACTCCTCTGAAATACTAACCTGTTGTCATGCGGCCTTTTTAAGGCAAGAGACGTGAAAGACTTTATAAATTTTTCTACCCTCCGGTAGCTCTATCTCATATGCCACCTCATCGATCCTCCTGATGACTCTGTATGGCCCATAAAACTTTGGCTCCAGCTTCTCTGCTCCACTCCTCTTCAAGGAGGACTGTCTTTATGGTTGTAATCTCTTTAAAACCAAATCCCCTACCTCAAAACTGTGTTCAACTCTATGTCAGTCTGCATATATCTTCTACTGGTTATGAGTTGACTACAAGTTCTCCCTCGCTGATTGAAGAATCCTCTGACTCTCCTCCACCCAGTATTTGTCCCCCAGGACCTTGTTGTCCCCAAACACAGTCTCCATAAAGGAGGGTGAATCGTATCCATACAATTCCCTGAACGGAGACGTCCTGATAGACATATGGTAGGTTTTGTTGTAGCAATACTCACCCATGTGCATTGTTGCCCCTCCACATAGTTCCTCAGATACCCCTCCACCCATTTTTTGATGATATTTGTCTATCCATCTATCTGTGGGTGGTAGTTGGTACTCGTGGCTAGCTCTGTGCCTATCAACCTGAAAATCTCCTGCCAAAATGCGTTGATGAAGCGCCCATCTCTATCATTGACTATTTGTCTAGGTAACCCATGCAACCAGAATACCTCACTGAAAAACAACTCTTCTACATGTATGTCCTTGTAGTCTGTGGGTATGGTGAAGAAGTGTGCAAATTTGGTCAGTCTATCGACCAACACAAATATACAATCATTGTCCTGCACTCTAGGAAGGCCTGTAATGAAATCCATGGAAATGCTCTCCCATTTCTGCTCTAGAATGGGTAGAGGTTGTAGCAGCCCTGTCGGATGTGTCTGCTCGAACTTGTTCTGCTGACAAGTCATTCACTCTCGGATGTGTTTCAGCATGTCATCCTTCAGACCCTTCCATGAGAATCTCTCCCTAATATGCCTATAGGTTTTGAAGTACCCCCGATGCCCTGTTGTAGGCGAATCCTGACACACCTTCAGAATTTTCCCCTTCAGGGTAGATTCTGGAACCAAGTAGATCTAGTCCTTGTAGAAAATGGTATAGTCAAGAACTCGGTATCTATCATCAATCACCTGTCCATCCATCACCTCACAAGAAAATTTGTTTTTGGAGTACTCCACCAACAAATGAGCATTCCAATCTGTATAAATGTCCATCATCGAACATCCTGATGGCCTTCTGGACAAGGCATCTACTACGATATTCTTTTTTCCCTTGACATACTCAATGTCAAAGTCAAAGGCTTGGATCTTTGAGACCCACTTCTATTGTCTCTCGCTGAGGTCTTTTTTATCAAGGAAATACTTGAGACTGTTATGATCAGTCTTCACTACAAATTTGTTGCCTACCAGATACTGCCTGAATTTGGTTAAGACATGCATGATCGCTAGAATTTCCTTGTCATAAATAGGATAGATTCTCTCTAACTCGTTGAGATTTCTACTCTCAAAAACAATAGGGTGGCCCCCCTACATCAAAACTGCTCCAATCCCCACCCATGACGCGTCACACTCTAAAACAAACGATTGCGAGAAGTTTGGAAGGGATAGAATAGGGCATGTGCTCATAACCTCCTTCATCTTGTCAAATGTTTGTTATGACTCCTCTGTCCAATAGAAAGCACCCTTCTTGGTCAAGTCTGTGAGTGGTGCTCCCAACTGTGAAAATCCCTTAACGAACTACATGTAGTAACTGCATAACCCAAAGAATCCTTTTAGCTCAGTGAGGTTCTTGGGTGTCGACCAATCCAAAATGGCCCTGATCTTTTCCTAATGAACCTACACTCCCTACTCACTGATGATATGCCCCAAGTACAGCAATTCTCTCATGCCAAATTCACATTTGGATTCCTTGGCATATAATGATTGTTCCTGCATAATATCCAAGACCTCTCCCAAATGTGTCAGATGGTCATCCCATGTCTTGTTGTAGATCATTATATCATCGAAGAAAACCAGAAGGTACTTCCTCAACTGTCCTCTAAAGATGTGGTTCATGCAAGACTGGAAAGTGGTTGGTGTGTTGGTCAATCCAAACGGCATGACCAAGAACTCAAAGTGTCTGATATGGTATCGGAAAGTTGTCTGCTCAATGTCTTGTTTCCTGATGTTAATCTGATGGTATCCTGACCATAAATCAATCTTCGTGAAGAATACTGCCCCATGTAACTCATCCATCAGCTCATATATGCATGGAATAGGGTACCGATTCTTGATCGTTTTCTTGTTGAGTTCTTTGTAATCGATGCACATCTGTAATGTGCCATCCTTCTTCAGTACCAAAATGACTGAAGATGCAAAAGGACTCATGTTGGGCTTGATGTGCCCCATAGTGAGTAATTCTTTGATTTCTTTCTCAATTTCATCCTTAAATTTCTTGGGGTGCCTATAGGATGTTGTAATCATCGGCGTAGCCCTTGCCTCTAACTCAATCATGTGTTCAAAACCCCTATCTGGCGGTCTCCCTGGTGGTATCAGCCCAAATACTAGCTCACACTGACCCAAAATCTCTCTTATCTGTGGATGGTAATTCTCCCTACTCTCTGAGTCCTTTTGTGTGGTGATCAAACACTCTATTTTGTAAGCCACATAACTGTGACAAAATATCCACTCCATCCTCTTTGCCGATACTTCTCGAGGTGCCCCTGTAGACATGCCTCTCAACATAACTCTCGATCCACTGGTGTCTCTGAAGATCATGGTCAACGTCTGATAGTTGAACCCAATCTTCCCCAATGAATATAACTATTATACCCCTAACATGGCATCAGTATCTGATAGGTCAACTACATAGAATGTGTCAGTCAAGGTGTAAATGCCTAGTTTGACCTCTAGTTCAGGGATCATGTCCAAGCATGTTATCATGTATCCATCTGCCACTTCTACATGGAATCCCTCAAACTCCTTCGTGTGTAACCCCCTCCTGGATACTAAGGACGCATCTATGAAGTTGTGGGTGACCCCACCATCAACTAATTTTGTCATGCGTTGCCCCTGTACAAGGCCCTTGATCCTGAGAATGTTGTACCTAGGTACTCCTAAAAGGGTGGCTATTGTTCCCCCTTTCACCTCTCTACAAGGTTTTGCCTCCTCCTTGGGTTGTGCCCTTGCCGATATCTGAGGTTTCTGCAGCTGTTTCTCTAGCTCATGAGTGGTCTCAGTATATGAATCACTGTATGTCAGTGCCTCAATATCCTCATCCTCCTCCTCACTGCCTAATTCCACTTCAATGTACTAGATCTGTCCCTTTCCCATGCATCGATGCCCTGGGACCCAAGGGTCTCTGCAAGAGAAGCAAATCTTCTTCCTCATCAACTCCCATCTCGTATCATATCCAACTTGGGCTTGCCCTTCCATTCTTTGAGGATTCTTCTGATCCTTGTCTCTCTATGGTACAAAGGGTTTGGTAAAGGGTTTAGTTTTTGGCACGGTGTCCACCAAGTCTCCAGTGCGTCATATGGCATCCTGCAAGGTATGAAGCCAATAGGCCTTCACCCATCCTGTCAAGGGTTATGTGAGCCCTTCTATGAATAGCATGACCAACCGGGGCTCGGATATGTCTGTCACTACCACTTCTACCCTCTAAAACTCTGATATGAATGCCTATGTTGTGTCAGTTTGTCTCAACTGGGCTAGATCTCTGAAATGGATCTTTGGATCCCTCCTGTCAAATCTATCCATGAGACTCTCTGTGAAATCTCTATAGGAGGTGATGCGACTGTGACCCAATGTCACCAATCCATGATACCACCACTAATGTGCCTCACCCTCCAAGTGTAAGGTGGTGAAACTGATGGCCTCTGATTCAGTCATCTGGTTATGCTTGTAGTAGGTGTCTAGTTTCTGTACCCAAGCTCTGGCGGTGCATTTGGAAGATCTGTCAAAAGAAGGTATGGTGAGTTTACCAACTTTTCAGATGAAATCGATGTTATGCCCCTTATGTTGTTGCTTTTGTGGCCCTCCCCTATGTGGCTCTCTGGGGCGGTTCTTGAGTCTCAGTCCACAATACTCGACTAAGGTCATATCCTGATGGAAGTCATGGCCCAATGTTGCATACCCCTCTGATACTCTACAATGTCCTCTGCATGAGTGGGTGGTCTCTGTGCTATCAACATCTGTGCTACTACCGGGGGTGCCCTTTGGAAACTGGGAAACAATAGTCGAGGAATCCTACTCGCAGAGTTGTATGTGCGAGCGGGTGACTGGGGTCTACTGTCTGCCCCTGAGTTCCCCTGTACTGCATGTGGGGCTTGGGTGCTCGAAATATACACCATAGCCAATCTATCAGCCACCTGAACCAAGGACTGTGACATGGTCCACTGACTAGCTAACATATCATTGATAACATGCATGAAGGCTGCCTCGGGGTCCACGGGGGCCTTACCACTGCCCTTTGGTCGCTCATATCTATCTCCTAGCCTCCTCTCTGCTTCGCGCTTGGCCTCGTGCTCTGCCCTTCTCTCTACTTCTCTTTGTGCCTCTTCCTCTTCCTCTGAACTGGGAAGGAAAGGATGAAAGTTAGGCCTTCTTTCCTTGCGCCTGTTGTAAGTGACATATTCATCACCTACGTGCTCTCGGCCATCTGGTTCTTCTGTTGTATTCATTGTCTTTAGTCATAGGCTAGCAAGACTAAAGCTCTGATACCACTGAAATATCCCCGATCCCGCTAATCAGAATATTTACTACTGATCTAGGGTTTTGTCTCACAGATCTGATACATTGGGGGTTTCTGAATGCGTTTTATCTACAGATCAGATACTCTGGGGTTTTCTGGATGAGTTTTATATGTGTGTCTGAAATGTTTATGGTTATTGCATGTGCATGTGCATGTTGTATATTTATGGTTTAAACAACATATAGAGGATGCATGCAGAAATAAAGAGCATCATCTGCCAATAATATATATTATGCGAATCAAGCATGGAAATACAATAACATACGGGAAATATAGAGTATAGTCGTAAGTTAGATCTCAATGATCATCACTGGAATACAAGAAAATAGCATAAAATACCCATGATCAGAAGATGAAGGTATATCTTATGCATGCACGGATAGAACGGCAAAATAGGCAATTCTGGAGAAGTACGATAACCGCTATGAACTGGAAAACACGTTCGGAAGGATAGATCCGACGAAATGAGCTATAAACTACCCCAATAGAAGCACCCTGGTATCTAGACTAAAATGGATGAGTGACAGATGTCAAATCTGGTCTCTGAGGCACTGGATCTCGACCCCTGGGGGGTTTGCGCACCTCCTGGGACACTAGATGCGCCCCAAATGATTCCACCAATGGAATCAGCTGCTATAGGACTCAAAAAAATTGTCTCGCCAAATGAGGAACTAGGTCGGAAGGGTTTCCCCGGATCTACCCTGATGCTCCGTCTGCAACCTCAAATGTCCTGTTGGAAGAGTTGCGCCCTAAATGGTTGGATGATGCACCCTGCAAGATTCCACTGTCAGAATCTGATGGAAAATGGCTCAATATAAGCACCCTGGTTGGATCTCAACTAGGTCGGAAGGAAACTACAATCTAAGCTCGGACCTCGTGCAGCTCCACAAACCCTCAATCTGACTTGCGCCCTCATTGGCTGAGCTGCGCACACTGCATTGTATACTCCTGAATAGCACTATAAAATACCTGGATGGTATCTCCGATGGGCTAGGGTGTGTCTCTCAACATCGAAACCGATCAATGGTGGTGGTTTCATCCAGAAATCCACAAAATAGTAAAGTCGACTCTCTTCCTCCTCTGGGAACTCTCAACATCAAATTATAACAATGTATAATGAGGAATTAGGTCAAATTCCTCCCTTTATACCATTCCCAATCTAATTCACCATTGACCTCACTTAAGCTAGGCGCTTTTCCTCCTAAGGTGAATAATTAATCAATTAAGTCCCCCCTTTAGCACCTTTTTATTCTAATTCTTCATTGACTTAGGCTTAAGTGACTTTTCCTAAGTTTTTTGGCTTAATTCATCGTTTAGCCATCAATTCACCCTTATTTCTCCATCTTGTTCCCTTTTTGTGCCTGACTATAGTCTACGGGAACACATAGACTACTAAGTCACTCTCTGCTGGCCTACTCTTGGGAACGGGACATCACAAAGAGCATGCTAAAGCTGGAAATTAGAACTTCAATTCAATTTTCTACATTGCACCTTGAAGGGCCAACATTTTATTAGTGGAAAATGATTGAACAAACGTGGATGGAGAGCTAAGAGGAATAGGACAAGGAACCGGAATTACCACCTAGGACCAATCCATGATTTCTTCTATCAAAATTTTAAAGCTTACACCCAAGAAGATTACTTCTTATCCCTCAATAACATGAAACAACATGGGACAATAGAACATTACTCAAGGAATTTCCCCAAGCTAGCATGCTAGTGGAAACTATTTGTCCCATGTGCATGGTTACTATGTATATTGATGGTTTGAAGGAGTCCATCAAAGGGTATGTCAAGGTCGTGAGGCCAACTACTCTTGAGGCTACCATTCAACAAGCAGAAGCATATTTTGAGGTTGCTAGAAAATGTCTTACAATAGAACCACCCTCCAAAATTAATCCAACAACAAAGCAAGAACAAAATAAAACTAAAAATTTGGCCTCATTCCTTACCTCTATTACTAAAAAATCCAAATGGAGAACACAAGGGCACTAAAAAACTAGCCTCATTCCTTACCTCTTGTTGAAGGAAAATCTCCCTGCGGACAGGTAGATCTCCTCAAAGAGCTAGACTCTTAACTCTAAGACAGAAAGTGCTTATCATGGTCACTGACTTCCTTTTAGATCTAGGTGGACTAGTGTGTGAGAAGGAAGGAGAAAAGAAGTACCTTTTACCGGTGTTTGTCCCTGCACGCTCTGAATTGAGCTTCAATCTTTCGCTCCTCGATAAGCCCTGTAGACAGACAAAGTACGACCACTTCCTACTCTATCAAGATTAGTTTGAAATAGGTCTATCTACTAAAGAGACAAATTCATGTGAGATTGAACACGAATTAGAAAGAAACAGGCCAAGCAAATTATATTAATGAGGACAAAACATTGCTTA
>ML806094.1:145619-160076 GCA_009831015.1 Picea engelmannii
AAAAGGAAGGAGAAATAAATTGGATTAGATGACCTCAAAGAACCAAATGAGAAGAGTCACAGACTTCTAATGTCCTTCACTAGAGTTCTCGCTCAGTCAGATAGGAGAGAAGAAAGCAAGGGATTGATTTCAAGCTCTCAACAGCAAAAACTCAAAAAGAATGAGAAGGGCATAAAATATGAACAATAAGGTGTTTACTTCTTAGGAGGAAGCATGTCAAAGGTCAAAGGAAGCATCATTGAATCACAAAGCAACTCAGCAAGTGAAGAAACAGGGTCTGGACCTCCAAAAAATGGAAATTTTGAAGAGATTTTGGGCAAAAAAGGGCTGGCGCTCTGGTGTAAGGGACACCAGGGCATTATAACACTCTATCCAACACTTCCAGGGAGTGTTGGTGCTCTACTAACATGGGCAGGGGGGCGTCAAGCTCAAAAAACTCATAAAAAGGTCCAAAAACTCAAAATTTCAATCAAATTTCGATAGTCAAGCTGAGCGTGATGGAGTAAAGAGTCAATCAGCAAATGCAATCAGATATGAAGGGGTGAAAAAGGCCTAAGAACACAAAGGGTAAGACAAGGCCTATGAGGAAAAACAAAACTAAGAAAGTTCTGATTCCTCCCCAACGGAGTCGCCAGTTTCTGTTGAAGGAAAATCTCCCTGCGGACAGGTAGATCTCCTCAAAGAGCTAGACTCTTAAATCTAAGACAGAAAGTGTTTATCATGGTCACTAACTTCCTTTTAGATCTAGATGCACTAGTGTGTGAGAAGGAAGGAGAAAAGAAGTACCTTTTACCAGTGTTTGTCCCTGCATGCTCCGAATTGAGCTCCAAACTTTCGCTCCTCGATAAGCCTTGTAGATAAACAAAGTACGACCACTTCCTACTCTATAAAGATTAGTCCAAAATAGGTATATCTACTAAAGAGAAAAATCCATGTGAGATTGAACACGAATTAGAAAGAAACAGGCCAAGCAAATTATATTAATGAGGACAAAACATTGCTTACAGCTGTAGATGAAATGTGACAGTTCTACCAAGTCCTCCTTGTCTACCCCTTGCTCAAAAGATCCACGATCCGAATGATGATAGCTTCATTGATTGCTCCCTATGATATCATAGGTCTCTTGCTTCCAAAATATCTATGTTCCAGCACCACTTATAAGATCATAAGTTTGGTGTGATTCTCCTTTTCCAGTCCTCTTTCACCATTAGAAAGCTTGCTTATATAGCCTTGGAGAGGCTCAACAACTTGAGATATTCTTGGGGAAGGTGAGGATTTTCCTCCTTCAGTTGAGGATCTGCCCTAAGATCATGGCTAGACTGAGGATTTGAATCCAACTACCTTCCAAGAATGAAAGGATGCTTCCCCCATTCATCTCAACAACTCAACCGCTGCCCAGAATAGGTAGCACTCCCTCAAAAGGGCCATCAGAGCGTTGTAGCGCTCCTCAGTAGGCTTAAGGGGGGTGCCAGCGCTCCTAAAGACACTTGCGCTCCCTCAAAAGAGCTAGAAGAGCTTTATAATGCTCCCAGACAGTGTAAGGGGGAGCGCCAGCGCTCCCAGAAGAGGTATAGGGGAGTGCTCCCCTCCAAAAACTTAGTTTTTGAGGTGCTTTCAGATGGCAAAAGGTTTGTAATCCTGCTGACTCATTTCTCCTCTTCCAAATCAAATGTTTGAGGTGTTTCAAGTGTCCTTCTCATGTCATTATAGGCACGACATAGGCATCATGGCAGCATGCTTTCTTTGACACTTGCGACACTTGTGAGCAACATGCGACACTTGCGACCTTGTGAGCAAAATGAGACACTTGCGACCTTTGTAATGACGACACTTGCGACACTATCAAAGTGAGTATTTTTTATGTGTAACACCTCTATTATTGGAAAACCCAAAGGAAGAAAAGTAGATCCCACTACCAATGTTGATTTTCACTCAAAGGACCTTTCTTTTAGATGTAAAGAGGTATTATCCAAAGGAAACAAATGTAAGTCTCTCGAAAGGATCCACATGATTAAGTTAGTAGATGAAAATCACAAGCAGATAGTTGAAGTTAACGATGAAAAAGCAATAAAAATATAGAATAAAAACACCAATGCAGAGAACCAAGAACAACAACAAATCTCAATTGTCCCCCTTGTGGCCATGCTTGGAATCACCCAAATATTAAACCTCGAGGATAAAGACCAAAGTGAAAGGAAGAAAAATAGTGGCCCTCATTGCTTTGGGAAACATTCATAACTTATAGACTAGAACCTATTGAAATTTGTGTGCCTAAGGGTTGCTCAATTACAAAAGTTCCAAGTGTCGATGGAAAATGATATGATGGGTTGTAAGGGAATGGTCAAAGGGATGAAATTCCAGCTAGACAACCATGGATTGAATTCTAATTTATATGTTGTAGCCTTAGCAGGGGCGGATGTAATAATGGGGTCATGGTGGTAGAATACCTTGGGAAAATTATAGATGAATCTTGATCAAATGTACATGAAATTTGAAAAGGGATGGCAAGTAAAAGTTGGTTGAATTCAACACACAAAATGGGTAAAGACCTCTTAAGATGTGAATTATGTTGTATTATTCAATGCAACTCTATGAAGGGCCTATATATCAAGGTGAAAGCATAGAACCCAACAAGAGACAATGAAGTATGACCATTGAATGATCAAATGTTTTCTAAGACTTGTCGCATGGGCTTCCACTAGATAGAGGGAAAGAACACATCATCGAGTTGGAACGGGTGTCCAAACCAATTATTATTTCCCCTTACACATGTCCTAAGCTATTCAAAGATTAAATTGAAAAAATAATTGAAGTGTTATTAAATATGGGGCATATAGTACATAGAAAAAACCCTTTTGCATCTCCAATGGTGCTAGTAAGGAAGAAGGATGGTTCATGTTCGAGCAGCCCTTCTCTAAATAGGCGAAATGTTATACTTAAGCCCAAAAGGCTAGATTTCAGGACTTCGTTTCATTCACGTTTCTACCCACTAAAGTCGCAGTATCCCGACATGAGAAATGGAGAAAAAATTTTAATTCTAATCACCATTACTAAATGACTAAGCGGGGATTATCATTTTTTAATACCTCGTACCCTTGCTCTCAGGAGTTACACGTTGAACGTTTCTCAAACCTTCGACTTGTAAAGTCGTGAAGTTGTGTTAAAGTTACTCAGGTTAGTATCAAGAATAAATCACTTTAAACCCTAGTTAATCACTATCATGATTTCACGACTCGACGATTGTTTCCCTAAAGGGCAGCACCTTGGTAACTCTAATCCACGAAGTCGTGATATTTTCTAATTAAGCATGGATCAATTAAAGGCTTAAGTCAAATCAAAAATAATCAACTAAATCGCAACATCGTGATTTCGGGTTTTTAGGGTTCAATGGCTAAGAGCGAAAACACCCGATGTGGTGAACGCTGAAAAGGGGATTAGCAACTAAAGTGCACTAAATTAAAAGAACTAAGCTAGATTAATTAACACCTTAAACAAACTTTAACACAAACAGTTTACGGATGAAGTTTTGAATGTTTCTGCATTTTTCCATGTTACGAATCGTCAAACATTTATGGCATTTATTTGAATTGCAGTGAGGTGACGGATGGTAAGATCTCGTTTTACTTCTAAATCTTTCTATTAAACAATTTGACCGTTCTGTTGGCAAGGACGCGCATGGGCTTAAATGATCGAGATAGAGGGTTTTTTCTTTCATTATTTTAGTTTTCATTTCTATTTGCGCGCAAATCCATTTCACCAGGATAACTTATGTTTGTGTTTTCAATCTTTTCGACAGGATATCTAGTTGCAGGTTTCTCTATCATGGCTCCACGAAAAGCGCCCAAGGCAGCTGTCGAGAGTTTAGGTCAGGGTTCAGATGTTGTTTTCGATACCTCACCCCAAAGTATTGATTCTATCATAACATGGTCATACGTTTCCAACATGCTACAATCCGAGTCGATAAACTATTCGTATGATTCTAGCGACAACGAGAAGGATGACTTGTCAACCAAATACAAAATCGTATCTCAAGCAGAGATGCACAAAATAGCAACAAGGCCCCAGCTTCTTCCCTATTGTGATATGATCAGGTGGGCGCTGGACCATGTGGACATCTCGACCAGAATGATTATCAGTGAACAGAAGGTGACGATTGGGACTTTCAGGCCAGAGCATTTACAGGCAATGTATAAATTGTCACCCGCATCGAACCTTACTTACAATGCCAAATTCCTAGAGGGTTTCAAGAAGAAGGAGTGTGAGCAGTATGCAAAAATTTTATCCGATCTGATCAAAGATTGGGTCTCACACCCCGCGAAATTCAGGGCTGATACTCATGGAATTTATTCAATCTCTTCCTTAGAGCCACAATTCAAGTATATAGCGATGATGGCCTGTAGGTTGTACGGGAAGGAGGACACTACTCACTTTTTCCTCCCATGGGTACCACTTATTCATACAGTTGTTGAGGTTTTCTCCTTCGACTGGGCCAAATTGTTGTCTGACAGTCTGACCAGTCGAATTACCGAATATCGAGCGTAGAGGGTGAGTAAGAAAGCAGCTTCGTTATTTATGTTTGCTTACATCATGGACACAATTTGCTTCATGACACCCTTCCCACTAATGAACTAGAGTTGGGCTCCATCTAATACAGAGCCTATTCATGTCTACCACTCAAAACTTTGGGAGGAGAAAGCCAAAGAATTCATCTACGAGATCTTCAACTAGGTAATGGTACTAGTGCATGTTGCCATCTTCGGCCAACCGCCTCCCAGGATTTTAGATAACATCACAGCCAACCTGAGTAGCATGGAAGATTGGTATATAGAGGCGAAATTTTCATATATCAGGGTCTTTGGCACCTCTATTCCCCCATATGCTCTACCGCTATTCTTTCCAGATAAGTTATTGTGTCGCGAGATCGCCAGACAGACTCTGCTCGGCGGAATAAGCAAAGAGCTCAAAGGAGTATCAAAAAAGGTATGGTCTCCCTTCCCCATTCACATTGGTGCATATTCCTTGTTATATTTTGGCCATGCCAAAGCCGAGGCTATGGCCTTAGAAGAAATGAAACTGGTGGATATTGAGTTTAAGAAGCACGAACCTAATAAGGTTGTGAGCAATCACCTGGCGAGTTATGGCCTGAAAATATACGAACACGAGGATTCACCTCATGATGAAATCTCCCGGGGTACGAGGTCCTACTCTGAAGTCCTAAGTTAGATTCAAGCCCTGCCACCCGGAGATATGGCCGACTTCCTTAAATTCCAGGAGTACCGACGGAGTTGTCTCCCCCAGGTTTTACAGGGTGAAACCCCAAAGCTTCCGATTACGCAACAGATAGAAGCCAAAGGTTCAAAAGACTCGAGTCCTGACAAGGAGAAGAACCAAGAGGAAACAGGGGAGGCTGGAACCTCATAACGAGGAACCAAAATCCCCTATCAACGGGAAGGAAACCCAGAAAAGGGTACATCAGGCAAGTAGGTCCAAAGTCAAGCAGAGATACCCTCGCAAGGGTTGGGTGACTCACTATCGTTCATACCAAATAAGCCAACCCTGGATGCTACCCCGAAAAAATCATTCAATGAAATCGACAATCTCGTTGCTTCTATCACACCCTTACAGTTCACAAAGGGGAACCCCGATGCAGGATGGATTTTCAGTGAAGAACTAATGCCCATTTCTGTAGAAGAATTACCCCCTAATGAATTTTTCTTTGATAGAAAAAGGAAGGCCGTAATAAAGCAAGAATTGTATCAAAGAGTGGGCGCAATGGATAAAAATTTTAATATCTTGACAGAAGGAAAGGCCGTAGGGGAGGAAGAATTCACCGACAAGATAGAAGGAACATTGGGGCTTATGCTACAGCTAACCAGTACTCCGTCGGAACCTTGAAGGCACAGTTGAAATGAAAGAATCTCTTAATCGGTAAGTTGGAAGCTAGGGTGGCTACAATGGAAGAAAACGCTAGGGATGAGGTGAGAAAAAGCCTCGAGCAAGCCAGAATAGTCAATCTACAGGAGATCTAGAAACTTATATCCGACCTTGAGCAGGTGCACCAGGTGGCGCAAATAAGCCAAACGCAAGTTAGCCAGTAGGAGCAGCAAATAATACAATTACAGTCGAAGTTGGATGTTGCCGAGAATCAGGTTTTAGACATAAAAATATCCAGATCCCAAGCTACCGAAATCTGATAGAAGGTATTAACAGCTCAACAAGACTTTCTTGTAAAAGAGAGAACCATTCAGAACCACTTTCAGATGATATATCAAGTGTTAGAAAGTATTTCTTTGAGAGAAAGAGAAGTTGTGACGGCTCGGGTCGCTTTCCAGGATGATGTTATAGCCACGGCGAAGGTAGAGATGGTCAGCAGCTCCAAATTATCCATCGTAGAACAAACCAAAGGGAATATCTTACTGAAGGTTTGGGAGCAGAATATATCTGAAAGTAGGGGTAGAGCTCAAGAGGTGAGTAACTCTTGTGAAGAAACGTTCGCCTTGATAAATAAAAGTTTGTTAGACCTTGATAAGGAAAGCAGTGTTGGGACGCTAGGAAAAATCAATACAGCTAAACACCTGCTGGACATCAAAGAAAATGTGGAAAGGGAGCAAGCTAAGATATCCCAGATAAGCCAGGTTGATATGGTCCAAGTGGACAAATGGCTAGTACAGCCAAGTTTACAATTATGGTCTATCATCATGGAAGACCGACAAGTGGGGAAAAGATTGCCACAGTTGGCGAAGAGTTGTTACACCTTTGAGGCAAGCAACCAGGCAGAGCCTTCTAGGTTGATAGCTCAGTTGGTTGAAAGGTGTGTCAATTGCATTGAGCAGGTGAAGGGGCAGGCTTCTGGTGCTAAATAATGACAGGTGTCAACCCGTTCTATTTATGGAGCCATAAGAGCAGAAAAAGGAAAGCGCTCCACCTTCATGAAGGAAGACAAAAGATGAGGAGATGAAACGCTCCACCTTTTCATTTGTAACTGACAAGTTTCTAGAATGATTGGAATCCTAAATGTTTAGAAGTTTTGTTCAAATATACATTTTGAAGGAGCACGAATGGGATTTTTTCTTTTGGAGATTGTAATAGTGAAAGTTCTCTTTAGCCAGGATTAATACAAAGCGAATTGAAGACTCCATATTCTGTTAAGATTGAGTTATGTGCTTTCCTCTGTTATTTCATACTTCATGTCATTTTCGCATATACATCTTTGATGAATGTTTTACCCGCAATTTAGTATAACTTCTACTGTGTTGATCAGGTTCTAGTTATCTAGTTATTTACAACTTTTCCTCTGTATCGGTTATTAGCAGGTACAAGACCTGTGAATTACTTAGATCTCTACATTTTATGCTTTCATCAAGGTACCCTTTTCTTTTCTTCTTCTACTACAGCGTGGGATTCCTTTGAAATTGATGCCCCGCATTGTTGACAGCTCTATGTTTTTCTTTTGTTTTCACACTCGGTTTTAGATTTGGACTCGGTTACAGAAAATGGCCTTCGATTTTGTTAAATATTTTTTATTGGCTTCATTGAATTTTCCTTATATAACTTAAAATTGAAATAAGCACTTTAAAACATCACCCATTTTCAAAGCTCTATTCTCTCCATGACTGTACCTGTTGTAGAGCAGCCCGACATTGATCCCGGCCTATCGGATCAAACCAACATCACTTTGAATCTTTTCGATACCATACTTAAGACTGCCATCACCCGAACAAAGCTCAAACGTTCATGGGCCGTCATCGAACGGTATATCAGCATTCAAGAATACTTGGAAACTAGACAAAGACAACTCAGAAATCAACCATAGCTTCTTTCCCCGAAGTTGTTCTTCCCTTTTTATTACTCACTCAATTTGGATGCCTGGAATATATACTTTATAGCCTTAAGTACAGACTCTGGAACAACATCTTTCTGGCGCCATTTCCGGGGACGGAGAATTGTAGTCACTTTCCCCTGAGAGAATGACATTTCCAAGTTTCGTTTTTTGATAGTGAAAAAAGAGTGAACACCTTGTTAAGGATAAACCTTTATTATTCACTTGGCGACTCCACTTTTAAGTAAGCTGGCATCCTTTCGAAGGAACACTAGACAAAAACCAGATGCTAAACAGACCGTGCTAGTTTTCGACCCTGAAAAAATACTAAAACCAAGGGGTCTTTTCAAACAAAACGTTGTTGTTTACCAACCCAAGTCTACTCAGTCTAAAGACAAGACCTTTCTTGAACCTTCGTCCTCGTGAGAACCTTCTCTCAGAAAAACATCGGACAATACTGTCGAAGCCGAGACCCTAAAGTTTGAGCAAATCCTACCCAAGATTAAGACCAGAACCTCTCTGATTACCTCTTACGTTAGTAGGGGTGACACGCATGCCGTAAAGCTCATCCCTATCGATATCCCATCGACTCTCAATATAAACCTCTCTGTCACTCGAGGCCTCGAAGAATTTTCCACGCCCACAAATTCGACACCGGTAGGCTCTCCCATTTATATACACTGCAAGTCAGAGGAACTGAGTCCTCGTTTACCCTCTCCCCCTTTTCCAACTTTCACCTCCCTTGGTAAAACGTTCCCCGATTTTTTCCCCCTCCACCCCAGGGAAGCTAGAGAGTCACTATACATCTTCACCAACCCTCTTTATAACGCACCAATTTCCTCTCCTAGGTCATTCATGGCCGCCGCCAGAAGAGGAGCAGAGGAAGAAGGAGGTCAAGGCCAACAACCACCCCTCGGGGTTTTCACCAAAGTGGCCGCTAGATACGCTCCCTTGGTCCTTCTTGTACCCCTCCATGATTTACATGAAAAATATATGAAAAACTTACCCAAGTTCACAGGAGAAGGGGATCTAACCACATCCGAGCATATCAACTTCTTCGATCAATTCGTTGATATTCTAGGTCTCGAACATGAGGACGTGTATTCCCGTTTGTTTGTCCAAACCTTTGAGGGATAGGTAAGAACTTGGTTTCGGAGCCTGCCCCCAGTTTCAATATTATCCTACGATGCGCTAGAAGACCTTTTTCTCAAACAATGGGGCGAAAGAAATGATCATTTATACTATTTGACTGACTTCAGGTCTTTAAAGAAAAAGGGATCTGAAACTGTTATGGAATTTATCCAAAGATTTAACAAGTTGTACAATAAGATCCCTGTTGAAGTTAAACCGTCCCAACCCGTAGCCAAAGTAACTTTCACAGGAGCTTTTGAACCCGATTTCGCTCTACTATTAAGAGAAAGGAGAGGGGTCGACTTAACCCAAATGCAACATGACGCTATGGAAATTGAGTCAAACATGATGGCTTCAGGTAAATTAAAAATGAAAATCAAAATGGGAAACAGGGAAACCAAACGTTTTAGAGAACAAGCGGGTCCCTCTGGATCTGGAAGGTCCTGAGATGACAAAATGGATGACATGGCTAGGATAATAAAAGAGCTATCAAACAAAATCTCAAGAATGGAGCTAGACCAATCCAAATCTGATCAATTCATTAAGAGAGAATTCAAGAGAAACCTCAATCCTCAGATTCAACAAAAACAGAGTAAAAATGAAGATCAAAAAATTCAAACACCTCTAAAAAAATGAAAATTTTATTGGAGGAAATGATATGCAAGAGTTTGAGGATTTGTAAAAAGACATAAACAATTTAGGCTACGACTATATACAACCTCACTTGACGAAAGAAGATTGCGAGAAATCTCTAAACATTAAACAATCACCAGGTGCAGATAATAACCTAAACGGCGCTGATGATCTCGCTTATCAAGGAATGGCCAACACCATAATGGTTGAGCTCCAGCATAAATACAATCTGAGGCCTAAAAACAAAACTGTGTCGAATGCTCAACCCAAGAAAATTTTGCCTAGGGGCAAAACATATGAGCTCGTCCAGAAAGAGTCTGAGACGCGAAATAACAAAGGGGTAGACTCGCAGAATATCAATGTAAAGGAGACTGAAACCCAAGCGAGAAGAACTAATACAGTTGAAACGCGGACACCTGAAATGCCCAGAATTGCCAAAAATAAAACAGTGCAAACAAATAAAATGGATAGGAAAGAGTCTGAAGTTTCAGCCAAGGAAACGAATAAAATTGCGGGAAGTTTCTGCCTAGAAAACGAGATAAATAAGATCAAGATACCAATACCTTTGGTCAAGTTGGTGAAGAATCCTGTGTACCGAAAGCAAATAACCAAGATGATAAATTTTTCAGATTTAGAGAGTCAGTCTGACGTGATAAATCTGGAAGATGATAAGCCTAATATCACTTTTGGTCCACATTTTGAAGGTGCCAGAGATATCATCGCCCCCTTCTATATTACCCTGAAAGTGCACGATTGGTTGTTGCATAATTGCATGCTGGACTCTAGGGCCTCTCATAACGTAATGCCCAAATCCATTATGGATAGACTAGGCCTCGAAATCACCAAACCCTATGGAGATCTCTACTCGTTCGATTCAAGGAGAGTTAAGTGCATGGGCATGATCAAAGATTTAATAGTCTCCCTCGCCCAGATTCCAGTGAAAAATTTCCTAATGAATGTAGTTGTCACTGATATACCCCCGAAGTATGGTTTTCTATCATCTAGATCTTGGGGAGCCAAGCTCGAGGAATTCCTTCAACTGGATATGACCTACGCCACAATCCTTGTTTTTGGCAGACAGTTCACTCAGTTATACAGGGAAACACGGTTGGCATATACAATAAGTGATCCTCGGAATCCTAACAATTACCCTGTTGATATCACCGATCAAGATCTGGGAAATTGTATCTTGTCTTTTGACGATGCTGAAAACAATTGTACAGAAGAAAGTTACATCGATGAAATCAAAACCGAAAAGACAGCTAAAAAGGTGTACAGCACTGGAACTTGGAAAATGTTTTTTGATGGTGCTTCGTCGTGTGAAGGAGCAGGTGCGAGAGTGCTTTTCGTAGCACCTGAAAATGAATTCGTCATCCCCATCTCTTACAGGCTACAGTGGGACGTGGACTACACAAACAATATTTGCGAATATGAAGCTCTATTCTTGGGACTGGAAGTTGCCAAGAAGCTAAACATAAAGAACTTAGAGGTCTATGGGGATGTTGAACTGATTGTGAAGCAGGTAAATCGGCAGTAGCAGGCCAAGCACCTGAGACTGAGGTCCTACAGAAATTGCACCTGGGATCTAATGGAAAATTTATTTTCATCAGTAAAGGTTCATTTCATCCCACGAGCCGAAAACTAGCAGGCCGATTCACTGGCCAAAGAAGCTTCGACTTTCGCACCCCCTACCGCTTTCAAATTAAAATACCACATAGAGGTAAGGTACAGACCATCCATACCAAACAACATACAACACTGGCAGGTTTTTGAAGATGACGAATAGATCAGAATATTCCTAGAAATGGTGGATGATTTCTATGAAACCCACATTGACCAGGAAAACCAAAATGATCATACCTGGATTATGCAGGAAGGGGAGGACCCTAAGGAGTTCCGAGAAAAAATTGCAAATCATTGCCTACTAGTGTTAAAAAGTAATCAGATCCCTAAGGGCCTGATGCCTCTGGAAAGGTTGTTTGATCAAAACGACATGCCCCTGAAGTCTACCTTGCATCCCCAATCGGAGGAGGTTGAAGACTATGACGTGGGCACCACCAAAGAACCTAGGATAGTGAAGCTATCAAAGTACCTTCCTCCTGAGATAAAAAGCAAATATACGGACTTACTCGGACGGTATAAGGATGTCTTTGCATGGTCTTACGATGAGCTCAGAACCTATGATACCTCTGTGATCGAGCACAAGATACCTTTGAAACCTATCGTTAAACCCTTCAAACAGAAGCTCAGACAAATCAACCCCATTTCACTGCCTATGGTCGAAAAAGAAGTGAAAAAGATTTTAGACACAAAAATAACCGGTTAGGAAGAAAAGCAGGGAGATCAGGCTGTGTGTAGACTTTAGAAATCTAAATAAGTCCTCTCTTAAAGACAATTATCCTCTACCCAAAATGGATCACATTTTGGAAAAAGTAGTTGGCGCAAATAGGATGTTGATGATCGATGGGTTTTCCAATTACAATCAAATTGTCGTCAACGAGCATAATAAAGAAAAAACAACTTTCACCACCCCTTGGGGCACATTTATGTATGACAAAATGCCTTTTGGTCTGATGAATGCAGGTGCTACCTTCCAGCGTGCTATGGATATTTCTTTCATCAGTGAAAGAGATAAATTCGTAGTTATCTACCTCGACGATCTAACTATCTTCTCTAAATCCGACGAAGACCATCTGATACATCTGAAGCAAACGTTCGAAAAATGCCGAAAATTTGGTTTGTCTTTAAACCTCAAGAAGTCTCACTTTGTGATGCAAGAAGGTAAACTCTTGGGCCACATTGTGTCTCGAGACGGAATTAAAATCGACCCTAAAAGGGTAGAAGTTATAGACACCATAAATATTCCTAGAAATGTAAAAGAAATTCAGTCATTTTTAGGAAAAATAATTTTTTTGAGAAGATTTATCCCAAACTTTGTTGAAATCGTGAAATTGATCACAGATATGCTAAAGAATAATAGCGAAGTGAAATGGACGACGGAAGCTAAAGAGTCATTTGCACGCATCAAGAAAGTTATCAACGAAGCCCCCGTGTTGGCAAGCCCTGATTACCTAAAAGATTTTTTTATTTTCTCGTTCACCTCCGAACACACAGTAGCGGCAGTACTCCTCCACAAGAATGAAGAGAGTTTCGAGCAACCAATAGCCTTTTTTAGTAAAAGTCTTAGAGACGCCAAACTGAGATATGATATAATGGAGAAAAAAGTGTATGCTATGGTAAAGGCGTTGAAGGCTTTTAGAACTTATGTGCTACACTCCAAGGTAATTGCATACGTTCCTACCAGTTCCATGAAAGATATATTGATTCAGTCCGACAGCGATGGAAAGAGGGGTCGGTGGCTTGCTAAAATTCAGGAATTCGATCTAGAGGTGAAACCGACAAAACTAGTAAAAGGACAAGGTTTGGCTAAGCTCTTAGCTGAATCAAATTTCAGAGCACTCGGAATAAATAACCTATAGGGATATGAAGGACATGGGGATGTAAACGAGCCCGACGACCAAATAGCTATAACCAGAATCGAAGAGAAGTTTGCCCTATCGGATTGGTATAAAGACATAGTGTCCTACCTACTGACCCTGAAATTCCCTAGTGATCTGTCTCCAGCTAAATCCAGGACACTGAAGTTGCATGTGGTGAAGTACTGTATATCCGAAATTCAATTGTATTGGAAGGACCCATTAGGCTTCCTACTGGCTTGTTTGGTAGAATCAGAAATAGAGGGGGTCATAAACAAATTTCACGAAGGAGTGTGCAGAGGGCATCACGCCTAGAGGGCAATAGCTTATAAAATCCTGAGGGTAGGATATCATTGGCCTAAACTATTCTTAGATGTCAACGCCAAAGTCAGAGCCTATAACCCTTGCTAGTTGTTTGCGGGCAAACAGAAGCTCCCAGAGATACCTCTGGTCCCTGTCAAAATTGAAGCCCCTTTTCAACAATGGGGGTTAGATTTTATAGGCGAAATCAACCCACATTCCAGCGCTCAACACAAATGGATCCTCACTACTACAGATTATTTCACCAAATGGGTGGAGGCTATTCCGACTAGAAAGGCGACCGATTCAGTGGTGATAGATTTCCTGGAAGAGAGCATACTGTACAGATTCGGTTGTCCCTGAAAGATGGTAACGGATAATGCCCAGGCATTCAAGTCTATGGCGATGGTCAGCTTTTGCCAAAAATATAACATCATATTGGGCCACTCTACAGCATATTACCCTCAAGGAAATGGGTTAGCCGAATCATCAAATAAAAGTTTAATTGCCATAATTAAGAAGGTGTTGAGTGAAAACAAAAGATCTTGGCATGTACACTTGAAGTACGCTTTATGGGCAAATCGGATAGGTACGAAGAAATCCATTGGTACTTCTCCTTTCCAAATGGTATACGAGACTGATTTGGAATTACCTATAAATCTAGTGCTCCCTGTAATGAAGCTCTGGCAAGACGAGAAAGAAGAGCCAAATCGTATCACAAGAAGAATAAATCAGCTAATTGAGGTCCAGCAACATAGGACCGAGGTGGACGAAAGGATGCAGAAATACCAGGACAACATGAAAGCATTGTTCGATCCAAGGACAAAAATAGAGAGTTCCTCCCCAGCGATTTGGTTTTGAAATGGGATGCTAGGAGGGAAGATTCGGCAAAACATGGTAAATTTGACCATATCTGGTACGGATCGTTCAAAGTCTGATCCGGATTATTTTCGGCATGAAATGAGAGCGGAGATATAATAAAGAAATGCACAGAGATATTGCAGATATTCAATAATATAACAGAAATGTATCATAGATGCAACCATAAACACAGATATACAGTAATACACGATTTCTATTAATCAGAGAAATGTACAG
>ML806094.1:160126-173542 GCA_009831015.1 Picea engelmannii
AAAACCTAACCCTAGGAGATGAAGCGCCAAAAGTCATGTGGGCCCCGTTTGGGTAAGTTGGTGCATCAACTTCCCGGGGTCGTAACTTTTGCATACGATCTTCGTTTTAGGCGTATGATAGCTCGTTGGAAAGATCTATCTGAAGCCTACAAAGCTCGAGACAAAACAGCATTGTAGATGGTATTTTGCAAAAGAAACATACCCAAAAAAAACATCGTTTAGGGCCTCAAAATGGCCCCGGAAGTTCAGGACCTGAAAAAACTGCTAAAAATAGTAAATTACCAAAATTGCTAGAAACATGTTTTGGGCCAGTTGGAAAAGGTGGGTGGCCACCGATATCCACCTGGATCAATCCTCCCTCCTTAGGAAGCAATGGTCTCCATTGCGTTGAGTTCCCGGGGGAGAGGGGAAAGCGATTTGGTTTTGAAATGGGATGCTAGGAGGGAAGATTCGGCAAAACATGGTAAATTTGACCATATCTGGTACGGACCGTTCAAAGTCTCGGCTTCTAAAGGGAAGAATTCATTTCCGGTAGAGAATTTGGACGGTAAAACCCTCAACGCCCCTGTCAACAGGCATTATTTAAAGCACTATATGCAATCAAATGAGTTCCAAATCTCCATTGTATATACCGGTTTGTGTTTTCTTTTTTTTGTTCATATAGATTTTCGGTAAGTTCACTTTCATCGCAAATAAAACAGGTTAGTGATTTCCTAGAAGTAGAGACATAAATTTTCAACACACAGAATCTCATAGATCTTGAAGACCTGATACTCTTCATGTTGTTTCATACAGGATTTTGAATTACAGCCCAAACAGCAAAAGGAGAAAAAGATGGTCATGTATCAGAAAATTGACCCACCCAAAATAGGTGACAAAATTATTTTTTTTAGAGGAAAACGAAATGGTAAGGCAAAGGTATGAATTTCCTAAGTATCTGGGCTTCAAACGAATATCACTTAAAACATCGAAACGGTCTCACGAGTACGATATATTCACCTGACATGTATTTAAAAGANGGGGTGCGGGGGGGAAGGTTCCAAGAGTCAGGATTGCATATTAACCTCTGGATTTTTTGAATTACAAATCCTTCTCTCTCTCCCTTTTCCATCCTTGGTCCTCTCTCCTTAAGCTCTGACACCTACCCATACCATCCGCAGAGGAAAAGAAGTTACGCTTTAATTCTGGAAACTGGCAAACGAATCTTAGAAAGTAAGTTAGCCTTCACGACTCCTCGGTCTCCTGCTAAACAAAGCCATGCGTAGGTTGATCCTAACTTTCGTAGGTATTTTAATAGGTTTCAAATGGTTAAGTCTTGCTCAAAGGAAGATCCCGGGAAATGAATTCTCTCGTAATTTCTTGCGGACTAGGGTGTTGTGAAGGTCAAGAGAAAGTTGGTCCAGAGCACTCAAAGCAAGTTGACAAGCCTCTGTAACGAATATTACACAAATATCACCCCTGGTATATTTTATGCCATTGGTTGCCCCCACTTCATATTCCAAAAGTAAAATATAAGACAAATGGTGAAAGGAAATTCATAATTGATTGCCCCCATCTAGTCCAAAGAGATGATGAAAGGAAATTCATAAAATGGTTGCCCTCATCTCAGCATTTAAATGCAAAATTACAGTTTGGAGTGGTGAAAGGAAATTCAATAAAGGGAACCAGATAACTTCACCAGAGTACTGAACAGGCTCGCTGGCAGTGAAGCAATATCTCAGATATTTGTAAGGCTTTCATACTTAAATTATACTACACTCTGGTAATTAGCTTTTTTGAAACTGGATCCACAGCTCTAGTTCACGCAGGTCTCCCCGATTAAAAGCACGAAATTTACCTCATTTTGGTGCAAGCTAAAACCTACAGGATCTGTTGAATTTCCTAAGATGATTTGGACCATCTTAAGCAACCCCGAATTTAGTCTCGAGAAAGGGAAAGTTACCGAATGGACTGCAACTGAGTTTAGAAAGCGTGTCAAGTTTTGAAAGTTTTTGGAATTAAAATCGAAACCTCAAAGTTCCCTCTGTACCCCCTTTCCAAACGAAGTTTCACAGAAGGAAACCGATGACTCCATTTACCCAATATAGGCACTTGGTCTATTGTCCTTCTCGTCCCGCAAGGAGACGAGATCCCTAGTTGGAGCCTATGTTGGAGCCGCCCTTCTCTAAATAGGCGAAATGTTATACTTAAGCCCAAAAGGCTAGATTTCGGGACTTCGTTTGATTCACGTTTCTACCCACTAAAGTCGCAGTATCCCGACGTGCGAAATGGAGAAAAAATTTTAATTCTAATCACCATTACTAAATGACTAAGCGGGGATTATCATTTTTTAGTTCCTCGTACCCTCGCTCTTGGGAGTTACACATTGAACATTTCTCAAACCTCTGACTTATGAAGTCGCGAAGTTGTGTTAAAGTTACCGAGGTTAGTATCAAGAATAAATCACTTTAAACCCTAGTTAATCACTATCGTGATTTCGAGACTCGATGATTGTTTCCCCAAAGGGAAGCACCTTGGTAACTCTGATACACGAAGTCGCGATATTTTTTAATTAAGCATGGATTAATTAAAGGCTTAAGTCAAATCACAAATAATCAACTAAATTGCGACATCGCGATTTTGGGTTTTTAGGGTTCGGTGGCTAGGAGCGAAAACACCCGATGTGGCGAACGCCGAAAAGGGGATTAGCAACTAAAGTGCACTAAATTAAAAGAACTAAGCCAGATTAATTAACGCCTTAAACAAACTTTAACACGCACAGTTTACGAATGAAGTTTTGAATGTTTCTGTGTTTTTCCATGTTACGAGTCATCAAGCATTTATGGCATTTATTTGAATTGCAGTGAGGTGACGGATGGTAAGATCTCGTTTTACTTCTAAATCTTTCTATTAAATGATTTGACCATTCTGTTGGCAAGGACGTGCATGGGCTTAAATGATCGAGACAGAGGGTTTTTTCTTTCATTATTTCAGTTTTCATTTCTATTTGCGCGCGGAGCCATTTCACCAAGATAACTTTTGTTTGTGTTTTCAATCTTTTTGACAGGATATCTAGTTGCAGGTTTCTCTATCATGGCTCCACGAAAAGCACCCAAGACAGCTGTCGAGAGTTCAGGTCAGGGTTCAGATGTTGTTTCCGATACCTCGCCCCGAAGTATTGATTCTGTCAAAACATGGTCATACGTTTCCAACATGCTGTAATCTAAGTCGATAAACTGTTCGGATGATTCTAGCGACAACAAGAAGGATGACTTGTCAACCAAATACAAAATCGTAGCTCAAGCAAAGATGCACAAAATAGCGGCGAGGCCCTAGCTTCTTCCCTATTGTGATATGATCAGGTGGGCGCTGGACCATGTGGACATCCCAACCAGGACGATTATCAGCGAACAGAAGGTCACGATTGGGATTTTCAGGCCAGAGCATTTACAGGCAATGTATAAATCATCACCCACACCAAACCTTACTCACAATGTCGAATTCCTAGAGGGTTTCAAGAAGAAGGAGTGCGAGCAGTATGCAAAAAGTTTATCCGATCTGATCAAAGATTGGGTCTCACACCCCGCAAAATTCAGGGCTGTTACTCATGGAATTTATTCAATCTCTTCCTTAGAGCCACAATTCAAGTATATAGCGATGATGGCCTATAGGTTGTACGGGAAGGAGGACACTACTCGCTTTTTCCTCCGATGGGTACCGCTTATTCATACAATTGTTGAGGGTTTCTCCTTCGACTGGGCCAAATTGTTGTCTGATAGTCTAACCAGTCGAATTACCGAATATCAAGCGCAGAGGGCGAGTAAGAAAGCAACTTCGTTCTTTATGTATGCTTACATCATGGACGCCATTTCTTCATGACACCCTTCCCACTAATGAACTGGAGCTGGGCTCCATCTAATACAGAGCCTATTCATGTCTACCACTCAAAACTTTGGGAGGATAAAGCCAAAGAATTCATCTACGAGATCTTCAACTAGGTAATGGTACCAGTGCATGTTGCCATCTTCGGCCAGCCACCTCCCAGGATTTTGGATAACATCACGGCCAACCTGAGTAGCGTGGAAGATTGGTATATAGAGGTGGAATTTTCATATATCAGGGTCTTTGGCACCTATGTTCCCCCATATGCTCTACTGCTATTCTTGCGAGATAAGCTATTGTGTCGTGAGATCGCTAGACAGACTGTGCTCGGCAGAATAAGCAAAGAGCTCAAAGGAGTATCAAAAAGGGTATGGCCACCCTTCCCCATTCACATTGGTGCATATTCCTTGTTAGATTTTGGCCATGCCAAAGCCGAGGCTATGGCCTTAGAAGAAATGAAACTGGTGGATATTGAGTTTAAGAAGCACGAACCTAATAAGGTTGTGAGCAATCACCTGGCGAGTTGTGGCCTGAAAAGATATGAACACGAGGATTCGCCTCATGATGAAATCTTTCGAGATGCGTGGTCCTACTCTGAAGTCCTAAGTCGAATTCAAGCCCTGCCACCCGGAGATATGGTCGACTTCCTTAAAATCCAAGAGCACCGGCGGAGTTGTCTCCCCCAAGTTTTACAGGGTGAAACCCCAAAGCTTCCAGTTACATAGCAGACGGAAGCCAAAGGTTCAAAAGACTCAAGTCCTGGCAAGGAGAAGAACCAAGAGGAAACAAGGGAGGCTAGAACCTCAGAACGAGGAGCCAAAATCCCCTATCAACGGGAAGGAAACCCAGAAAAGGGTACATCGGGCAAGCAGGTCCAAAGTCAAGCAGAGATACCCTCGCAAGGGTTGGGCGACTCACTATCGCTCATACCAAATAAGCCAGCCCCGGATGCTACCCCGAAACAATCATTCAATGAAATCAGCAGTCTCGTTGCTTCTATCACACCCTTACAGTTCACAAAGGGGAACTCCGATGCGAGATGGATTTTCAGTGAAGAACTAATGCCCATTTCTATAGAAGAATTACCCCCTAATGAATTTTTCTTTGATAGAAAAAGGAAGGTCGTAGTAAAGCAAGAATTGTATCAAAAAGCGGGCGCAGTCGCTAAAAAATTTAAGATCTTGACAGAAGGAAAGGTCATAGGGGAGGAAGAATTCGTCGATGAGATAGCAGGAACACTGGGGGCTTATGCTACAGCTAACCAGTACTCCGTCAGAACCTTGAAGGCACAGTTGAAACAAAAGAATCTCTTAATCGGTAAGTTGGAAGCTAGGGTGGCTACGGCGGAAGCAAACGCCAAGGATGAGGTAAGAAAAAACCTCGAGCAAGCCAGAATAGCCAATCTGCAGGAGATCGAGAAACTTAGATCTGACCTTGAGCAGGTGCGCCAAGCGGTGCAAATAAGCCAAACGCAGGTTAGCCAGCAGGAGCAACAAATAATACACTTACAATCGAAGTTGGATGTTGTCGAGAATCAGGTTTTAGACATAAAAATATTCATATCCCAAGCTACCGAAATCCGACAAAAGGTATTAACATCTCAACAAGACTTGCTTGTAAAAGTGGGAACCATTCAGAACCATTTTCAGACGATAGATCAAGTGTTAGAAAATATTTCTTTGAGAGAAAGAGAAGCTGGGGCGGCTCGGGTCACTTTCCAGGATGTTGTTATAGCCACGGCGAAGGTAGAGATGGTCAGCAGCTCCAAATTATCCATCGCAGAACAAACCAGGGGGAATATCTTACTGAAGGTTTGGGAGAAGAATATATCTGAAAGAAGGGGTAGAGCTCAAGAGGTGAGGAACTCTTGTGAAGAAATGTTCGCCTTGATAAATAAAATTTTGTTAGACCTTGATAAGGAAGGCAGTGCTAGGACGCTGGGCAAAATCAATATAGCTAAACACTTGTTGGACATCAAAGAAAATGTGGAAAAGGAGCAAGCTGAGATATCCCAGATAAGCCAGGTTGATATGGTCCAAGTGGACAAATGGCTAGTACAGCCAAGTTTACAATTATGGTCTATCATCACGAAAGACCGACAAGGAGGGAAAAGATTGCCACAGTGGGCAAAGAGTTGTTACACCTTTGAGGCAAGCAACCAGGCAGA
This sequence comes from Picea engelmannii, assembly GCA_009831015.1. Taxonomy (NCBI): domain Eukaryota; kingdom Viridiplantae; phylum Streptophyta; class Pinopsida; order Pinales; family Pinaceae; genus Picea; species Picea engelmannii. The sequence continues at coordinate 166,155 of ML806094.1, forward strand.
GCCTTCCAGGTTGATAGCCCAGTTGGTTGAAAGGTGTGTCAATTGCATTGAGCAGACGAAGGGGCAGGCTTCTGGTGCTAAATGATGACAGATGTCAACCCGTTCTATTTCTGGAGCCAGAAGAGCAGAAAAAGGAAGGCGTTATGCCTTCATGAAGGAAAACAAAAGATGAGGAGATGAAACGCTCCACCTTTTCATTTGTAACTAACAAGTTTCTAGAACGATTGGAATCCTAAATGTTTAGAAGTTTTGTTCAAATATACATTTTGAAGGAGCACGAATGGGCTTTTTTCTTTTGGAGATTGTAATAGAGAAAGTTCTCTTTAGCCAGGATTAATACAAAGCGAATTGAAGACTCCATATTCCGTCAAGATTGAGTTATGTGCTTTCCTCTATTATTTCATACTTCATGTCATTTTCGCATATAAATCTTTGATGAATGTTTTAGTCGCAATTTAGTATAACTTCTACTGTGGTGATCAGGTTCTAGTTATCTAGTTATTTACAGCGTTTCCTCTATATCGGCTATTAGCAGGTACAAGGCCTCTGAATTACTTAGATCTCTACATTTTATGCTTTCATCAAGGTACCTTTTTCTTTTCTTCTTCTGCTACAGCGTGGGATTCCTCTGAAATTGATGCCCCACATTGTTGGCAGCTCTGTGTTTTTCTTTCGTTTTCACACTCGGTTTTAGATTTGGACTCAGTTACGGAAAACAGACTTCGATTTTGTTAAATCTTTTTGATTGGCTTCACTGAATTTTCCTTATATAACCTAAAATTGAAATAGGCACTTTAAAACATCACCCCTTTTCAAAGCTCTGTTCTCTCCATGACTATACCCATTGTAGAGCAACCCGACATTGAACCCGACCTATCGGATCAAACCAGCATCGCTTTGAATCTTTTCGATAACATACTTAAGACTGTCATCACCGAGACAGAGCTCGAACGTTCATGGGCCGCCATCGAACGGGATATCAGCATTCAAGAATACTTGGAAGCTAGACAAAGACAACTCATAAATCAGCCATAGCTTCTTTCCCCGAAGTTGTTCTTCCCCTTTTTATCACTCACTCACTTTGGAGGCCTTGACTCTATACTTTATAGCCTTAAGTACAGACTTTGGAACAACAGTTCCTATAAAATGTGCATTGACTAGAAGAAATTAAACAAGAGGACCATCAAAAACATATTCCTTATCCCACATATAGATGAATTATTAGCAAAGTTACATAGGGTGGCTATGTTGACAAATATTGATTTGAAATTTGGATATCACCAAATAAAGGTGAGAGAAAGTAACTAGTTTAAAACAATGTTTAGGAATCATCATGGCCACTACAAGTTTCAAGTGATGCCTTTTGGACTAACGAGTGCCCAAGCACATTTCAAGGTACAATGAACCAAATCTCCGAGTGATATTTGCATAAAAAAAATTGTTTTCTTTGATGATATCCTTGTTTATAGCAAAACTATGGAAGATCATTTGAAGCACTAGAGAATTATTTTAGAACTCTTGAGGGTGAATACTCTATTTGCAAAGAAATCAAAGTGTGACTTTGCAAGGAACAAACATGTCTACTTGGGACATATAATTAGCAATAAAGGACACGATGCTAATCCAACTAAGATTCAATCCATTCTTCACTGGCCTACTCCCAAGAATGTAGACTCAATTGAGAGGATTTAATGTGATATGTAGTTTCTACAGGAAACTTCTCAAGGGATTTGGAGGTCTCATGGCACCCCTCATATCTTACCAAAAAGCAATAATTCAAATGGATGAACACAACAAATGCTATTTCCTAACAAATGAAAAAGGTAATGACTTCCAAGTATACACTTGCACTTCCAAATGTTATAGTCATTTGTAGTGGAATGTGATCCATTGGGAAATGGGATAGGGGTGGTTATCATGCAAAATCAATGGCCAATTCTTTTGAATGCAAAAGAATAAATGAGGGAAAGGTGATTGTGCATTTATGATAAAGAAATGTTTTTCCTCACACACATTGTGGAAAAGTTCAAGCAATATTGTTGGGCAAACACTTTATTATTCGGGCATACCACCAAAACCTTAAGTATTTCTTATCACATAAAAAATTAACTGAACAACAAGCAAAGTGGGTAAGCAAGTTACAAGGTTTTGACTTTGAAATTCAATATAAAAAGGGGATATATAATGTTGTTGTAGATTCATTGTCTCGACTCTCTAAGTTGTTGTCAATGAGTTGTCAATATATATCATTGAACCTAGATGGAAAGAGGAGTTATTAGCTAAACATGTCAAGGATGAGAAGGCCTCTACTTTGCTACAAGTTCTAGAAAGGACACATAAGACAACAACATATACAAATTTTTAGGTGAAATGAATATAAGAACTATATATTTCTTCTACCTATTCTAAGTTTGAGAAGAATAACTTCACTAAATATCATTCTTCAGCAACCGCTAATCATATTAGTTCTTTTAAGACTTGCTACAACATGAGTAAATTCTTTCTCACGCGTCAATTTGGCATCTTTCTAGGTTGTGACCTTAAAATTAGATTATTATTATTGTTATTATTATTATTAAAAAGATGTAAAGACTTTGTTTTAATGTGTGAGGTTTGCCAATGAAATAAAAACAAGTCAATTAGAAGTCTAGGGTTGCTTTAGCCAATGTCTATTCCCAATCAACAACAAGAGTAAATTAGCATGAATTTCATCACTTCTTTACCTCGAGCGGGAGGAAAGAATTCTATATATGTTGTGGTTTATAGGTTGACTATGTATGCTCACTTTGTTGCCATGAATTCCATTAATAAGACTTTGCAACTTGTTGAGTAGTTCATGTAGCACATACACAAGTTACACATGCTTCCCAATAGCATTATTAGTGACCAAGATCTAAAATTTATCAACATTTTTTGGAAGTAACTCTTTCAACTTATTGGTACCACCTTGGCCCCAAGTACAAGTTACCACCTTCAAATAGATTGGTAGACAAAAAAAGTAAATGTATTCGTAGAGGGGTATTTTAAAAACTATGTTGTAGATCAAAAAACTTCTTGGCCCAAATGATTGCATTTGCCAAAAAAATGGCCCTATACAATATAGCATACATCCATTGGAATGTCGCCATTTAAGACCCTTTATAGTTATGACCCTCCACTAATTGATTTGACCATTGAGGAGCTTCAAGTGCCCACAATTAAGAATTTCCTAAAAGAAAGTCAACATATATGGAAGCTACTAAAGGACAACCTCAAATTGGCACAAGAGAGGATGAAATCCCAACAAGATCAATGCCACAATGAGTGGAAATTTGAGGTGGGAGAATGGATTTTCTTGAGATTACAACCTTATAAGAAAAAAAATGCTCAAAGATAAGGGGGTGGGGAAACTAGGGCCTAGTTATTACAGGCCTTATAAAGTGTTTGCAAAAATGGAGCATGTTGTAAATACTAGCAAGGTCACAAGTGTTTAACACCTTTCATGTCTCATGCTTAAAGAAGGTGATTAGACAAAAGGTAAAATTTTCAAACTCCTGGCCTAGAGGAACATGTTATTTTAATTCTAGAGCACATTTTGGCAACTAAGATACTACTAGAATATTTCATTGAATTGAAGGATTTTCCATTAGACGATGCAACATGGGAAGGCCTGGAAATATTACAACACCCAACATTGTAATCGCTTTGGAGAAAAGTAATTCAAGGAGACGAGACTTTTACGATGTTCAACGATAATCAACTTCAAAACTGTTATTGGTACTTTGTGAATCCATTGGCAAAAAATTTGCATAGGCCATTGGACTATTTAATAGTACTTTATTAGTTATATCAATTAGTATACGTTTCTGTTAGTTAATTTAGTTTGTATTGCTTAGTTGTAATAATCAACTTCAAAACTAGTTATTGGTAATTTCTAAGTCCATTGGCAAAAATTCTGTATGGGTTATTGGAATATTTTATTAGTTGACATAGTTTTATATCAATTAGTGTACGTTTCTGTTAGCTAATTGAGTTTGTGTTGTTTAGTTGTACTTTTCTATCAATTAATTTATTTATTTTAAATGTATTTATCCCATATGGAAAGGGCAAAAGAGCTAACCTGGAAAATTAGCAATAAAATTATCTTAGGCATTAGAATAGGGGGACGTGAAGTGCGTTACTGCAGGTAGTTAAAGAGACTATTTTGGGCGACTTTCAAATAACCTACTAGAGTTTCAATCCTCGTGGCATGAGAGACTCCCAATATTGCCTTGGCCTGGGCTAGAGACTTTCAAATAACCTACTGGAATTTCAATTTTACTGGAATTTCAATTTTCCTGGCATGAGAGACTTTCAAATTGTTCGTTATGGAATCTACAATTCCTGGAATTTCAATTTTTCTGGCATGTGAGAATTTCAAATTGTTCATTATGGAATTTACAATTCAAATATATATATACATATATTTTTATATATGGGATAAGGGGATCCCTTGTCCCACTAACAAGGGGGTTTCATACACCAAGTTGGTGTAGTTTAGCTTGTGACCTTAAAAATAGATTATTATTATTATTATAATAATCAAAATTGTATATATATATATATATAGACAATAATCAAAATTGTATTTTTACATATCTATATTTACATAAATTTTGAGTTCTGAGTTTTACTGAGTTGAGTGAGACTACAAACCACCTAGATCCATCTTAAATCATCAAAAAATTTACACCTCAAATGATTTGATCCCTTTTAATGCTTGATAGATCTGGATTTAACATGAATCCATGTTGCTTTTAACAAAAACTTATCAATTGAGAAGCAACCACTTTGAAAAAAGGTTCCAAAGCTTTGATAGTGTGCATGAGAGACATCAACATCCACTAACATTAATAGCTGGATAAACTGAGGCATGAGAAAAGATATTGGTGTGAACAACAACAATTTCCAATGGGCCCAAGTTTTAATGAGACCCTAACAAACAAATAATATTCCACACCCACTCTTAGATAGATTTTTGGAAGGGAAATATCAACCCCAGGAACAATGCATCCCCATCCTCTAGCTTTTTTTATCTGCAAAGATGAGGTTGTTGCAATGTACAAATTAACAATGACTAGCTCAAAACCCAAGAAAGCACTCATTCTACCAACATCTAAGAGCATGTGCCCCAAAGGCGACAATGCCGCAAGGCACAACTGGCAGATCCCCCACACAGGGGAGGAGTAATCGTGCCAGGATTTGAACTTGGGTCATTTGATAGTGTGCATGAGAGACATCAACATCCACTAACATTAATAGCTGGATAAACTAAGGCATGAGAAAAGATATCGGTGTGAACAACAACAATTTCCAATGGGCCCAAGTTTTAATGAACTGAGACCCTAACAAACAAATAATATTCCACACCCACTCATAGATAGATTTTTGGAAGGGAAGTATCAACTCCAAGAACAATGCATCCTCATCCTCTAGCTTTTTTTATCTGCAAAGATGAGGTTGTTGCAAAGTACAAATTAACAATGACTAGCGCAAAACCCAGGAAAGCACTTATTCTAGCAACATCTAAGAGCATGTGCCCCAAAGGCGACAATGCCACAAGGCACAACTGGCAGACCCCCACACAGGGGAGGAGTAAGCCTGCCAGGATTTGAACTTGGGTCATTTGATAGTGTGCATGAGAGACATCAACATCCACTAACATTAATAGTTGAATAAACTGAGGCATGAGAAAAGATATTGGTGTGAACAACAACAATTTCCAATGGGCCCAAGTTTTAATGAACTGAGACCCTAACAAACAAATAATATTCCACACCCACTCATAGATAGATTTTTGGAAGGGAAATATCAACCCCAGGAACAATGCATCCTCATCCTCTAGCTTTTTTTATCTGCAAAGATGAGGTTGTTGCAGAGTACAAATTAACAATTGGTGTGAACAACAATTTCCAATGGGCCCAAGTTTTAATGAACTGAGACCCTAACAAACAAATAATATTCCACACCCACTCATAGATAGATTTTTGGGGAAATATCAACCCCGGGAACAATGCATCGTCATCCTCTAGCTTTTTTTATCTGCAAAGATGAGGTTGATGCAGAGTACAAATTAACAATGACTAGCGCAAAACCCCGGAAAGCACTTATTCTAGCAACATCTAAGAGCATTTGCCCCAAAGAGGCAACAATGCCACAAGGCACTGTTAATATTATGGTAGTTTCGGGAGGTATGAACCTCTATTGTGACCTATGACGAGATTAGAATATTCTGGAAGGAAGCAAAGAAATGAAGGAAACCCTAGACAAGTTGTCGGCTGCAGAAATATATTTAAAATGAATTTATTAGTACCCAGAAGGAGAAGTCGGCCCCAGTAACACTGCCCAGACTACTATAAATACAGGGCGCCAGTTCTCATTATTCACATCTCAACAGTTGCAGAGAGAATTGGATCTACGCAGGTGCAGTAGCAGCTTGTGCGCAAGTTTCTAGGAAGGTGTGCGCTAGCCTCTGGGTGGGATTATCTGATCAGCTTGATTTCTATTCTTGCCTGGTGCATTAGCCTCTCTTGGCTATTGGATTGCTATCAGGTGCTCGGAGGGTGGCTTCGGCCTATGGTTGGGTGATGAGGGTATTGTCAATGGTAAAACGAGCACAATCTTCTATATTCTAACAGGTTATGGGCCCACACCCCCTTCATTCAGCCTAAAACGCTGGAAGGAAACATAGCCGCTAGATATTGAGCTCGCTGAGGAACTGTCGCTAGGGTTACTAGCAGGAGCAGCTTCCAAAACACTGCAGCTAGGGTTACTAGTAGAAGCAGTTGCAGAAACCCTAAATCTCTGATCCGGCACCTTGTGATGGAGCATCTCGCTCAAGAAGAAGATATTCAGATGCGCCCTAACTCAGCGCACCTCTTGGCTCTCGCAGAAGACAAAAATGACGAAGTTGAAGTTTTGGATCAAGGCATGACCAGTTACCAGTCAACCGAAGATATGTGTGAAACAATCAGTCTTTTACACTACTCAGCACTAACTGGGACGATTGAAGATGACATGTGGATAATCGATAGTGGAGCTTCCAGACACATGACGGGAGATCAAGCCAGACTCTCAAATCTAAATGAGAGAAAGACATCGTACAAAGTGGAGCTTGGAGACAAAAGTACTTACTCCGTCGAAGGATTTGGACAAGCCTTCGTCAAATTGGAATCAGGTAATCATGTTCACTTAAGCAATGTTTTATATGTACCTAGTTTAGAAAAAAATCTTGTATCAATATCATGTTTAGAAGACAAAGGAAACAGAATAGCCTTCATGGATGGAAAGGTGTTATCATGGCATAAGAATTCCAGCATAGAGGATGCTAGGGTTATTGGAAGTCGTGAAGGAAATCTGTATAGACTACT
>ML806094.1:177254-213836 GCA_009831015.1 Picea engelmannii
CATTCGATCGTGCCTGCAGATTAAAGACTGGTTTTAACCAAAATCACCTTGCGAGATACAGGTATGCAAAATCTATCTTATGCATGCATGCTCAGATTAAGAAGGAGGAGCCATCAAAATTAACATGCACGTGCTTATACTTTGAGTAATGAAATTCCACTCCTCCCTGTTCATCTGAGAAAATCTCTACTGTGAAGAAAGAGTGATAAACAACAGGATAAGACTGGAAGCAAACACAGAAAATACAAATACAATAAGCAAATCTGACACAATCAAAGCTTTATTTGGGCAAAATGAAATATATACAAAGAGTGGGAGACACCATGAAGGCACCCCCCCTGAACTTGCCGTAGTAACCCTCATTTTTTTCTACTCGCCTTTTCTCTCTCAACTGGTGCTGAAGAGAAGAACCCTCTTTCTTCACTCAATCTTAACATGTATACCCTTCTTACATAACAGTTTTCTGCTACAAATGTACACGGCAGCTATCTCACCTTTTACACTTCTTTTTCAGTTACAGTGGCATTTTCATATCACATCATTATATTTTCCTTTTTATAAAGCTCTTAAAGTTTTACATACATACATCTAATTATACACCCGATAATTAGCAGAATTTTCTTTTTCAGGCATTCGATCTTGTTAGGTGCCAAATGTGGACGTTAATGATACCCTGCCTTTTTTATCTTACCCGTCTTCAACATTGTTGAATACTGCTGCTGGGTAATCTGTTGTTTGATTAAGTTATGACACATTATCATTGGTTTAGTTATGGTTTGATTAGAATCACCAACAATCCCTTCTAAAGCATATTTCGTCCATGAAATGATCTACATGGATCACATCTCTCAGTATTATTTCCGGGATAACAATCTTGGGGATGAATTTAGTGATACTGTAGTCCATCCATGAAATGTTCAAAATGGATCACATCTCTCACTATAGTTTCTTGACTAGCAATCTTGGAGATGAATTTATTGATACGCCAGTCGTCACACAAAGTAGGTTCTTGAGAACCAATATAGGTTTTCAAAGACAGGTGGTAGTAAACCTAAAATAGATGGCTAATTTCTTGCTACGGTCCACAGGAATCTGTTGTTTTTGTTTTCCTCCACCTTATGAACCGACTGCTCACATCAGGCACATACCCTGCCTCCTGGATATACTGAACACCCAACCATGGCCTTCAACATTGTCAAATATTGCTCCTAACCAATCTGCATAGCTTGTTTGTTTATAAGATTTCCTGTTTAGTTTTGTTTCAGTTTATTAGCATCACCAGTAATCACCACAAGAACATAGACCATCCTTGAAATGATGGTAACGGTTAGCATCTCTCACAATAATTTCTCGACAAACAATCTTCGAGATAAACTTAGTGGCACTGTGGCAGTCACCACAGACTCGGAGATTCTTGGTTATATGGATAGGTGTCCCAGGGCTAGTGGTAATAAGACCAAAAGCAATAGCCAGTTTCTCGCTATGGCTGCCGAGAATGCTTTCTTTTTCTTCCTCGTGTACATTATGCAACACACAGCTTGTATCAGGCACATATCCTGCCTCTTCCATCTGCCCAGCCAAGGTCTCCAACGTTGCATAAATTTCCTCAGATTGAGGGTGTGATTTATCTCCCATAAGAAAAGCATAAACCCTATAATTTACCTCAATAAAACTATATCCTGGAATCTTTTTCAACCCTCGGGCATTTATCAAGGTTCTCACCTTGGTTACATCATCCCACCTGCCAGCAGCAGCATAAATGTTAGACAGCAGCACATAGTATCCAACATTTTTGGGCTGTAAGTCAAAAAGACATTCTGCCACATGTTGCCCTAACTCAAGGTTGTCATGAATTCTGCAGGCGCCAAGCAAGGCACCCCATACACCAACATCAGGTTCTAATGGCATCTTATCGATCAAGTCTTGTGCCTCAGTCAGTAGCCCAGCACGGCCAAGAAGATCAACCATGCATGTATAATGCTTAATCCTTGGTTTGATGCAATAGTCAACTCTCATGCAATCAAAATATTGCCAACCCTCATCCACTAGGCCTGCATGACTGCATGCAGATAAAACACAAGTAAACGTGATGTGGTTTGGTTTTATAGCTGTCCGTCGCATCTGAAGAAAACATGCAACTGCATCTTTCCCGAGCCCATGCATTCCATACCCTGCAATCATTGCATTCCATGAGACTACATCTTTTTTAGACATTTTGTCAAACACTTGGTGGGCAATTTCTATGCGACCACACTTGGCATACATGTCTATGAGACCAGTTCCTACAAAAACATCAAAGTCAAACCCACTTTGAACAATGTAACCATGAATCCGTTTGCCTTGTTGCAGGGCACCTAATTGGGAAAATGCCGAGAGCACTTCTGTCATGGTGACTGCATTAGGTTTCATGCATGTCATTGTCATTTGATTAAAGAGTGTCAAGGCCTCGTTAGCATGCCCACTCTGGGCATAGGCAGAGATCATTGCATTCCATGTACCAACATATGTTTTAGTTGTTTTGCCAAACAATTGGCTAGCAAGATCTATATTTCCACATTTTCCATACATGTCTATGAGGGCTGTCTCCATGCAAACATCAGAATTTAATCCATTTATATTTATATGATCATGTATCAGCTTCCCTTGCTGCAGATCTCCCAAGTGGGCACATGCCGGAAGAACGCTCATCATGGTGACCATGTTGGGTTTTAGACCTGACTGCTGCATTTGATTAAAAAGTGTCAAAGCCTCATGGAAACAGCCATCTTGGGTATACCCAGCAATCATTGCATTCCATGAAACTACATCTCTCTTAAACATTTTGTCAAAAACCTGTCGTGCAATCTCAATACAACCACACTTGGCATACATAGTTACCAATGCATTCCTTACAGAAATATCCCATTCAATTCCACCTCTATTTGCATAGTCATGGATCCACTTGCCTTGTTGCAGAGCTCCTAAATCAGTGCAGGCCAAGAGCGTACCCACCAAAGTCCTTGAGTCCGGGTTCACGTTCTCCGCTAGCATCTGATGAAACAAACTCAAGGCCTCATTGGCTTGTCCGTTCCTGGCATACCCTGCTATGATCGCAGTCCATGAGACAACATCTCTGGTAGGCATTTTGTCAAATATTTGGCGTGCATTGTCCACACTTCCGCATTTGGCATACATGTCTATAAGAGCATTGCCCACATAAACATCTGATTCAAGCCCATTTCTTATTAAGTCATAATGAATCTCTCTGCCGTTTTCCAGAGAAGACAATCCAGCGCATGCTTTGAGGACAAAAGGGAAAGTATACTTATCAGGTTGAATGCCCTCCTGTAGCATTCGGTAATAGAGTATGAGGGATTCCTCGTGGCCTCCATTCCTGGCATACTCTCTTATAATAGCATTCCATAAAAAAACATTTCGTTCATGTGTTTTGTCAAACACTTGGCGTGCATCCTCCAGACTGCCGTACATGGCATACACGCTAACGATCTTGGTTAATAAGAATATGTTTTGATGAAGGCCAGTTATGAACAAGTGGGTGTGGATTTGTTTAAGTGATTTTATGTGGGCACATGACTGCAAGAGAGAAGCATATCTACTGGCACTGAAAGCCTTAAACAGATCCTTGGAACCATTGCACTGCGATTCCCATTTTGGAATTTGTGTGGGCTTTACAGGAGAAGTAGTCTGATGAATGAAGCAAATATCAGAATCCAGGCACAAACTCGCTCCGTTGCGTTGCCGAATTTTGAATTTGTGATAAGAATAGCGGTAATGGTGGGAAAAGGAAGAAGCCATGGAATAAGATGACAGGAAAATTTGAATAAATTGTATTATATGCCATATAAGGAGATGTGATCTTCATGGATGACTAGTTGTTACACGTGGATTTTCATAGTTGTTATGATAGTTTCATGTTTGTGACTTGGTTGTAGTGTTATTTTTGGGTTGTATTATATTTGTTTAATAAGTGAGTTGTTAGTTATATGAATATTTGGTTAAGAGGTGGGATATTAAATGTTATTAATATAGATTCATTTTAATTTTATATCTATCAAGTGTCGAGAGCAATCAACTTTATTGAGGTATAAATTTTTTGATTTTATCTTAACTTCGGGGTTATCAAGTATCGAATGCAATCAAATTCATTGAGGTGTAAATCTTTTGAATCCATCTTAAATCTGAAGCTATCAAACGCTAAGAAGGATATAATCCATTGAGGAGCAAACCTCGATGGATTTGATCCTCGGTGCAAACCGGATCCATCTTAACTATGGAATTATCAAGCGACAAGAGGGATCATAACCATCTCAATGGATTTGATCTCTCTCGATGCTTGATAGATCTAGAAGGTTTACACCTCGATGGATTTGATCCATCTCGGCGTTTGATAGCTCCAGAGTTGAGATGGGCCTATGTTAGTTCCTGTTATCACTCCAGGAAACTCTCCTAGGTTGTATCCCAGAGATGCCTGGTAACTTAACTAATATCTCAATGATTCACTCAAATGGATCAAGTCGGATGACTAAATCAAACCTCACTCACTCAAGACATGCATAAACACACTTAGATTCACAAGGCTTTCAATTACTACTATTCAGAGAGTTTGTAAATAAGTGGATGTGTGGAGAATCCTTACTATACCAGCAGAATCATACAATAAACATATATGAATGGTCGATTACAATAAGTAAATAATACTTGCAATTCTAACTCATCAATGCAAAGACAGGATGACAGCTATCAGGCATTAGACAAACGTGAATAACATGAATATAACATTCAAGTGCAAGTACAGACTAAATAAGAAAATGGGAATCTGAACAAGTAATGGCAAAAGAAGCTTGTATTACTTAATATGAAAATGAGACACTTGAGTACAAAGTCTGAAAGGGTCTCCAAAGTCGAACGCCTGAGTCATTCAAAACAATAGACTTTATAGTTTTTACAAAGCAGTTTCAGATCCTAAGAAACTAGATCTAAAATACTAAATATAGAAAGTCAAAACAGTTTTCATAGAACTAGGAAATAACTCTATCTTAAGGGTGAAACCCTTAACGAATATTCTTCAGCAAATCTAAAGATATCTTCATTAGTCTTCGACATCTTGATGAGAGGATCAAGTACTAGAACTCATCTTTGACAGCTGGCCAACAATCTTCTGGGTGATGACAAGGCATCTGAAATCTTCCTTTGGCAGCTAAGCAATATCTTGGTCAAAAATAGAAAAGCTCCACTTGGTCTTCTTATCTTATCATATGCCTCAAAATCTACAAGAGAAAGATGATTTATATTATGTTAAATACCTATACCATATCTGAAAATATACTTCAATAATACCAAGAATAAACCATAAACCATTCACCATAACATGAACACAAGAAATGGAGAAAACCCTTGAGGTATGGTAACACCATATATTAATCTTTATGGAAGGATAAAACTCTTCAAGCAATCATTGCTTGTACAATAACAATATTCTTCACTATGTTTCATTACATTGCCTACACTTATTTATATAGCTCTCCCTTTCTCCTAGGAACCTTCTGGAGAGCCTTTTCACATTTATTACATCCAACTATCATAGTGGGCCTTTATTAATATAGTGGACCTAGTCCACCTTACATTGAATGACCACATTCTCATATATTAAATGACTTCCACTAATAACACATAACTACATTCTCATTGGGTACCTCCCTAGGTACCCCATATTATCTCCCTAGGTATACTACATTTCATCCCCCTTCACATGTTTTGTCCTCGAAACATGAGAAAAAACCATACAATATGACCGGCTAAACAATGTAGCCAACTGGTACCAAGTACGACCATCCATCCATCCCAATGGAGGTCAAACATGATGTCTATCTGCTACATTTCCACCCTTATCTTTCTTTGCATCATGTCGGGGTTGCCATGGGATTGTTTATGTCGCTTGAGTTCTTCCCGTAGTGCCAGTAGTCCTCCATGCACCTCTTGATCGGTTTCATGTCTGGTGCCCTACTGGTGCATAAATGTGTTGATGCACATGCACTTGCCTTGATGACTTTTGTGTCTCTATATGATGTGGATGACGATATACAACAACTGTAGGAATTTGTTCTTTTTTCTTCAAATCTGCAACACTTTTTTCCTTTGAGTCAATGACCTATTTAGCTTCCTGATTATGTCCTTCTTGTAGTTTTTCTTCATCTTCTTCTGTAGACTCTGCCTCTGATTCAACTTCAGACTGGGCAATAACTTCTTTGCTAGCTTCCATGGGTCCGTCTTTCTTACTAAGAGACACATCCTGCAATGTGATTTTCTTTTTCTTGTACCACAACTTTAAAAACTTATTTTGCACATTAATATCAATGGTACCCACTGATTCTATCCAAGGATATCCCAAAACAATATTCACTTCATCCATATCCATAGCATAAAAATCTGAATGCAACACATATTTATCCATGGTAATCTTCAAATCTTTAAAAATTTGAACATTTTCACCCTCAACCTTTGTGCTTTGAATATTCTTTATTAGAACTTGCAATCTATTAACCAACTGAACATTGATAAAATTATGCATGCAACTAGGGTTAATAGAAACAATAATATTTTATTTATGAATACAACCATGAACCTATAATATAGATTTTTCACATGAAAATAAACTCTTGGTTCTCTCTTTATCCTTATTTTCTACATGAGACCACTTGTCTAACAATATTTTTTCAAATTCTCCATTAGAGAGTGTCATCGTCTCCTTATAATCAAGCGATTTTCACCAAATGGCAGTATCACCTTGCAATTTGAGATCTACCCAATGGGACCAATTCTCTTCCCATGTTGACTTTCTTTATTTAATGAATGATTCAATACTAGGACCATCACATTTCCCTGTAAAATACATCTTGCTATGAAAAACCCCAAAAAATAGAACAATAAGTTACGGCAGAAAATCGCGGTTTTTTTTCTGGAAAAACCCTGAAAAACTGTTGAATTTAAAATGCTCATAACTTCACTTTCCGGACTCCGTTTCGGTTGATTTTTTTTTTAAATTGGGTGAAATTGTGAAAGGAACTCAGATCTGTAATTTATTTGGGCAAATTCGGCCTCCAGATGCTACATAAATAAAATAAAAAAAATCGCGTCGCCGTCCGCGGAAAAAACCCTGAAAAATTGCAAATTTTAAAACTTCAATATCTTGATTTCCCGGACTCCGTTTCGGACGATTTTTTTTTAACTTAGGTGTTTTTCTGAGAGGAACTCAGATCTACAACCTGTTTCTGCAAATTTTTCACAGAAATATACTGAAAAATTCTGGAATGTCGCGGCCCTCTTTTTCTTCTCCAAAACAAAAAATCTGCAAAAATAAAAAATATTTGCCCACAATGTCTGCCAAAGAAAGTGCTTTGATACCAATTGTTAAGTATCTATACCATATCTGAAAATATACTTCAATAATACCAAGAATAAACCATAAACCATTCACCATAACATGAACACAAGAAATAGAGAAAACCCTTGAGGTAGGGTAACACCATGTATTAATCCTTATGGAAGGATAAAACTCCTCAAGCAATCTTTGCTTGTACAATCACAATATTCTTCACTATGTTTCATTACATTGCCTACACTTCTTTATATAACTCTCCCTATCTCCTAGGAACCTTCTAGAGAGCTTTTTCACATTTATTACATCCAACTACCATAGTGGGTCTTTATTAATATAGTGGACCTAGTCCACCTTACATTGAATGACCACATTCCCATATATTAAATGACTTCCACTAATAACACATAACTACATTCTCATTGAGTACCTCCCTAAGTACCCTTCTAGAGAGCTTTTTCACATTTATTACATCCAACTACCATAGTGGGCCTTTATTAATATAGTGGACCTAGTCCACCTTACATTGAATGATCACATTCTCATATATTAAATGACTTCCACTAATAACACATAGCTACATTCCCATTGAGTACCTCCCTAGGTACCCCATATTACCTCCCTAGGTATACTACATTAATGTAGTATACCTAGGGAGGTAATATGGGGTAAATGTAGTATACCTAGAGAGGTAATATGGAGTACCTAGGGAGGTACCCAATGGGAATGTAGTTATGTGTTATTAGTGGAAGTCATTTAATATATGGGAATGTGGTCATTCAATGTAAGGTGGACTAGGTCTACTATATTAATAAAGGCTCACTATGGTAGTTGGATGTAATAAATGTGAAAAAACTCTCTAGAAGGTTCCTAGGAGATAGGGAGAGTTATATAAAGAAGTGTAGGCAATGTAATGAAACATAGTGAAGAATATTGTTATTGTACAAGCAATGATTGCTTGAGGAGTTTTATCCTTCCATAAGGATTAATACATGATCTTACCCTACCTCAAGGGTTTTCTCTATTTCTTGTGTTCATGTTATGGTGAATGGTTTATGGTTTATTCTTGGTATTATTGAAGTATATTTTCAGATATACTCCAAAGTCGAACGCCTAAGTCATTCAAAACAATAGACTTTATAGTTTTTACAAAGCAGTTTCAGATCCTAAGAAACTGGATCTAAAATACTAAATATAGAAAGTCAAAACAGTTTTCATAGAACTAGGAAATAACCCTATCTTAAGGGTGAAACCCTTAACGAATAGTCTTCAACAAATCTAAAGATATCTTCATTAGTATTCAACATCTTGATGAGAGGATCAAGTACTAGAACTCATCTTTGACAGCTGGCCAACAATCTTCTAGGTGATGACAAGGCATCTGAAATCTTCCTTTGACAGCTAAGCAATATCCTGGCCAAAAATAGAAAAGCTCCACTTGGTCTTCTTGTCTTATCATATGCCTCAAAATCTAGAAGAGAAAGATGATTTATATTCCCTTAATTGTTATCCTTCATAAGAAGCTACTCTCACGTGCTTTGGAAACAAGAATACCGGATCTTGGCAAAATTAAGAGTGCTCTGCCAGTCTCTGTGCTTTCGGTAGCTTAGAGGCAAAATTTATGGTGAGTAATCCACCGAAAGTCTTGGTTTCGGTGGTTAAGAACACCTTTTGAAACTTGTGCAAGCCACCGAAATCACAAGCTTAAGAAAACTGAAAACTAATACAGTGGCATAATACGTGTCTCCTATCTTCATAATATAATTTATATAGCATCTCTTTTCCACACATCAGGGTAAATTAGAATGTTGTAGGTCATGGAAGACTGCTAGTTTGGCCGCCTCAGTAACATCTTAGTTTATCTTTGTTCATGGGTTAAGAGCATAACCAAGAGATGTTGGATTTGTCATCTTTCTCAAACCTAATAGCAGAGATACCCTTCAAACCAGTAATGGTTTTGTAAGTCTCGACAGGGATATCAACAAAGTAATTTCTACAAGAAAATTCAAACCCAAGAATACTCCTTCCAAACTTTTGAGCTTTAAGGTTCTTTATAACAATTGACTTGAATATCTACTGTGCCTTTAAAGGTTTAAGTAATCTACTTAAAATGCTTTGTTGTTGCTCACTCCCTGCTGTTGAAACCATCATATGAAATGCTTCTCCAAGCATATTATATTCACTTCATAGAAGACGTCTTTGTCCCTCAATCAATAACATTTGACAATCAATCTCTAAGGATAGCAAACCTCTGAGCTAAAATCACAAATCTCTCGACTCTGATATGAATTTGAAGAACAAATAAGGAACAACAACAGTTTCCCATGAACGTTGAACTGACCTAGATGAGACGCCATAACTTGCTCAAACATTTTTAAGGTAAGTAAAATGACAGAAAAACTGACTGTGTAACCAGTCTTTTAGCGCAGGAAGCAACAATGCCATTTGAGTTCTCACACGTCCTCCTCGTCTGCAAATTTGAAAACGTATGGCATATCCACTTGATGATACCTTTAAACTTGCAAACAATTCACCTGTGTGTTCTTTGAAATGCTCCTCCATTGAATATAGTCTAGTTCCTTCCTATTTCTGGGACATATGGTTGTATGTTCGCAAATCTATCAACTTTAATGTAGTTGGTGTGATCTACACTATGTACTTGAAGAACGAAAAATCCTGAGAGCAAATCCAGTTATTCAGGAGTAATAACATTTTAACTAGATCTGGTAGTCGGCCTTTAAAACCCCATATCTACCATACCTGCAGAGCTGTAATATTTGGCACATTCACCTGCACATAAAGATTCCAACCACGTTGATCTGAACTTTCCCTTTGACATCAGTAATTTCAGCTTGGGCACCTGGCAAAGAGTTTGAAGAATAAACTTATCGATGAGATAAATGGACTATAGAACTAGGTGTTTGAACTTCGCTGTCGACTTGGCATGTTGATACTCTCACTATTTGCAAAACCGACACCTTCTCGTGTATTTGCCAAACTTTGCATGATATACTTACAAAATTTTATCTCCAACACCTGTTGATGAGGTGGATAGGATAAGAGCTCGACGCTGAGTACTGGGTTTTGGTGTTGACTATCATAGTTTGACTCGTGACTTGAATCATGGCTTGGATTTAGTTTGTATGTTGCATGACTTCGGTAACATATGGACTTGGAATTTGGCACTTGGGCTTGGGCCTTGGTGACATGTGGTTTGACAAGTGATTTTGCTTGTGGCTTGGGATGGACTCGGCGCAGGATTCAGGGATCGACACTTGTGCACACACACACCATTTCTTACAGTTAATTATGAGATATATAAAACAAAAATATATTTTTTATATTTTGTAATCTCCATAGCATAGACTAGGGTAATCAAATGAATAACATTTTATTTGTATTTTGTATTGCAGGTCAAGAGGCATAGTATCGAATCAGTCTTAGGCAAAGAGCTTAATAGGAGTTTATCAAAGTTGATTGGGGAAATGGAGGTCGGAACATGGGCAAACACTCTGAGGGGTTTTATAACTTTGATAAAAAAGGATGACGATGCTTTAAAAATTTAATGAAAAATTTGGGCGCTAACATCTGCTTCCAACTGGGATGGAGACCTCCTGCGAGGCTCCAAGAACCTAGTAGTTCCAGTCGCCTTGTCCATTGGGCTATGGAGTCAACAATCAACCATTCTCTGAACTTCCAAAACTTGCAGTTTCATGGGGCATGAAGTCATTTGGCTTATGCAACTGATCCCCTGCAAACCTATAATCTGCATGTAACCTGCTTGTAGCCTGCTCTGCTTATTTGAGAAAACTGAAAACAACTGAAAGGATTTACTTGCTCATAGGGTGAGCTTATTCTCTCTACCTAGTCCAACTCTAACCATTGTACTGATGCTTAATCAAGTAAACTCATGCTTCCAATGAAGCCATGTCATAAACTGATTTACTGACATCATGCTTGATCTTGACCACAAAAATAAAGGAATGCATAGCCAACAAAAATTTAATTGGAAAAGATGGCAGAACCAATCTTCATCTGACAAAAATATTTTAACATCTATGTTGCTCATAAACTCCAAATAATCAACAATAGGGTCATCAAAAACATCAAGGAATACCTCTTTAGGTAGTTGTTCCAACTGAAGACTGACATGTTGTTGTTGATGGCTTTCACTGATCTCCATATTAACTGTAAACTGCTCAACCTCAGTCAAAGAAACATGCATGATGTACTTCTGATCTAAACCTTTCTGCTCATCATCTTCCTCTTCATGTCTGCTGCAATTTCCCTTTGTCTGCAAATCTGAAAGCTGAAGATTGTCCTCAGTATTTGCTGCAGATTTGAAACTGTCATCTGTTGATATGTCAATCTGTTGATTATCTTTCTTGGTCTGCAAATCAAAAGATGGAGGGTTGCCCTTAGTATCTGCTACAGATTCAACACTTTCACCTGCTGATCTGTCAATCCGCTCATCATCTTTCAATTTTTCAAAGGGGACAATCTGATCTTCCTGGTAGCCTAAGATAATAGATGCATTTGGTACAATGTCAAAAGCATCTATACTATGGCTAACATTATGAAGATCATCAATGTCTCGGTCACAATGAGAGGTATCCCCAATAACATCATACTTTGCATGATTATCTGAATCTTTAGTCAATAAATTGAATTCATGACAACATTCAGGAAATAGAAGGTCAGCTGAAAATATTCCTTTGTTGAACAAATGAAAGGCAGCATGAAAATCTGCCAAAGAGCTGATATTGGCAATAGGAAGAGACCGGTACCAATCACGAGAAATCCCCTCTAATGAATAACAGAAGAGTCGGATCTGAACATCTTCATGCACAACTTGCAACCGATGAATGCAATCATGAAAGTCCAACAAATGTTCCACTGGTACTTCCCAATCTTCACCTCGAAATCTGGGAAGGTTATTTTCCCATTCATCTCTACTAGGTATTGGATTAGGGAAACCAACAATTTTTGAAAAATCACAGAATGCATACCTCTTAGCAAAGATCTCTTTCATGTCATTGTTCCAGTTGGCACGAGAAAGGTTCCAAAGTGATGATCATAATTTAGAGCATCAGTTTTATTGCTATGTTTAAGTTTTGGAGGTGTTAGCAGCGTGAGGAAGATAAAAATTCTTATCTATTTTTGGCAAAAGATGACTGGTTTTTCAGGGTGGCATTTTCAACCTCATCCATCAACATCTGAAGATCACTACAGCTGTCGAAGACTATGAAGACTTTCAAGGCTACAGGTTTGCAGGGGATCATTTCTAAAGGCCAAACGACTCCATAGCCCAATGGTAAAGGCTACAGGCAAGTTACAGGTTTGCAGAAGATCAGTTGCACAGGCCAAATGACTCCATAGCCCAACAGGAAAGGCATTGGAGCTGAGGTTCTTGAAACCTTGCAGGGAGGCTTTCATCCCCAGAAGGAGCCAGATATTATCTCTTCAAATAACACAGTCAAATTTGTTTATTTCAGGTGATAGGAATTCATTGAAAAATACATTTCTAAATTTTTTAAGGTTCATTTTTTAGAGCCTTAGGTTTGTAATAAAGTTTGAAAAACATTTTATTTGGTTTTCCCTTCAAAAAAGTCAAAACTCAGGTTTTGGTGGCTAAGCGCCTTTCCAAAAGGACTTCTAAGCCACCGAAAGTGTAGAAAAGTCTGTTTTTACTGTGCTGAGTCATCATTTTAAAATGATGATTCTGAGCGACTGAATAATCTTTTTGAGAAACGGGAGGATTTTTTTGTTGCTACCATGTCAAAGAACAATAACCTCTCTCGTTTTTCCTACAGGGGTCATAGATTGGGAGAATCGAATTCATCTTTGAGCCCTAATTTTCAGATCTCATAATTTCCCTGTTTGACACATGTTTTTGAAATGCAGATCCCGGGCAAATGAAAACGTATCTCAAATAACTGAGAGAGGTTTTTTCTCACAACAAACCAATCTACAAAAGCTTCTTCCAGTTTTTACACAGCAGTTTTGGTTTGAGAGATATGGGTAAATCTTTGAGTAGCATATTTCCATAAATTTTTGTCTTTTCCAGCCACCTCACAAATTCGAATTTGAGATAGGAGAAGAGGTTATCAGATCCATCTTTTGAGGATCTGAAACTGCTTGTAAAGGCTATAAAGCCTATCAATTTTAGAGACTAAAGGGTCAATTTTGGATACTAGATTATTGTATTTTGTGTTGAGACACTTTCTTTAATATATGAGACTTGCAAGCTTCTTTCATTGATGTTATCAGATTCCTTCTTTCTTATCTGTCTATGTTTATGAGTGAATGCCATTCTCTGTCTATGCTTATATAATCCATAGGTGACTGTCATCTCACTATTTGATTATTTGGCAAAGGATCATAAGCTATTGTACTAGTTTCTAGACCCATCATACATATTGTTTTATATATGTGTGATCTGGTTTATGTGATTAGATTTTGTTCTATTTGATACACAACCTGTCTGATAATAGCTCTTGAAGGCCTTGTAATGTTGAATATAACTAGACTGTCTTGAGTGTAAGATTCGGTGAGTTAGTTATCCATCTTGATCCAATTATATATTCGACATTGAGAAAATAGTTAAGTTACCAGGCATCTTCGAGCTACAACCTAGAAGAGTTTCCTGGAGTGATAACAAATTGGTGTCGTTGCCGGGGAGAGGAGATTGAAGCTCAACTTCCTTGGGAGACGACAAGATCTAGCTTTGATAATAGACAAAGTCTGGACATCATTTGGTTGTAATCATCTATCTGGCGACTCCATGAAGGATGGATTCAGTGGTGACTCCATTGTTCAGAAATATGTTGGTGACTCCACTGGTATGACATGAATAAGATCTTAGCGAAGAGGTATACTTTCTGTGATTTTTCAAAGATTGTTGGTTTCCCTAATCTAGTGCCTAGTAGTGATGAATGGGAACGTAGTATTCCCATATTTCAAGGAGAAGAGTGGGAAGTGCCAACTGAACACTTGCTGGATTTTCATGACTTTATTCACCGTCTTGAAATTGTACATGAGGATGTTCAAATTAAGCTTTTCAGGTATTCACTAGAGGAGATTGTTCTTGACTGGTGCCAGTCTCTTCCAATTGCCAGTATCAGTTCTTTGGCAGATTTTCATGATGCCTTTCATTTGTTTTGCAAAGGCATATTTTCAGCTGACCTTTTATATCTCGAATGTTGTTATGATTTCAATCTATTGAACAAAGATCCAAATATTCATGAAGACTCTGTTGCAGCAGAAGATATCTCTCATCATGATCAAGGGATTGTTGATCCACATTATGACAACCATGGTGATGCTTTTGACATTGTATTAAATGCATCTATGTTAGATGGTTGTCATGAAGATCAGACTATTTCTTTTGAAAACCTTAAAGATGATGAGCAGATTGACACATCAGCAGAAGAAAGTTATAGATCTGAGTTACAGTCATATGATTTGCAGACAAAGGGGAATTGCAACAAAAATGAGAAGAGAGATGATGAACAGAAAAGTTCAGATCAACAGTTCATCATGCATGTTTCTCTGACAGAGGTTAAGCACTTTACAGCTAATTATGAGATCATTGAAAGCAACCTGCATCAACAATTCAGTCAATTGGAACAACAACATGAAGAGGTATTTCTTTGTGTCTTTCATGACCCTATTGTTGATTTTATGGAATCCATGAGCAGCATAAAGATCAAAATATTCTTTTCAAATGAAAGCTGGTTCTATCATCTATTCAAACCATATTTATGTTGGTTATGCATTCCTTTATTTTTTAAGTTAAGATCAAGAACAGGTTCAGTTAATCGGTTTCTGATATGGCTTCATTGGAAGCATGAGTTTACTTGATTAAGAGGCAGTATAGTTGGTTAGTGTAGGAGTAGACAACTAAATAAGCTCTTCATATGAGCAGATAGATTGCTTTCAGTTTTCTTGAATAAGCAGAGAGGCATGTATTTTAGAAGTCATTTCTAGACTGCAGATATGTTCTCAGACGAACCTAAAAACAAAGTCTCTCAATGAAGATGTCAGTATGCATATGTTATTCAACAATGATAATAACAAGCAAACAACTTGTACCATTCTTGATCCATCAGAAGATATGCATGTTGAATGATCTATGAAGGTCACCTCTTATGCTTGGAGCCGATGACTGGGAGATCTATGGATAGGCTGTCATTGGAGAGATTCAACTATGAATCTATTTTTGGCCAATACAACAAACTTTCACTAGTTGATTTAAGCAGGGAAAGTCAGGGCTCGAAAGATAAATTGTGTACAACAGTGTAAGGGGAGCTTCTTCTAAAGATACAAGGTTTTCACATCTCAAATGCTTATCCTCATATTCTTCATCATTTGATTTAAATTATGAAACCATTATCTTACTATGCTAAACCTTAATCTTGAAAATGGAATGAAAGAAGGGTAAAATGATGAAAGTTGCAGGTTTTGAAGGTTATATGAGACATAAAATAAAATATTCAGGTCTACAACAACTTCCACAGCACTGGGATCATTCATTGAAGCTACTCATCAACTCAATTTTCTCATACACAGTCAGCAGTCAGTTTAACCTACAGGAGATGGGTCTCCTATCTAGTTCATACGTTGCTTTTAGCTTAAAGAAATAAGAGCATGGATGATAGACTTGGATAAGTAGATCTACTTCATAAATATGATGATACCGAAACTCTTTATGCATATGTTAAGCCTAAATGAATGATCCAAAAGCTTACACACAGTGATATATAAACTAAGAACAGATACATGGTACGAATGTTGAGTAGTACTATAGTATATAAACATATCCTCATAAGCCTACAAGAAGAAGATCCTGAGCTATAAATAAGGATTCAGTTTTGCAATTTTGAAAATTATTCTTCAAATAGTGCTTTCGGTGGGTTAATCGGGCTTTCACAGTCTCCCTTAGCCACCGAAAGTAGAGCTTTCGGTGGCTTACAAGTTAGAATTTTGGCTCTCCTAGCCACTGAAAGCACAGAACAGGGCAGAATGCTACTATTTTTTAACAGATCCAAGTTCCCTTGATCTGAATGCCATGAGGACAGTTCCAAATGATGGAATATAATTAAAGTCATCATTATCAAGGTTCAGTTTTGATTTTGGAGGTGCTTAGTCAAGGTGGATCTCAAACAAGTGATAATAACAGTGTTAGTTCTAGTCAAGTGCCACCCCCACCTATTCATCCAATGCATGGAATTTTCAACCTATATTTTGCCTCCTAGACCTCTTAATAATCCATATGGAACATTATAAATGGATATGACTTGACAAGTGGATATCTGAAGCTTGGTGGTACAATTTTTGGAAATGGTTACAACAGGTTGCAGCAGAGCATGAGGAAACTGTAGCAGAGCTAGATCTTCAAGGAGCAGTCCCAGCTGGAAAAAAGATAACAGAGTATGCATATTTGCCTTCACCTACACCTAAAGAAGAGCAGGAACTGGAAGAGGATGAGGCATTAACCAACAAGCCCCAATTGTCAAAAATCAATCAACTGCTAAGACAAGTTTATGATCTTGAACTCCTTGACAGAGAAGTTAAGACTAGTAATCAAACTTTGATAGAAAGAGATATTGAGTTGTATGATTCTCACCAAAGGCTTACTAAACAATATGATAAGTTGGAGAAAAGGAACCAAATGTTGATTCTAGGTTGTACAAGAAGATCAGGCTACTAAGAATCAAAATGATGCCTCCAAGACCTAAGGCACATATTGCTTTGTGAACCCTAACAGAAGCAGCCACTAATCTTGTTGATAATCCAGGGGAAGATATCAACTCTGCTGATAACCCAGACTCTGCTCAGGCTGTTGAAGCCTCAAAGGAGCAGAAGTGAAGATCAGAATATGGAAGGAAATACATTTTTGCAATTTTGAAAGCCAGTTTCAAAACAAAGCTTTTTGTGGCTTAGGCAAGCTTTCAAAGCCGTTTTTAGCCACCGAAAGCAGAGCTTTCGGTAGCTTACAGGTTAAGATTTTTGGCTCTTTAGCCACCGAAAGCGCAGAGAAGGGTAGAAAGCCACTCTTTTTTCACAGATCTAAGTGTTGTTGTTCCATTTGGCACGAGAAAGGTTCCAAAGTGATGATCATAATTTAGAGCATCAGTTTTATTGCTCTGTTTCAGTTTTGGAGGTGCAGTAGCGTGAGGAAGATAAAACTTCTTATCTATTTTTGGAAAAAGATGACTGGTTTTTCAGGGTGGCATTTTCGACCTCGTCCATCAGCATCTGAAGATCACTACAGTTGTAGAAGACTATGAAGACTTTCAAGGCTACAGGTTTGTAGGGGATCATTTCTAAAGGCCAAACAACTCCATAGCCCAATGGTAAAGGCTACAGGCAAGTTACAGGTTTGTAGAAGATCAGTTGCACAGGCCAAATGACTCCATAGCCCAATAGGAAAGGCATTGGAGCTGAGGTTCTTGAAACCTCGCAGGGAAGCTTTCATCCCCAGAAGGAGCCAGATGTTATCTCCTCAAATAACACAGTGAAATTTGTTTATTTTAGGTGATAGGAAGTCACTGAAAAATACATTTCTAAATTTTTTAAGGTTCATTTTTTAGAGCCTTAGGTTTGTAATAAAGTTTGAATTTTTTTTTATTTGGTTTTCCCTTCAAAAAAGTCAAAACTCAAGTTTCGGTGGCTAAGCGCCTTTTCAAAAGGGCTTCTAAGCCACCGAAAGTGCAGAAAAGTTTGTTTTTATTGTGCTGAGTCATCATTTTAAAATGATGATTCTGAGCGATTGAAGAATCTTTTTGAGAAACAGGAGGAGGTTTTTGTTTCTACTATGTCAAAGAACAACAAACTCTCTCATTTTTCCTACAAGTGTCATATATTGGGAGAATCAAATTCATCTTTGAGCCCTAATTTTCAGATCTCAGAATTTCCCTGTTTGACACATGTTTTTGAAATGCACATCACGGGCAAATGAAAACGTATATCAAATAACTGAGAGAGGTTTTTTCTCAAAACAAACCATTATACAAAAGTCTCTTCCAGTTTTTACACAACGGTTTTGGTTTGAGAGATATGGGTAAATCTTTGAGAAGCATATTTCCATAAATTTTTGTCTTTTCCAGCCACCTCACAAATTCGAATTTGAGATAGGAGAAGAGGTTATCAGATCCATCTTTTGAGGATCTGAAACTGCTTGTAAAGTTTATAAAGCCTATCAATTTTAGAGACTAAAGGGTCAATTTTGGATACTAGATTATTGTATTTTGTGTTGAGACACTTTCTTTAATATATGAGACTTGCAAGCTGCTTTCATTGATGTTATCAAATTCCTTCTTTCTTATCTGTCTATGTTTATGAGTGAACGCCATTCTCTGTCTATGCTTATATAATCCATAGGTGACTGTCATCTCACTATTTAATTACTTGTCAAAGGATCATAAGCTATTGTACTAGTTTCTAGACCCATCATACCTATTGTTTTATATATGTGTGATCTGGTTTATGTGATTAGATTCTGTTCTATTTGATACACAACCTGTCTGATAATAGCTCTTGAAGGCCTTGTAATGTTGAATATAACTAGACTGTCTTGAGTGTAATATTCAGTGAGTTAGTTATCCATCTTGATCCAATTATATATTCGACATTGAGAAAATAGTTAAGTTACCAGGCATCTTCGAGCTACAACCTAGAAGAGTTTCCTGGAGTGATAACAGTTCCAATCGCTAGTGATCAGTCAAAAATATATTTCCAATCTAAAAATAAAATAAATCCCATAAACATAGCAAAGCATCATGAAATTTGCATCACTAAGAAGATGAATAATAACAAAGTAACAATGTTAAGTGGTGAAGAAGGTAAATGCGAACAAAGTGATATGATGAAGACACTCAATAACATATATATTACATTGTAATTGATCTTAATCTGTCTTCAAAGTTTTTCTTAGACACACCTGCTCACTTCCTTGTCTTGTCATATCGATCATATGAAAATGAAAGTTGAAATCAAAGACCATCCAGACCTTTAACTCAAAATATCGCAGTAAAGGTGAGACCTTATTGTTTTTTCTAATGTCAATCCTCATAGCTTACATATTGTTAATCTCCAAGCAAGTCTCAATGGAATTTAATTAGATTTACCTCTTTCAATAGGTATAATTGATCTGAAAGTGATCCAAAATAAACATGAATGGCGAAAGACTTAGTGCTATGAAAATAATGGGCGAATGAGAAGCAGAGTGAACTAACAAAAGGGTGAGGGTGATCATGGGCATACTTGCAACATGCTTAGTTGCCTACTTGCCCATCAAAATGTGGAACCTCAATAGCTGCAAAAAAGATGGAAAATAAAATTAAATTAAGAAATAAAAAATAAAGGGAGGAGCTAAAGTGTTGGAGACGCCTAACCTTTTGGTTGTTGCTAGAAGAAAAGAAATTGCTCTCGATTGTCTGATAAAAATGCAAGCAAAAGACAAAAGAAGGGGTTCTTCTGGTAGAAACAGGAAAGAGAATTTGATCAAATTATTGTAGAGCAAACTGCCAATGGCCCAGAGAGCCATGATACTCTGTTGATGCAGGAGCATCTCAAGCGAGCCAGCGCGGAGATAAAAGACAGCTGGAAAAGCACCCAGCGCAAATTTTGAAAATGTCTTGAAAACATTAATGAAGTCATCAAGTGAAGGCACACTTGTATAATGTAAAAGGACCTTGAGCAATTTGCTCTCGTCCTTAGTAGGTAGAAGGCATTTATGATAGTTAATGCAAGTAGATAGAATTTAATGCGTAGATTAGACAATTTAGAAATGAAAGAGGGAAACGAGATATAGACACCCTCATTATGTATTGTAAAAAAAAAAAAAAAAGATTATGCCAATTGGGATCAGGAGCATAGAAGAGAAGAAGCAGAGAGATGTGTAGACGAATTCCATGTACAGAAGTTCTAGATTAATACAAAAAAAGGCTTTGATTCAGACTCATGGTGTTCAAATATTCTCTGTGTATGCATTTTTGAATGTTATGCTCATGAATGATTTACTCTTTTTGTTATACAATTGCTTTTATGCTATGTATGAATGATTTCTTGTTAAATGTTTGAAATCTGAGAGAGAGAGAGAGAGTAAGGAAAATGAGTTTCAATTGTTTCTCTATCTGAGCAAGAGTTCCTACAAGGAGTGCAGTTGAATTGTCCGCAAGGAGTGTGTTGACAAAGGGTTCAGAGGTTTGTCTATGAAAGCTCAAAAGGAATAGCTTTTGTTCTCATTTCATCAAAATTGTAAGTTGAGCACAGAAGCCGTGCAAGGTGTGCGCAAGCTGAGTAGAGATTCAAGTTTTATAACCTGAGCGAAGTATTGAGAGACTGCTGCTGCAAGGAGTGCGCAGAGTCGAAGGATTCCAATTCCTTGGAGTAATTAAGGAATTTTCCGCAAGGAGTGCGTGCAGGAGTCTTCTTCAAGACTCAGAGTTGGAGAAAGCTCAGAAGGGATAGAGTCTCCACGGTCGTCGAAGGAAGCACAAGAATTTTTGTGCATTGGAACAGAGAGAAGGCGTCGCAAGTTTGTGTCGCAGGTGGTTAAGTACCGTGGAAAAACGCTTTGGTAAAAGTTGCAGAAGTCCTTGTGAAGGAAAGAACGGACGGTCGAAATTCTCTTAAGAGAATTTGCTAAGTCCCGCCAGCCGTCAGATCTCGCAGAAGAGCAGGGGAGTTACGGTGAGTGTTTTCAAGAAGTTCAAGCTCAAGAGAAGTAGAGTCGTTGGATTTACCCGTGGATTTCTATTTCGGGGTTTCGTGAGTTGAAGTCCCAAAATCTTTACATCAGGACTCACGAAATCACAAAGTGCGAAGTCCCGAGGGGCCGAAAGGATCGTGTGGACCATAGGAATCGGCAGGGTGGACAGGTGGCGCACTATTGACACGGGAGTCAATCTTGTTGACCATTTCAGGGTTTCGTGAATTGAAGTCCCAAAATCTTTGCATCAGGATTCGCGAAGTCCGAAATCCCAATGAAATGAAGAGTTGTTGAAAAGTCAACCTTGCTAGCGCATCGGAGTTTCGGAAATTCAGGTTTCGGGGTTCGAGGGGACGAGTTGCACGACACCGCAACTCCTGAAATCACGATAAGGAGAAAGGCGAAATAGAGAGAGAAAAGGCCAAGTGTCATAAATTCAGGTTTTGGGGGTCTGAGAGACAAGATGCTTGATCACATGATTTGCGGAATCGCGAAGTCCGATCTCCCGAAGCACGAAGGGAGATTCCACGAGGTTTTGTTGTGTGTGCAGATTTCTCGAAAGGGAAATAGGAGAGCCATTGCCAGGAGCTCTTCGGGCCAGTGGAGGAAGAACGATCATGTGTGTGTTGACTTCCGACCTGCGGGTTGGGAGGGTTGCGTCATCTGTAAATCTTTGTAATTGTTGATAATAGAGATTGATCATTGCCATTACTAGCTAGTTTTCCCAAATTAGGTTTCTAGGGTAAAATTGTTGTCTCATATGGGCAATGGTTGTGAGATTTCATGTAATCTATGTGTGATTGTGTTTCTCTATTCATTGGTTACATAGTTTCCTAAGCACGATGAGCACATATTGCCATATCGTGCTTCTCTATTCATTGGTTACATAGTTTCCTAAGCATGATGAGCACATATTGCCATTTAATTGTATGTTATTTGTCACCAAATCGATAGTGTCCCACCAACATTAGTGTTGTTGTTGTTCATTCACCTAAAGCGATCAATTTTAGTGTGGCGTTTATTTCTTGTGGATTTCATTGTGAGATAGAGTAGCATTATGAGTTTGAGATTAGAAGAGGCTCGAACACTTCATTATGTCTCATTCAATGGGCAAGACCCCTAACACAATAATTTGTTGAATACCCCCAATGTCCAATAATTCATTATTGAGATCATGGTTTCATGGTTACGATTCAATGTTGATTGCCTGATCAATGAGATGGAGAAATCCCTAGCAACACACATGTCACAATTCATCGGTATCTTATGAAATCATTGGTTATCAAACCATTACTAACTCCACACTCCACAATGTTGTTTGACTCTCATAATCATTTTTTTCGAATATAGTGACACAACAATCTCAAGCATGGTAAATTGTTGTTTCCTTGTCACCCTTTGACTCTGATCGCTAGATTATTTCTTAGGTTTGAGTGTTGAGTGAACCACCAAAAATAATAGTGATTACATGGACTCCTGGTAAACAACTTCTTTGAGTTATATTCTGGCATGGTATAAACCAATTAGCTTTGTTAAATCACTCTAAAATTGTGTATTTGATGTCACCTATAGCCATTCCATCACCTTGACTATGTGAGGTCAAATATTTTTTATAGCATCCTTTTCCTATATGATTCAATTCATATGCATTCACCTTGGTTTAATTAATATATGAATGTTGATGTGATGGCATTGGCTAGAATAAAGTGTTTGGCATAGATGGAGTGTTGGTCTACACTTCTAATTAAACAATTTTATCAATTGATTGGGTTTGCATAGCAGAGTTGTAGAGATAGGGTTTGAGAGGATTTGAATCCTCTATTGGATAGGGATATCGATACCATAAGCATTGGAACTAATTATATCAAGCACAAAAAGAGGTCAGAGTATTTATTTTTGTAATATGGATCCATGTTGACGAAATGAATAGGCCATAGGCCTACCATTTATGGATCATAAGGTATTAGAGCAAGTTTTGAAAACTTGCCAAAGACCCGCATGGTAAACACCTACAGTGGGTACCAAAATAATGGAGAAGCATTGTGGCCAATATTATTTTGGAGAAGAAAACCTACAATGGCAGGAATACCTCGTGAAGAACGTGACAGGGAAGATTTGGAAGCTAGGTTTGTGTGGTTGGAGAAAAGCATCGCTACATTGACAGAATTGGTAACACAATTTTTCATGAAGAAGGATAAGGAAGCAAACTCAACATAGATTAAGCATGAAGAAGACAAGGCAAACCGAGAACATTCCATGTGCGAGAAGCTAAGTGAATTGGATAAAAAATAGTTATTTTTCTTCATCTTCCAATCTTCCTTTCAAAGTTATAGCGAAGTTGAAATACCCATTTTTGATGGACACGTTAATGTTGAAGTCTTGAATAGTTGGTTGAAACGAATGGAAGTTTATCTTATCCTTTATTAAATACAAGAAATAGAGCAGATTTCTTTTGCTCATTGGAAGGTGACTAGACATGCTCTATTCTAGTGGGAGAACTATGTGAATGCATTGAGGATAGGCAAGAATCCCATGGTTACAAAATGGAAGGACTTCAAGGCATTATTGAAGTCACAATTTTATCCCATAGGCTACAAAGAGGAGCAGCTCATGAAATGGCAGTACCTTTGGCAAGAATAGGGACAAGGGGTGAAAGAATACACTTCTGAATTCATGAGGCAAGCCATGAAGTTGGGTATCTCTTTGGAAGATCCAGGAGTGGTGGTGAAGTACCTTGTTATGAACCAATGCCTTGAAAATGATAAAAAATCAATGAATAGCACTCCACTTCGAGGGAGAAACCTCTTTTAACAATATATTCAGTGTACAAGATGAGATAAGATGATCCTAAGACCAGGTCTCCTTGGTATATGTATAGGAGAGAAAGGGTACAATTATAATGAAAGGGTACAATAAAGGGTTCTATCCTACATACAAATATAACACTAGAAATGTAACAATTCAATATCTAGGGATTAATAAGGGGTTTTATACTTAACATGGGGCTTTGTCTGGGTCTTAACATGCTCCTCCCCTTGAAACAAGTGTTGTACTCAACACTTGACTAACTGCGAGTGAATCTACATGAAGAAATCATCTTCTCATGTTGCCTCTTCCACTGGTAGGTTCTTCCATTTGATGAGGTACTCAATAATTGCTCGATTTCGTAGCTACTTAATCCTTGTTTCAAGGATTGTTTCTGGTTTTAGTGTGATTTTCCCTTCTTCATTAATCTCTAGTAAAATAGTTTGGACTAGAATCTTGTCACTAATTACCTTCTTTAAGCAAGAAAAATGGAAGACTAGAGGTACATGTGAACATGGAGTCAACTCCAATTTGTAAGCCATACTTCCAATCCTTTGCAACACCTTATAGGGGCCAAAATATTTGGGTGCTAATTTATTGTCCTTCTTTTGTTGCTTGGGGGACATATGTTTATATGGTTGTAGTCTCAAAATACCCAATCCCCCACTTCAAATTCCCTTTCATTGCAATGTTGATATACTCGGTGTTTCATCATGTTTTGTGTCATAACCAAGTTGTCCTTCAATAGTTTGAGAACCTCTTGTTGGTGCCCTATGTGGTCCTTCACTGCCTAAACCTTTGCAATCCCTTTCAAGGGAGATATGATGGATGGAGGATGATATCCATAAAGCGCCAGAAATGGGGACATTTTTTATGAAGTATGGAAGGATGTGTTGTACCGCCATTCTGCCAAAGGAAACCACTTGACCCATTGTGTATGTTTATCATATGCAAAGCAATGAAGATATCCTTTTTAGCCATATATGAAAGTAATTGCAACTTCTTAGTGTGAAAAGTATAGATGAGGCGAGCAAGAAGGCTCTTTATATTGAGTTGGACTCCAAGAAGGGGCAACAACATGAAGGCCAAGAAGAAACCATCAAGAGAAAAGATAAGAAGATGGTAGCCACAGGTGAAAAAATGAGGGATCCCAATAGGCACTGCAAATATTATGATGTGGATAGGCACATGGAAGAGAATTGTTGGAAACTTCATCCAAAATTGCATACAAAGTGGTTGAATTCCAAGAGGAAAGCAAAGACAGCTACCGAGATGAAATAAGAAGTGGTAGAAGCCACCTCCGATCTAGACGAAGCCATAGTTTGCACCAAATTACAGTAACCAAAGGCAAGTGGAGATAAACATGCACTATTTCAATTCAAAGTTCAGGTGAAGAACTAGAAGGTAAATTCTTTGCTTGACAATGGTTCTCACTGTAATCTGGTTTATGAAACATTAGTTGATGAACTTGGTCTAGCAACTTATGATCTAGTGTAGCCAAGTTCACTCACATGGTTGCAATAAAATCTATCATGAGAATCACTTGGAGATGTAAAATTAAGTTTGCATTAATGTTAGTTATGTTGATGAAGTAGAATGTGAAGTTGCACCATTAGACATCTATGAAGTGATGTTTGGTAGCCCATACCTGCAAGATATGGATGCTACTTTCTACAAGAGAGAAAAAAAATATCACTTGGTCAAGGGTGCCAAGGCATACTTCATCAAAGCACATAACAAGAGAGAGAGAGAGAGAGAGAGAGAGAGAGAATAACTCCTATAGAAAAAAAAATAGGGGTAGAGAAGAAAGCAACATGCAACCTTCTTCGGTGATGGAATGATGAATATGGAGAAGCAAATAGAGGCCATGTGCTTCCATCTCGTCAATGATCTAGCTTTTGGAGACCAAAACTCTCCCAATTGGGAGATGTGATCTGAAAGCGATCCAAAATAAACATGAATGGAGAAAGACTTAGTTTTATGTGAATTAATCGATGAATGAGAAGCATAGTGAAATGACAAAAAGATGAATTAATCGATGAATGAGAAGCATGGTGAAATGAAAAAAAGGTGAGGGTGATCATTGGCGTGCTAACCACACTCAGTCACCTACTCGTCCATCAAAATGTGGAACCTTGACAGTTGTAAGAAAGACATAAAATAAAGGGAGTGTTGCAATGGGGAGTCAAAGCATCAAGGAAGCCTAACCTTTTGGTTTCCACCAAAAGAAAAGAAGTTGCTCCTAGTTGTATAATAAAAATGCAGGGAAAAGGTAGAAGAAGGGGTTCTTCTGGCATAAATAAGAAGGAGACTCAAATCGAATTCTTGTAGAGCAGACTACCAATGGCCCAAAGAGCTATGATACTTTGTAAATCTTTGTAATTGTTGATAATAAAGATTAAGCATTGCCATTCCAAGCCATTTTTCCCAAATTGGGTTTCCAAGGTAAAATTACCATCTCATATGGTCAATTACTGTGTGGTTTCATTTAATCTATGTGTGACTAAGTTTCTTTGTTCATTGATTACAGAGTTGCCTAAGCATGATGAGCACATATTGCCATTTAATTTTTTGTTCTTTATCACCAAATTGATAGTGCCCCACCATCGTTAGCATTGTTGTCCATTCACCTACAACAATCAATTTCAGTTTGTTGTTTATTTCATAGGATTCTATTGTGAGATAGAGCAACATTATGAGTTTGATATTAGTTTTGGCTTGAACACTTCATCATGTCTCATTCGATGGGAAAATTCACCAACACAACAATTTTTTAAATACCCACAACATCCAAGAATTCATTATTGAGATCATGGTTTTATGGTTGTAGTTCAATGTTGATTGCTCAATCAATGAGATGGTTAAACCCCTAACAACACCCATGTCACAGTTCATTGGTCTCTTATGAAATCGTCAGTTAGCAAATCATTGCTAACTCCACACTCCCCAATGTTGTTTGACTCTTATAATCAATGTTTTCCTTTGAGTGAATTGGTGATGCAAATACACACAGAGACATAATGATCTCAAGCATGGTAAATCATTGTTCCTTGTCACCCTTGACTTTGATCGCTTGATTATTTCTTGGGTTTGAGTGTTGAGTGAACCACCAAAAACAATAGTGATTGCATAGACTCTTATTAAACTACCTTCTCTGAGTTATATTCCAACATGGTATAAACCAATCATCTTTGTTAAATCACTCTCAAAAATTCTATTTGATGTCACCTACAACCATTCCATCACCTCGACTATGTGAGGTCAATTTTTTTTACAATGTCCTTTGCCTACATGATTCTACTCATATGCATTCACCTTGGTTTAATTAATACATGAAGGTTGTTATGATGGCATTAGCCAGAATAAAGTGCTTGGCATAGATGGAGTGATGTGTTGCACTTTTATTTAAACAATTTTATTGGTTGATTGGGTTTGTGTAGTAGATTTATAGAGATAGGGTTTGAGAGGATTTGAATCCTCTATTGGACTAGGATACTAGCACCATAAGCATTGGAACTAAGTATATCAAGCACAAAGAGAGGTTGAATTATTTCTTTTTGTTATATGGATCCATGTAGATAAAAAAAATAGGCCACATGCCTATTGTTTACGAAGAATAAGATATCAAAGTAGGTTTCAAAGGGTTGGAGAAGATCTACATGGTAAACACTTGCAACGGGTACCAAAACAGTGGAGAAGCATTGCTACCAAGACTACTATGGAGCATAAAACCTAGAATGACAGGAATACCTCATGAAGAATATGACAGGGAAGATCCATAAGCCAATATTTGCTCCCCTCGAGCAAAACATCACACTATATTGATAAAATAGGTAACAAATTTATTGGTGAAGAAGGACAAGGAAGAAAAGTCAACAGAGATTGAGCATGAAGAAGACAAGGTAGATCGAGAAGATTCCACGTTCGAGAAGCTAGGTGACTTGGGTAAAAATAGTTATTTTTCTTCATCTTCCAATCTTCCTTTCAAATTTGAAGCGAAGCTTGAAATACCAATGTTTGATGGGCATGTTAATGTTGAAGTCTTGAATAATATCTTGACTCACAAACCTACATGTACATTTACATCTTGGATTTTAGCCAAGGGGTATTACATTCCCCTCCCCCTTATTTATGCATTGTCCTCAGTGCATTATATACTATGTACAGTAAAAAAATTCTTCAAAAATCTTCATGCTCTTGAAGCTTGTTGTCCTTCTAGTGTTGTTCTCTCCAAGAATCATATGTATTCTTGAGTTGCCTCTTCCTTGTTGCACTCACCCTTCCAGGCTCAGGCGTCCTTTCATTGCTTCGCAGTCCTTCAATAATCCATCTTGCTAAGGATTTCACACACAAGGAGAGTGCCAACTCCACACCAGACACCCACTAAGGGTTTGCACTTTGGCAATCATAGGGCTTCAATGTCCCAACAATAGCCTTTCTTTCCAAGCATTCCAACTTTAATATCCTTTTTCTCATGTTTATCACACACATATAGTCATCACGAGACAATATCATAACAATCTCATTTAGAAATTCAAATTGGCTATATAAGGGAATTTAAATTTTCCCAAGTATGAGACTCCATCTCATAATTTTCTTGGTTTTTGTAACAACATGCATTAGTTTTTTTTTATTGCCTTTAGTAGTGCCATACTTGAGACTACTTGTTCTGCAATACTCCCATCTTGCATCCAACCCAACATATTATTAGTATATCATGTACAATAAACTTTTATTTTAATACTTACAAAAGCTCACAAATGATTTCAAGGTTGTCTACATTTAACAATTCAATCACAGTTATCAATCTATTTATTAAATGGAATGAGAGTATCATTCCTTGCACATGTAGTATAAACAATTAAGCTTCTCCTTTCTTCTAGACATAGTTATTTTCATTACTCTGTTTCCCTGATAGAGATTTCATGTAGCCAATCTTCATGTGACTACTTTAATCTGCGACTCCTTTGTTGCAATATCTAACAACTCCTTAAATGTTCTCAACTTCATGAGTTATTAATAATTACCTCATTTCGGCTATTAGCATAATCATTCCATGAAATATCATATATGCATGCATTCTATAAATGCCTTCAAGCATAAACAATTTTATCTTAGCATGCATGTGTGCAAACTACCACTTTCACACTTTCATGGTATATTCATGCATACTATTCAATGCACCCTTGCATTGCTTTCAGAATATTATTTTATCTAATTCATGCATCCCACCATTGTGGATGGAAAGGTCTAGCCAATGCCTCGACACATCATCCATACACTTTCCCTTGCTTTCTCAACCATTTGGATGCCTTCCTTTTCGTCCCAAACACTACTACACCAAGAATAAAATTATGTGGTGCTTTTCTATGTTGGCAAAAAGGTTGCAATCCAAACATTAATTATAGTAGGAAGTTCTTTGGATACCTATGTGGCACTATAGCATTTCCATATCCAAGCATGTCATGGTCTCACACATGGTTAGATTTTTTGGCATTCACTTCTATAACAGGGTCACACCCCTTTATTTTCTTTGGTTATTAACTCATAACCAACAGATCATGACATATTGTTATGTCATATGTATGCATTCAAAAGCTAAACAACTTTCGTAACTATCTTAGACCTTCGGCCTTTACCATTCCAAGTGGTATATCATTATTTTAAATGCATTCAAATACACACAATATTATCACTTCAAAAGTTATAATATGATTGAGGGAATTCTTACCTAAATTCTCGTCATCATTCATGTAACATAGGTACATCAAATTCATACCCGCACAATTGTCTTTTTGTGCATTTGATGCTACCTGATTGACGAGTAACTTGTAGAAACTTACAGGTTTTCTTTACCAGCCTAATGTGCAACAATTATCCCTCCTCATTGTCCTCATATGGATGGCTATCAACAATAACATCATCAACAACACTTTCGGTTGCGCAATGAGTTCCCCTTTTTTCTAGGCACAATATTCATGATTAGCAATCTTTCAGCTAACATAACCTATTTATTCCATATATAACATTAGACTATTCTGAGTATACAACACGCTATATGAATTCTCAAACATTTCCACATGCATTAATGCATATCTACATGTACTAAGAATGCATCCTTAACATGCTCATAATGCATATGCATTTTGCCTTCTTGTGTTATGTATGGTTGTCCAACATGCCAAATCATGATTGTTGCTACAGCACTTGCAACAACCTCTTTCTTTCTTTGCAACTCTCTTTATTGTTCCTGGTCATCCTTGACTCTCACTGAATTTTCATGTACCCTTTCGTGCTCTTTCTATAACCATTGAGCACAATTTCTTGCTTCCATGAGCATTTTTCAACCAAACCACTCATAACCAATTTTTGTATTTCTAGCCATACATTATGCTGTTATTTAATCTTCAACATTTATCTATTTCTTGGATCCACTTGACCCAACTTTATCTTGCTGAAATCTTCAACATCCAATTACTTTATTGAACCAAGATGATTCAACTTGTCATGTCCAAACACTTCAACTGTTACAGTTACTTGCACTATTCTCTTCACTTTCCTTAACCCATTTGGGTTTCAAACTTGAATTTCATAGTCAAATCTTCCAGCATACTATAATTCTGCACAAATGTCTTCTTTTCTAGTTGCATAGAGATTAACTAGAAGAAATCAACATTACTTTTACCGACCATCATAACGCCAATGGTACTTCTAGTCCCCTGGAATAACACCCATAGATCCTTTCCACTTGAGATGGTTATTTTCAAGGCTCCTCTCTTTTGCATACCATAACAAGCATAGAACAATTTTATTCTTCATGGATATTATGGATTTTCATTATGAGAATCACTTCCCTACTTGGATCCTTTTGATGTGGCATCCCAATCTGCTTTGGGAATGCACTCAACACTTATAGAATGCACCCAACATTCTCTTTATGCATCAACAAACTTCATTTATTGTTGTCATGGTTCTTTGAATGTTGCAATAGATTCAAAATAACTTAGCATCCAACTCATGGCACCTTCTTCCATTATCTCAATATGCTCAAGGACTTGGATCAATCCTAGAATATAACCCTTCTTCCATTTGTGGAATACTTCTTCCTTGAAACCTGATTGCACCCTCTTAAAGAATTTCTTCACAAAATGCCTTCTTTATGCATATCTTGGCACTCTTTGGCATACATGCACTGTCATTACTTTGCCTTTGAAGCTATTTCATTCATACCATGCTTCCCTTGCACCATTCTGATAACAATAATGGAGGTATTACTCCATAACTGCATACTAATCCTTGGAGACAATGCACATTTTCTCCATGTATATACTCTATCTTTCTTTATCAGAAGATTGACATCTTGACATATCAAACCTTTCTTGAATAGGTTTGCCACAATGTATTTCTTTATTCTTACATTGACATCTTTTGGAGTGAATGATATTTCACTACTTCATCCACTGACTGATTTACTCTTACACCCAGATCCCACTTGAACACTCTGGTTAACACAAGTGGATTTCTTATAGTGGATTCCTTTACACATAATTTTTATCT
Source organism: Picea engelmannii (assembly GCA_009831015.1). Lineage (NCBI taxonomy): Eukaryota > Viridiplantae > Streptophyta > Pinopsida > Pinales > Pinaceae > Picea > Picea engelmannii. Next base: position 208,709 of record ML806094.1, read on the forward strand.
TCTCAGACTCCCAAGACTTCATGGCTGCCCTTAGATTCCTACCTTAACATTATCCATTTATGGCTTTTGATCTTCTTGTAAGGAATCCTTGACATAACACTATGTCTTCAAGTGTCTATGCTCATACTTGGTACCTAGTCCAAACCCTTTTATCTTTTGCCTAATCCACTTTTCATCATTTTTGCATCTCCATGTGTACATGTTGTACATGCATTATCATGAATTCCAGATGGTCTCTTTCTTACCCAATATCCCTAATTGATATGCACAATTGTCATCTAGAATTCTCTTTTAAAGATCAAAGTACCATCGAGAATCTTCCAAATAACTTGTTTCCCCAAAGATGTCTAATCCTTGCAACTTCCTTAACAAACCACATTCACATATTAAAGAACTGCTTTTGTCCTTCTTTCTTCATATATGCAGCTTCCTTTGCATCTGCTTTGTTGTATTGTAATCATAACATCTGAAAAATACATGCACTTTTTCTTTTTTCTTTTGAGTTACCATAAATCTTCTTCTTCTCTTTTTTTTTTGACTTCCTGTGAATTCTACAACTCAATTCACATTTCTAGTTGTATACATGGACTCCTCTATCCAAGAATTTTCCCAAGACTGTTCTCTTGCTCGAGCATCATAGCTTCAACACTCAACTACCGTCTGACCTTCTCTTTGGATTTAATCTTGACCATTGGTATGCTATCATTGGCCATTGAATGATCAACACGACCCTTAAACTCCGTAATCGTCCCATCGAGACTCTGATTCAATCTTAGTCGTCGAAATATTTTCCCATACTTAGAAACTTTTCTTAAGTTTGCTTCATCGCAAGTTCATAACCCATCTTTTAATCTTGTTACTTTGTCCTCACGTTCGACAAAATATCCACACTTAGCCTTTTTCTTGAAATCTATCGCTCTCCACATAGTGTTACTCTTCTTCTTCGCCACACTCTTCACACTCACAAAGTCTTGGTACTTAGTTGCATTTCAAGAGTTCATCATGGGTCTGTGATCCTTTTACCATTATTCCATACCCATCAACCCATCCATCCGACCGATCCACTATACTTAGCCAAATCTCGAGACTTCATCGCACTCCTCGGTACTTCAACACTTGGCCAAATCTTGGGACTTCATCATGCTCCGCGGTACTTAAACACTTAGCCAAATCTCATGACTTCACCGTTCTCTGCGGTACTTCAACACTTAGCCAAATCTTAGGACTTCACCATGCTCCACGATACTTCAACACTTAGCCAAATATCAGGACTTCACCGTGCTCCACGATACTTCAACACTTAGCCAAATCTCAGGACTTCACCGTGCTCCGTAGTACTTCAACACTTAGCCAAATATCGAGACTTCAACGTGCTCTATGGTACTTCAACACTTAGCTAAATATTGAGACTTGAACGCACTCCGCAATATCCTCCACACTCGTGAAATCTTGACAATTAGTCTCATTTCAAGACTTTGTCGTGGGTCTGAGGGTTTGTGGTGTTTTCCTCCACACGTCTGATCCCCTCTGCGCTCCACGATGACTTGAAACTTATACCAATTCCAAGATTTCATCAGGGGTCAATAGAACATGCAGGCATCCCGCTACCATGGCTCCACGTCACCTACCATTTGTCACTATTTCCACCGTGTACTTGCCACCATAGCAGTACATGTCACCCTTCTTCCACATCATCTAAAACGTGGCCTCCACGTCATCATACGGAAAAGTACCCAAACTCTTCCACTTTTTCCATTTCCAATTTTTGAAAAACGCCCAATTTCAAAATTCTTGGCTCGACCTCCATTGCAGCTCTGTTACTATTTCATTTCGCTCAATTATAGGTCAAAAATGCCCAAATTGAGATTTAGAGTTGGGAATTTTTAATTCTTGATTCCATTCCTTCCATTATTCATGAATTTTCCCACAAATTCTTTCTTAATTCCATATGAATTCTTTTGTCAAACATATCAGAGACATGTCTTTGAGATTTAAAATTTTGCAACTTACATCTCTAGCATCTTGCTAGCTGGCCCATGCAAGCTCGGTGTTGAACCTTACGCTCTGATACTGCAATGTAACTTTCCCAACCCTGAGCTAGGACATGCCACACAAAATCCCATCTTCTAACACAACTACATTTTCAAATTTCCTTTAAATTCCTTTGAGTCACAATATAATGTAATCTCTTTGCCAACAAACTCAAGAAATGGCTCTAATACAAAATTGTAACGATCCTCGTTACCAACATGGTCAAAGATCCAAACTCTGATACTATGGTGTCACATCCCTAGCCACACAGGTTGGCCACGTGACACTAGTTCTGTTCTTTTCATCCTATTAAATTAGAATGCCCTGCATATGAGCACACATGGAGTTCTACAACATATATAAACCATGCATAAATATATAAACAATTACAACAATTGATTAAATATATTACACACAATAGACATCTTGCAATTACACATAATAGACACTTATCTTTTATAAAAAACACCAATTGCGTGCAGACCTCAGATGCTCTTCCCAACCATAGACTCTGCTGCTCATAAACTCCCAGTAGCAAGTCACCCCCGAGATGAGACTAGAAATCCACCAGGGAAGGTTTCCCAACACAGACTAAGGTTTATACTTAGCAGTTAATCCCAGGTCAAGGTGCCAACTGCTACAACTAACCTATAGATTCTCATTTCCCACATGGTTGCCCCACCCCATGAAGTGTGCCCCTTCTCTACTCAATAGTCCTCCGACTACCCCACTTCCTTTTCGGGGCTTCAACAACATGCCAGAAATAAAGTCTTAGAGCCCTATAGCTATTTCCCAGCACACCAACAAACAATCTTCGACAGTTCTCTCACAAGAGAGAGATTGCCACAGGCATGACAACCCACTTCTTCAGAGTACACGGGCATGACAACCCACCTCCTCCAATTATAGCATCTTGATATTCTTGTTATTAGTCGCTCACCAGATATTTCTCCGTTCAGGTGCCAGAGTATCATGACAACCTACAGATGGTAAGAGTCTAAGGCTCCCATCCTTTCCCAACGATGGTGAGATCCCCCCATCTGGACACTTGTCCTCATGAAGCTTCATGAGCTCCACTTGTATACGCTTCTCCACTCTCAGAATCTTAGATTAAGATATCTCAAGATTTGGTCCTTAGGGAATATTAAAATAATATCTCCCCAACTTGAGACCTCTTTCCCCCTAGTGGAGTTCTTAGTCCCCCCAATACTCTTTCATCTGATTGGTTTGCATCAACGATGTATTTTATTAATAACATGCATGATACACATTAGAAAATCTTGAAATCATACAAGCACTATGGCCACTAAACATATATACAATGACACTTAGGCCCAAAATATCTTGGCTCATGAGCCAACGTGTACAATTACATATTGGGGTTAAGCCTAGGAGTATTACAACCTCTGATTTGGATGAAGCCATAATTTGCACTACATTGTAGCAGACAAAGGCGAATGGAGATAAACATGCACTATTTTGAATCAAAGTTCAAGTGAAAAAACAAAAGGTCAATGCTCTGTTTGATGATGGTTCTTAACGTAATCTAGTTTCTAAAACATTAGTTGATGAGCTTGGTCTAGAAACTTATGATCCAGTGCAACCAAGTTCACTAGCATGGTTGCAAGGGAAATTTGTTATGAGAATCACTTGGAGATGTAAAATCAAGTTTGTCATTAATGCTAGCTATGTTGATGGAGTAAAATGTGAAGTTGCACCGTTAGACACTTGTGAAGTGACATTAGGTAGCCATTACTTTTGGGATAGGGATGCTACTTTCTACATAAGAGAAAACAAATATCGCTTGGTCAAGGGTGGAAAGGCATACTTCGTCAAAGCACATAATGGGATAGAGAGAATAACACCTATAGTAGCAAAACAAGGACATATAAGCAAACAACAAGCAACCTTCTTCAGTGATGGAATGGTGGATATGCATAAGCAAATGCAGGTCATGTGCTTCCATATACTCAATGGTCCAACTTTTGGAGGCCAAAAGCCTCCAAATGGGGAGGTGTGCTTCAAGATAAACATGAGTGGCCAAAGACTCAGTTCTATGAGAATTAATAGGTGAATGAGAATCATAGTGGAATGACAAAAGGGTGAGGGTGATTGTTGGTGTGTTGGCCACATCCTTAGTCACCTACTGGCCCTCCTATTAAACACAACTCTCTGTATACATTGTGGTGATAACACATAATGCTTAGTAACCAATTCTTTGCCCATCCATTTCCATCTGTTTAAGCAATGCACACGCATATGTCACTATCACATTATTGTTGGATTACTGAGAGGGGGGATGAATCAATAATAACGTAATTATAATCATTTTTCTTCAAATGTTATATCAATATAGAATTATTATCCAATAATGAGAAGTAATAAATAAACAATCACACACATACACAGTACACCAGTGTTTTACGTGGAAACCCAAATCGGGAGAAAACCACATAATGTTTTTTCTTATATGTCTTGAAAAATTACATTCATTGGAAGCACCAACTTCCTTTGTTTTCCAGCTGCAACTGGAAGGAGGCTCCAACCCCCTAGTTTCTTAGGCTACAACCTAAGGGAAGCTCCAACTCCCCAAATCTCTGGCTACAACCAGAAGGAGGCTACAACCCCCAATGTTATCCGACTACAACCAGAAAGAGGCTACAACCCCCAATGTTCTCTGGCTACAACCGGAAGGTGGCTACAACCACCTGTCCTTGCCCCATCCTGCCACCCTGAAGTAGAAATAGAATGATGGAACCACTGTCACACTATCACTGTGAGATATACCATTGTAAACCTGTACCAATAAATCTGAACCATGCATCAACCTGTACCACAAAAAAGTGCATCAACCATGCACCAACCTGTAATCAACATGTACCATAAACAAGTGCATCAACCATGCACCAACCTGTAATCAACCTGTACCATAAACAAGAGCATCAACCATGCACCAACCTATACCATAAACAAGTGCATCCAACCATGTGCCAAGTATGTACCAATCATGTGTCAACTACTCATCAACTATGACTCATCAATATGTACCAACATCATCAACTATACACCTCATGTATGTGCGCCAACTCATCAACTA
>ML806094.1:242689-255823 GCA_009831015.1 Picea engelmannii
TATGAGTAGGTCTGAGAATAGGTTGAAGTGCACCCTCATATGTGCTGTCAACTCAATGCATAAACAGAAAATCACCACCAAGTGATGCACCCTCATTAATACCAATTCATCATGGATACATACTCAAAATAGATGCCAGAAGGATCGCCCTTTTCTCATTGCTGATAACTAAAATGCACACACAAATCTAAAGATAAGTCAAGAGTGCCCAACACATGCCGCTTCAATCCCTTGATGGTTGTTAACTCTCCACGTGCTATAACAAGCAATTCAAACTCAATCTGCCCATGTTCTTAAATAACATAGCCACTTCACTGTTGAAATGTGCCCTGCATGCAGGCCCTCAAAGAGGCTTGAAATCACCAAAATTAGTGTGGTATGAATGCTACTGTACCTTCCAAGGAATGCACCAAGCATGTTATTTAAGATATCACATGTATGTTTGAAGTTTGAACAGTCCAAGTAAACCTCCTCTTACACTACAGCACACTTCTTGATATGTATAAAATGGATAAGATGGGAACCACAAATAGCAAAGATGGAATCTTCCTCATGACCGTGCTCTCCCTCTAAAAATAATAACATATGATATTCATGATAAGGCTCCGTATTCTTCCCTGTTATCTTTTGTCTTCTCCAGCTAGGCGGTATTCTACATGCTTCTGTGTACTTCCAGATCTCAGGCACTCAATTTGAAGCATGCAAAGGTAAATAAATATTTTGTTTTGATTACTTCCACCACCCAGAACTGAAGGAGATGTCCTACATGACTTGCAAACCTATAATCAAAACAATTGTGACAGCAGCCTTTTACATGTGGTAGCGATTCAATCTAAAATAAAATCAATGCTGGAAACTTGCTACAGGAATTCAAATCTGCATATATAAATCTGCTACAAGAATTAGATTTTGTACGCCGACAGGAGACATTTGTGACAGCAGCCTTCACTCCTCAAAACTGTTTCTGTTATATTTATCCAATGCGCCCTACCAATGTTTAGCCTGTGCTAAATTTATGCTAAATCAGACCCATAGCAATGGCCCTCACCTCACTATTCCTGGCTTCATTAAAGTAGTGGTTACCATGCCTATATCAACCTTTTCATACACCATGTTTAACCATGTTGCGCTGCCATACAAGCATGCATCCACCAACTCCAGCAAAAAGGAGGGGGGTCCACATACCCATGCAAGATAAGAATGGTTCCATGAATTGCAGGAGGAAAAGTCAACAAGAGCAATCAAGATAGGTGCCCTTCTTTATCATTAGAAATAAACCAAATATTTAATAAGGGCAGCACCTCTCTTTTTAACTAGTCATATTACTGGAAACAACACAAAAAGTAATCCCACGTTAACCCGTGTTTTTTCTTATGGCGGATATCTTTTCTTGGCACAAACAGCACCTTCCTTTAAATCTCACTTTCTTGTACACTGGGCCCAAGAATTAAAATTGAGGGCATCCTACTGCTATATCTATAATTGATGGATGTTGTAACAGTAAGCACTCACAACAATGCTCTCGCACATGCAGACCTGTGACGAGACAGCCCCCTTTTAAATCAAGAACGGTAATTGCTCTGCAATGCAGCACCATAGTAGGAACTTAGGAAGTATCCAACCAGCAAACAACAGTGCCCTTCTATAGTTAGTTGGATAACCTTTCATGCTGCAGAGGAGGTATTATATGGTGCTGAGTGTCTTACTTATCACCTTATACAAGGAATCACTGATTTTTGCAGTGTTCCACGGGGACTCGTCCCCCAGGGTGGGGGTCGTGGGGGACGCGTCCCTCACGTCCCCGAGACGGGGGGACTCCAGGGGGGACATTTCCCCACGTCCCCTTTTTGGGGAGACGCGGGGGGACTTGGGGGGACGTGACTCCCCAAGGTGGGGGACGAGACTCCCCAAAAGGGGGACTCCTGGGCGTCCTCCCTTGAAAAGGGGCACTTTTGGACGTCTCCCCCCCAAAAGGTGGACTCCTGGAAGTCCCCCCCAAAAATTTTTTGCCCAGTAAAACTTGAAAAAGAAAAAATTAAATTAAAAAAAAATTTTTAAAAACAAATATGTATAAAATTAATTTATGTTATTGTTGAGATTTATCATATTATCATTATTATTTTTATTTTTTTAATTTTTTTTTTATATTTTTTTATATTATATATGTGACGTCCCCCCGTCCCCCATTTCCCAAAAATCCCTAAAATTTGGGGGTACTTCCACACGTCCCCCTTGTGCGTCTCCCCACACCCGTGTCCCCCCGTCCCGGAGTCTTGGTGGAACATTGGATTTTTGAAGACTTAAAATCACATACAGGGCGCTGATTTTGACTTTCCAACACCATCTTCTGAAACTAAATCTAAAGTGGGTTCTCTTCTGTGCTGCTGCAGTTCATATCATGATATTCAATTTCATGCATCACAAGAAGCACCTGCTGATACCAATATGCTCAAAGGAGTCTACTCAACATGATGCCTCATATACCCAATGGTTCAAACTTCAGATCATCCATCATCTGAGTAAGATTTATCACCCCTGAACCTTCATTGCTTGATCTTCCTCAGATCTCAAAAACTGTGCCACGAAAAGTCAAATCTGAACATGCTTTTCCTGACTATGTTTACAGATAAAACTTAACCTGCCTTGAGCACTGCAATCAAATGGACGTACTCATGAAAGTGCTGGGTTTAACATCTAGAATTGCAGGGGAAATCTGGTGTTAACATGACCCCATTAAATTCAGATGAAATGACTCATTGAAGCTTTCGTTTACATGGTCCAATTTTCTAAAGGGCAACCAAGAGGAACCACAAGCCCCTGGGATCGTGCTAGCTGAAGTAACCTTCTCTAATCATCAGCCAATTCATTGATCTATCTCATGGCAGGAGCTCCTTATATTATATGAATGTATCATGTATCCCATCTAAAAAGCCAAAGTTGCCTGAATTGTATTAAAAGAATATCGAGCCTTATGCCAAGGGATGGTTGCATTGTATGTTGGGAGGATGCCATTACCTGAACCACTTCTTTTCTCAAGGGCTACAGGAGGAAAAATACTTTCTTTTTTGATAGTGCTAGCTGAAGCTAAAATCAGCCAATTCTTTTTATCTATCTCGTGGCAAGATGCTAAAAATTTTTTGCCAAGAGCTCCCTATATTATATGAATGTATCCCATCTAAAAAGCCAAAGTTGCCTGAATAGTTGCCTGAATTGTATTAGAAGGATATGGAATCTTATGCCAAGGCTGAGGGGATGGTTGGATTGTGTGTTGGGAGGATGCCATTGCCCAAACCACTTCTTTCTCGAGGGCTACAGGAGGTAAATCATTGCTATTAGATGGAAAAGGAACAAAGCAATTAAAGATGAGTTGGAAATGGTGAGCCAATGCTTTCAAAGCAACCCTTTCAATGAAGAGTTGCAGGCTAGGGCAGCTAGGCTCAAATATCATTTGAAAGTTACTAGGATACAAAGTGCTAAGGAAGCTTGGCTACAAGTTAGACTCCACTGGCTAAGAACAGGAAATAGACCTTCAAAAGATTTCTTCAAGGCCTTGGCGACAATAGAAGTCATGGAGAAAATTTCTTCCATCAAAACATCAGGAGGCTTACTCAGCAAGAAGATATTAAAAAAAAGTTTGTTTCACACTACAGAGTGGTTTTTCAATCTCAAGGCTTAAGTGATGAATGTTTGATGGCCATGCAAACCTATATTAGTGTGGCCCCGCGAAAGCTTTCTGATGTGCAGACAAGTTTTTGTCAGAGGATAAGTTGATTGTTTCCTTGTTGGAGATAGCCAAAGACGAATCGTTGGGTCTAAATAGATTCTCGTGTGAATTTTATAAGTTACCTGAGACGTTGTAAATCTAGAACTAGTTCAAGTGTACAAAAGGACCATGAGAAAGCATTCATTGGGGGCAATCTAAACAAAGGTATTGTCAGGTTCATTCCTAAAGATGGCGACCCCAAGTTTATCACCAATTGAGGCCTATGACTCTCCTAAATCTCTCATAGAAGATTCTTGCCAAAGCTCTCATAGAAGATTCTTGCCAAAGCTCTCATATTGAGTCATATTTTACCTAAGATCTAAGCAAGCAAGATTTATCAAGTGGCAATTCATTTTGGACAATATTATTGTGGATTGGGAGGGTATGGAATGGGCCCACTAACTCAAGCCTCGATGCCCTTTTCATCAAAATTAACTTTGAGAAGGCTTATGACAAAGTGGAGTGGCAAATCAACTTCAAGAAGGCTTATCTTAGCCTTGGGCTTTGGTCCTTTCTTTTTAAGGGTTGTTGAGACATTGTTCATTCATTGGCCTATCTTCCATAAGCATAAATCTTAGGAGGTGGGCATGTTTTTATCAATTTGGTAGGGTTTCTCACCGGTGCATGCCTTTTATGTCATGGCAACTAGGGCCCTTAGATATCATATAGCACATAGAGTTGGCCAAGGGAATTCCTTTGCCTAAACCAAATGTTGGCCAACTTGCCAATGGGCATTTTAAATGACTCATTTCTCACCATTATGGATGGACAAGAGGTGGTTGAAAATACGATGGAATGCTTACAAATATTTCGTGCAACAATGGGTTCAAGCATTAAATAAGCTAAAGACTCAATGACACGAGAAGAGTGTTCATGATAAGCCAAATTGGCTCTTGAACTAGGACAGGTCATTGATTCAATCGGGTCAACTGTTTAAATTTAAGGGCATTCCCATTGCATTTAAGGCCTCCCCTAAAGAACTTTGGGATATGGTGATCCAAAGAGTGGAGAAGAAAATCGAGAAGTGGGTTACCAAACCCACAACTCTAGTTTATCATTTACATATTCACACCAAAGTTATGGAAACCACAAATGTTTCTTATTCTTCATGTTAGGTGCCTTTAGAGACTAGATTAGACTTTCTTTGGTCCAACTTTGAGGGAAGAACTAGCTTCCATAGAGTAAATTATAGCCTTTATTGCACACCAAGAGATTGAGGGGGCATAGGTATTTTTAAAAGTCATACTCTAGCTCAAGCCTCTTGTGTTAAATGGGTCATCTGGGTCTTTCAAAGGAAACAAATCCTAGAAGGTGTTATTAGATTATAAAGGTCATCTAGATTATAGTCTTAGGAACATTAATAAAGTCACTTTTTGACTTTAGGTTACTTTATGTTTAAGTGTTGTATCAATGACTTCAAGTAGACATAAGTCATTTTAGGGTTTATGCATTTCATTGTTTTTTTTGACATAAACGGATATGAAATTGTATTAAAAAGTGTGGCAGAGCCACTGGTACAGATTACAAAATGCCCAGTGCTTCTTTGGGTCTTTTACCCTGATTCCAAACAGCTTTGACACAAGTCCTACTAACTGACTAAGCTCCCTATTTGCTTATTATACTGCTTATTTAAAGCCATGGCTAATACAATGCCAGACTGCTGTGAGAGCTTTTACAATGACACTTAACACAGAAATTACTTCTCTTCATCCTGGTTCCAATTGTTGTTCAGTTGGGCCATTTTAGCCTCCAATTGTTCCATTCTTTCGTCAAATTCTTGCTGAGGATTCTTCAGTTCTTTGTGAAGCTTGTCCAATTCTTCGGCAAACCCAATTTTTGTCATGGAGATGTCTAATTCCAGCTGTTCTAGCCTGCGTCCAGCTTCCACATCCAGATTTTCCAAGAAGTCTAACTGGTGCTGTAGCATCTGCTGCAAATTGGCAAGGGTTTTATCCATCTCCTTCAATCGATCTTCTGTACTCATTGTCCCTTTGGAGGAAGACGCCATCTTCCTGCTTGCTTTCCCTTCGCGTGCCTGGAGCTGCTCGCTCTAGTTCCTTGCCCTCTCTTTGTGCCTTCGCGTCTTGCAGATCGATCCTTGAGTTGGGATGTGAGGGGCCCGAGCTCCCTTTATTTCTTTTTTGCCCTGGCTCATCATTATCTTTGGGAACTGGGTGAGGCGCGCGGATCTTGTGTCTGCCTCCAATCTTGGGCGCGTTTTCTCTTGGTACTTGGCTGGGCCTGTTTGCCAATCAACCCAAATATTCATGTCTTCATGCCCGATTTTCTTAGATCCCTTGTACCTGCGTGGGTCTGCATTTGGGTGAGAGCGTAGTGTCAGCGTGGGATCATGGGATCTCCACTCGTTCCAATGTGCCATTAACTGACAGAGTACCTTCTTCCAGTAGAACGCCTTGATTGGCTGCTTGGTCAGCACTGCAATTTTGGTCCCTTAACACATGATAGAAGTGACAGGAATTCAGTTTACTTGATATAAGTCGAATTTTGTCAAGGAGGTTGTTTAGTTTTACACTTTGAGAATTGGATCTCTTAACCATGGCCTGTATTATAATTCTTGAGTCACCTATCACTGTTAAGTCCGGAATTTTGAGTTTTAATGCCAATTGCATTCCTTGCCAGAGAGTCAATGCCTCAGCCCTGTTGTTAGTTTCTATGCCGAGCCCAAGTGCATACTGCGTAACTTTGTCTTGATTGGGTTCTTCAATTGTGCCTCCTCCTCCGGAAGGCCCTGGGTTCCCTTTCGAGGCCCCATCGAAATGAAGAATAGGAGTTTTGATTTTACATTTCCAATTGACAAAGTCGTTGCCCCTTTCCCTGATCTCCCAGGGTTCTTTGTTGGGATGAGTTCGATGTGGGCGTCCTAGATCTGGGACATTGAATTGAGCTATCCAGTTCCTCTGATCTTCATCCAGATTGTGAAGCTTGACTGTGGGACTGAGATGAGCAGCCAGCTCCCCCATAGTTGCTTGAATTTTGGCGACCAATCTGTCTTCCCTTGAGAGACTGTCCCTAAAAATTCTGTGGTTTCGCTCTAGCCAGAGACTCCAGAGGGCGAGCTTTGGTAACAATCCCCATATCCAGTGTGTTTGGTTCTTTTTTTTGCCGGCAAAGGGACACATGGAGTCCCATTGGAGGAGAAGGCTTGTTACATCAGTGGGGAATCTGGTGATTCACTGGGGTCCTGTCATTTGCTTCCAGACTTCTTTGGAGTAGTTGCAATTAAGAAGGAGGTGATCGGTTGTTTCTTCCTCTTGACGGCAAAGTGGGCATCTAAAGGGCCCTTCCCAGCCCCTTCTTTTGAGATTCTCCCCCGTTGGGATGCTCTTATGTGCCAAGGTCCAGATGAAGAGGTCAACTTTTGGAAGGGAGCGGTAATTCCAGACTGCCTTCCACAGGGCCATATTCGGCAAAGCAGTGGGGACTGAATTGAGGAGTTGGTATCCTTCAGCTGTGGTATAAGCCTGAGCTTTCCTGCCCCAACCTCGCTCGTCTTTTCCTGCCTTTTTTAGCGGAGCTTTCCCTTGCAGAAGTTTCTTGAGAGCAGCCCATTGTCTTTCTAAATTGGCAGGTCTGTTTGGGGCTGCCCATCTTTGCCAAAGATGAGGCCTTTCTGCTTCCCAATCTGAAATGTCTGAAAGAGTTGAGAGATTTTGACTGTCCATCCATCTTTTAAGGTCTTGGAGTTCTTGGTGTTGTTCCAGTGGAGGATCGCCCATTATCGAGTCTGTCCAGATTCTTATTCTCTTGCCACTTTTTGGAATCCATGTTAGGTGGGGGGTGAAGAGAGGGATCACCTTTTTGCAAAGAGCAAAGATGGGAGAGCTTTTCCCTTCCTTGCAAGGGAGCTCTAAGCTTCTATCCCGGGATCCTCGGAAGTATTTCCTCCAGAGGGCTTTCTTGCTCCAAGTAATCTTTCCAGTTACCATTTTCCATAGAAGCTTTGCCCCTAGGGCCAGATTATGAGTCCTTGTGTTCTTCAGATTAAGGCCTCCTTCCATGTAGGGTTTTGTGGCTTTTTCCCATTTAACTAAATGCAGCTTCTTCTTGTCTTGCTTTCCTCCTTCCCAGAGGAAACGACGCTGAAATGCTTCAAGACTTTGAATGAATGTGGCTGGGGCTAGTAGCAACGAGCATTGATAGATTGGGAGACTTGCTACTACAGCTTTTATCAAGACTGTTTTCCCTGCTAAATTCAGCCAGTTGGCTCCCCAAGTTGAGAACTTTCTTTTTAGTTTTTCAGTTAGATGGCTCCAGTGAGAAGCTCTTGGTGCAGACTTGAAGATTGGGACTCCTAAATACTGAAAAGCATCCCATTTTGTGTGCCCCTCCATCCCGAGGACGCGAGTGATTCTCAGCATTTCATTTGGAGTGATGTTCCATCCATAAATGTTGCTCTTGGCCAGATTTATTTCACTGCCTGAAGCTTCTGCATAGACGTCCAGCTCTTCCTTAAATTTTTTCGCTATGATGGGGCTTGCCCCTCCCAGCAGCAACGTGTCGTCTGCAAACTGGGCATGATTGATATCTTTCACTCCTTGTGTTATGCTTAGTACCATGAGGTCTTTATTTATTTGGGCGTTTTCCAGCTGGTAGCTTAGAGCTGAAGCTTGAAGCGCATAGAGCAGAGGTGATAGAGGGCAACCCTGCCTTAGCCCCCTGGAGGCTTTGAAGAAGCCAGAGACCTTCCCATTTACCAGGGGGGCTATCCAGGGGGACCCAATGCATGCTTTAATCCAGCTTATGAAGTGCAAATCAAATCCAAACTTGTTCATAACTTCAAACAAAAAATCATGTCTGACTCGATCGAAAGCATTAGCAAGATCCAGTTTGATGACCATACCTTTTTCTTTCCTTAGCACGATGGAGTGGATCGCCTCTTGGACCAAGATGATGTTGTCGGCAATGTGCCTTCCCTGGACGAAACCTCCTTGGTTTTCCGGAACAATAAGAGGAAGCGTTGTCTTGAGGCGATTAGCTATTACTTTGGCAATTATTTTATAGCTTGTGTTGCATAAGGAGATTGGCTTGAATCTGTTGAAGGAGATCGCTCCCTTTTCTTTCGGAATGAGGGCTAGAAAAGAGGAGTTGGTGCTTCCTCCCAACTTGCTGACCTTTTGCGATTTCTGGATCATTTTGGTTAAGTCCTTTTTGATGGTTTCCCAACAATGCTGATAGAACCTGGCAGTGAACCCGTCTGGGCCCGGAGCTTTGTCGGGATTCATCTGGTCAAGGGCCTCCTTTATTTCTTGCTGCGTTATCTCACTTGTTAGCTTACTGTTGATGTCTGCATTTATTAGTTTTGGAATCAGCGAGAGGGGGTATGCTTGCTGGTCTAACTCCACATCCTTTGGGGCTGTATATAATTTCTCGAATGTGTCATATGCTGCTTGTTTAATTCCGTTTGGATCTGCTATTATTTTATCCTGGACCTGCACTTCCGTAACTGCCTTGTAATGTTTTCTTGCCTCTGCTTGTTTGTGGAAGTAGGCTATGTTTCGATCTCCTTCTTGCAGCCATAAATTTCTAGATTTCTGCCGCCAATAATTTTCCTCCAATCTACAAGCTTGGTGCCATTGCCTTTGGAGGTTGTCCTCCTCTTTCAAAATTTCCGGAGTGATCTCCTTTTGTTCCATTATCAGCTGATGTGCTTCAAGAAGGCCTTGGGCTTCTAGGCGAACTGCTGCTGGGCTTGGCTGATTTTTGGCCCAAGACTTCAGTGCATATTTCAGCATTTTTATTTTTTCCTCCCATACATGGGATGCTGACCCTTGGACTGTAGTGGCCCACGCTTTTGTGACAACATCAGCAAATCCTTTATCATAGATCCAATTTGGGCTGAATCTGAAGGGAATGGGCCCTTTGACTTGGTCTTTCTTGATTTCTAGACGAATTGGTTTATGGTCTGAGGCACTGTGGGTCAGAATTTTTGTTTTTGCCTCAAGTCCTAGCACCAGGAAGGAGCTTTGTACAAGGAACCTGTCTAGTCTGGCAGCGATGTGACCTGGGCCTATTCTCTTATTTGTCCACGTGTAGCGACCCTTGGTGGGTTTTATATCTAGAAGGTCCCATGCGGCAGCTAAGTCTTCTACCCATTCTCTGGCCGGATCTCTCACGATCGAGCCTCCCCTCTTCTCATCCTGGGCCAACGTTACATTGAGATCTCCTCCAAGAATAATATTGGAGAGATTGTTTTGTTGGAGATAGGTCTGCAGAGAATCCCAACAGTGATTTTTTTCCCCTAATAGTTGTGGAGCATAAATATTAAATATGCTTACCTGACATCCCGTGCTTTTGTGGTGAACTTTGGTATGGATCCAGTGCATGCAGATATGGGAGCTGATCATGTCGATTCTGGAGGCGTCCCACAGAGTACAAATCCCTCCTGAAGCCCCCCGTGCGTCCCCGGCGACTCCTTGACTTCCTTTCCATACGTTCGATAGGGTTCTGAGCACATCTTGCTGCCTCATTTTGGTCTCCTGGAGCAGTAGGATACTAGCTTTCGAAGATTTGAGGATATCTTTCAGAGCTTCTTCCTTTTTTTTTCTGCCCATTCCTCTACAGTTCCAGGAGGTTATGATCATCAGGAACCTTGGGGGGGGGGTGGCCTCCTTGGGAGGCTTTGATCTGCTTCCGCGTTTGATGGCCAGTGAACGCCGATTTGATGGTGGATTGTGATCCATTTAGTACAGTGTTGTGGGCTTCTTGGTTCCTTTCATCAATTTTTGATTTCCGTCCTCTTCCTTTTTTCTTTGGGGAGATCCAGATTTCATTTCCTTCCTCTGATTCACTTCCTATCTGGATCTCCCCGTCCTCTGCATTTTGATGGTCGTCCTGTTGGTGGGGGGGTTGCTTTGTGTCCCGTCTTCTTCTATTGGCGTATTTCCCTTGTCTTCCAGGTGCTGGTCTTTCTTCCCTTCCTCAGGGGCTGCCTCATTTGGGTCTTGAACACTTTCCTCCGAGTTTTGGCCTAATATTCGAAAGCTATTCTCCTTTCCTGGGGCTTCCGTGGATTTGGATTTCTGTGGTTCTGTCTGCTCTCGTCTCTGGCCTCTTGCTCTGGCTCTCCCTTTTCGGGCTTGCTGCCAACCTTCATCTCCCTCTTTTTCTGTAGTGGTGGGGATTTTTGGACAATTTCATTGGAAGTGACCATATTCGTGGCATCCTCTGCACTTAAACGGAAGCTGTTCGTAATCCAACTTTTGAATGTGTTGCCAGGTTCCGACCTTCAGCTTGATTGCTTCTGGTAGGCCAACTTCCAGATCTACCTCTACACAGATGCGCGCACAAGAGTACTGGTCTCTTGGTTCTGCTCGGTCTATGTAGTGCCCAAGACCATTGTCGATTGCCTGAAGGGAAGAGGGGTTCCAGCAGTGGATCGGCAGATTGGGAAGTCTTACCCAGACCGGAACGTCTTTGGGGATTTCTGAGGCAGGGTCGAAGTTCGGGGTCCATCTATTTAGATATAGCCCTTGTGTGCCCATGAAGTAAGGGTCGTTCCTGAAGATCGAGTCTCTATCCTCCTGGGAAATAAATTCGAAAATGAAATATCCCCGTCCGACCGCGTAGCAGGTCACGCTGTTTGTTATCAGAGGTCTCCAATTTCGTTGAACCCAATTGTCTGTGGATCTGGAAGAGGGCCAGAGGCCCATGAACTGGCCAATGAGCCCTCGTTCAAAGAGAGATAGGGCGACTTTCATTGGTTGATCAGGGGGGAGATCGATTTCTGGAATGTCCTTCAGTTTCTTGACGAAGCTAGGAGCTTCTAAGGTGGTCATCCGTTTGCTGCACGCCTTTACCAGACGTCTGAAGGAGGAGGCTGGGGATGGAGGGGGCGGCGGCTCCCCTCCCTGACCTGCCATGACGGCTCTCAAACCCTAACGCACCAGGTCGCGCGTATGGATTCTCGCGTTTTTCTAAGTTTCGTTTAGATTCTTGATCTCGCCTATTTTCAAACTTGTTTATGCATTTCATTGTTATAAAGAGATGGTTGCTCTCTTTATTTTATATCAAAGAATCAGTTTCTCTCTTTCAATTCTCTCTTTCTGTTCTCTCTTTCTGTTCAGGTTTCATAATATGGGATGATGTTTTGCAATCTACCGTCCTAAACATGTCTAACAAACTTTTGGCATACTTTGTATGTGAAACAAAAACATGTTTATCTATTTTCCAAACTTCTACACCTATGGAGAAAGGGCTGAAACTTTTAGCCTAGATTGATTCTGAGGCAGTTAATGAACTAGTCTACATGCAACTAGAAGGGAGCTCGATCTATCTTATGGCCACTAGACCTAACTTGAGTTATCCAATCAACAACATATCCCAATTCATGACTCCTCCAAAGGTAGAACATTGGACAGTAGAAAAAAGAGTGTTGTAATATGTGAAAGGAGTATTAGATTTTGGCATTTTATTTGGAAAACACAAAGAACCTCAATTGTGTGGTTATTCAGATTCAGATTGGGCAGGATCAAAGGATGACAAGAAATCCACATCAGGATATGTTCTCAGCCTTGGTACTAGAGTAGTCACATGGACTATCAAGAAGCAATATGTTGTTTCCCTTTATTTGACCAAAGTAGTAGTAAAGGAGCATGTGAAGCAATTTGGCTCAAATGAATGCTTAGAGATATAAAGATCTGACAGAATGAACCTACTCTATTGTATTGTGATAATCAAGGTGTTCTCAAGCTGGCAAAGAATCCAGTCTTCCACAAGAATACCAAACATGTTGATATTCACTGTCACTTCATCCTACAGCTTGTAAAAGATGGAACAATTGATCTACAATATTGTCCTACAGAAGACAAACTGCAGACATTCTCACCAAGTCTTTGGGTCCAAAAAAAATTGTAAAATTCAAGGATAAACTTGGTGTATTTTCTAGATTAACCATTAAGGGAGGGTGTTAGAATATAAATGTCATCTAGACTAAAGATCTAGGTATATTAATAAAGTCACTTTTTGACTTGACATTATTTTATGTTTAAGTGTCGTATTAATGACTTAAAGTACACATAAGTCATTAAGGTTTATGCATTTAGGATTTGTGTAGTTAGGGTTTATGTCATTTCATTATTATAAAGAGAGGGTTGTTCTCTTTATTTTATATCAAAGAATCATTTTCTCTCTTTCAATTCTCTTTGTGTTTGTGGTTTATTTGTGTTTGTGGTTTATTTGTGTCTTTGGTTTTCATAATAGGTGCTACCAGAGACTTTTGATTCTTACCCCAACCATAATTAAAATCAATTGCACCTTTGTGGTGCAAAGCATTTGGAAACCCTAGGGTATGGTGATTTAGAGAGTGGAGAAGAAAATCGAGATCTATATATTACCAAACCATGATGCTAATC
>ML806094.1:265434-287452 GCA_009831015.1 Picea engelmannii
GCAATAATCTGCAACATTATCCTCTTTCTCCTCCGGACCATCGATATCCTCAGAAGATCCGGTGCCAGAACAGGAGCGCTGCCTATTGGAACGAAGCCTTAATTCATTACCCACAGATTCCCCATGGAACTGGGGATCCATTTCCCCTTTCGCCTCGCAAGGACCACTCTTAGAATCTGATATCGAAACTGAGTCAGAATTGTGCTTCTGCAGTCTATCATAAGTATACCTGCATCTGTACTCATATCCGGCATTGCGCCGTGCCAGCTTAAGATGACCCCGGTCTTGCTCAACGCCCTTATAGTCATGCAATAGAGGGTTTTCCTGCAGATCAGAATCCCAAGAATCCCTCTCCTCACCAGATGAATCGTAGAAATCCCGGTCCGGCGCAGAGCCAACGCTCTCATCGTCGTCATCGTCATCATCAACATCTATTACAACATTTCCACTGAGATGGGGAGGAATGTGTGAGCTGAGCAAGCCTGAATGGTAATGAATGCCGGACAGTTTTGTGGCAGGAAGGCCCCAGTTCTTGGTCTTAGCAGCACGGGCAGCATTGTATATCAAAGGATCAGTAACAAGGTTTGGGCTGATATTTTCAGAGGGATATACATGGGGTTTTACATCCAATCCCTGTTTATCGATACAAGATAGAGTTTAATCAGGGAAAAAAAATATTTCCAAGGCGTTTCAATGCAGCAAATGAAGTTGGATCATGAACTACTTACCTCTCGGACCCAGTTCAGGGCTTTTTCATCCAGACCGTCCGTGAACATCTTCTCCTTTTCTTGGATATGGGTACTCGAAATCAGGCAAAACGCTAGCCACCGAAACCCTCGCCTTCGACCTGTGATCTGCACTGGTTCTGCAGGAAAATTAAATTCGCATAACAGGATTTGGTTAAGTGTGCAGGAGATAAAAGGCATGAACGGCCTCTGTCACTCACCGCACTTAACAAATGAATTGAATGTACGAAATGAAATAAAGAGACTCTCCAACGGCTCGGTTTTTTGAACATTATTCAAATTCATAGTCAAAACTGGGTGTCATTCCAACGGTCGATTCAGATATTCCGGCTTTTTATTTGCAATTTTATTGGTTTTTCATTTAAACAATTATTTTATGTGTAATTTTAAAATTCATGTTCAATTAGATAAATTAGATATGGGCGTTGTCCAGTTGTTCTACGAAATGGTTTTTTTTATTTTAATTGGGCAATATAAATTTACACAAATTACTATTTTTTGTTGTTCAAAATCCATTTATGAATGTAGAAATGGATTCGGCATGAAAAATCCTTGGGGCACTCGGATTATAAAGAAATAATCACTCAAATCTACAAATCTAACAATTTCTCGTCGGGTAAATGTCCCCGAAAAAAAATCATCATTTCGTAGAACATTTAGTCTACGTCTTAGATATGTACATCTTCGTAGATTTTAGTAGTCAAATCGTTGCGTGGAGATGGTACCTTGTCCCACAAACAAGAGGTTTCATATAACAATTTAGTGTCGGCTTGATCGTGACCTTAAAATTAGATTATTATTATTATTATTATCAATCTAGGGAATTGCATTTGAAAACTTACTTTTTGGATTTGATAAGTTTTTGATGTAGGTAATGGTGTTTTTGGCATTTTATTTATGATATTTTTTTTAAAGGTATATGTCTTATGATTGGGTATCATGTTAATTTTAAATTTTGATATTTGATTTTGATATATACAAATAGATTATAATATTGGGTTAGGCGAGAAATATGATGAATAGATTTTGATAGTGGGTTAGGGGAGAATAGATCATCGTCTCTAACAAAAAAAAGAAGTGTTACGATAAAAAAAAATGTCTTATAAACCATCTCATCTCACAATTTGTATGGACATGGGATTATTCACAACGCACATTAACAATAATGTTAATGCACACACAATTTAAAAGAAGTGTGAAATGAAACCCTAACATAGAGATATGTCATTGTACTAAGATAGTTTGTAACCTCACATAGATAATAGGTAAAAAATGCCCTACAAGTTAATGTTGCCAAAAAGTTTACCAAGAGTTGTTTTTTTCTTATTTTGAAGTTTAACGCTCAAATTTCTTAAAGATAACTTTATGTTTATGATGTTGCTATGATATCTCCATGGCTTTGGAGGTCTTTGTAGGATATTTTAATAAGGTAATGCTCAGAATTGTTGTATAAATAGATTAAATAAACAAAACTTTGTAATTCAAACTTTAATTAGGTAGAGGGTGAAGGAGCAAATTAAGGAGCATCCTCAACATTTTCGGTGAGTTTTTTAGTTTTTTAGCAAGGCAAAGTTTCTCTTCAATCCACTCACTTTTTGAGATTTTAGTGATATGGATCAATTTTAAAATGGGCCAAAACCCATGATAGCAAAATTTCATGGTGAAAGTTCCCATCAATCAAGTGGAACTATAACTTTCAGCAAAATTCCTATTGGATTGAGGAAACATTTATGTCAGGAAAAGCGTCGAGTATGTCCACTTCTTAACTTACTCTAAGGGGAAGTAAGTTGATAAGTGGACAAGCTCAACTTTTCTAGTGACTCATTTTTTCCGTCGAGGTAAAAGGTGGTCAGAATCCATTCATTTTTTTTAAATTGTGATGATTTGGCAATGGGTCAATACCGATAAGGGCAAAGACTCATATTGTCAAAGTTCCCATTAATGAAGTTGAACTATAACTCCTAGCAAAAATTTTGTTGGATTTAAAAAGGAATTTCCACCATAAAAAAGATGAGTTTGACCACTTATTAACTTACTCCATATATATCAATATGGGCTCTCTTCAGGGACCCTACACATAATAGCACCAAGATGTCACTTAAAGCTCATCCGTAAAACTTTAAAGATAAAGTGGTGTGTCCATATAACTATAATATCTGTCATTTTATATAACAATAATCATACGAAGTAAACTAATCTTATAATAAATTGACCATAATTTCCAAACATAAATTTAAAATCTAGTAAAAATTTAATAATCAATAAAACTCTACAACTCTACCATTATCCAAAATACATGTATAATTGAACCATATCTTTAGAAAATTTAACCAATTTTAAATCTACATAAATCATCATAACTTCGATTAACGATTTGAAACTTGACCTAAATCGTCCCTTGAAACCTTCACCTTCACGTAAGCCATGAAATTCAATATGCATTGACATTTGGTAGTAATATTATTTAATTGTAAGCCGAGAGAACATCTTGAACCTGAAAGAGAGTAACACATTGTTCCACTAAGATTCCGTTGCACTTTGAATCATATGTCTAGACTTTTCTTTCAAAATGATAACACATTGTTTTACTAAAGGTTCCCCTAGTATATTGAATCATACCTTTAGACTTTTCTTTCAAAAACTTGTCCTTGGGAGGTTAAAGGGCCCACTTTTGAGAAAGTAATCAAAACTTACAAGATGTTAGTCATTTTTAATGAAATGTTTTTATATTTTCAGAAAGTGACATATTTTTAATTAATATTAGATATATAATTTATTAAAATTAATTATTTAAAGTTTATAGTTTTATATCAGTTATGATTTGTATTAAAAATAATTATGATTGAATTATATAACATAGTCATAGAGAAATAATATGATTCTTGCTAAATTGCCTTGAATTAACAAAAAGAAATAAATTTATAAATTATAGTGTATTATTTTTATTTTTTATTTTCCTTATAAATATGTAGGTATATTTCTTATAAATCTAGGTATGATAGTATTTTTCAACAATATATTATATTTTAATTTCTCTTTCTATGATTTAAACTTGGATTCAAATAAAAATCGAATAGTTTTAATGCTCAAATTAATAAAAATAACTTGGCAATATCAGTAGATTAGCTATGTAGGAAGCTCGAGGCTACAAGATTGATGATGAGGCGGGAGGAATGGTTGATAGTGTGAAGGGCCCCACACTTGTCCAAACTATTATTGCTCACCTCCAGAGTGTCGTATAGCCAAGGCACAAAACAATTAAAATATTAAAAGAAGAAAAGGAAGGAAAAAGATAAGGATAAATGAACCATGAATAGGAATGTTGCCAGCAAGAGGACAAAGGAGGAAGAGTGTTGGAGTTGGAAGCTAAAGAGTTGGGGACGCCCAACCTTCTAACTAATCCCAGCAGGCCCATTCTGCCTATAACCTTTTGCACAGCATTGGAGAAAGGGTTCTTTAGCATAGAAGAGAAGGGTTGCATGAGAGATTTCTAAGATTGTAATCTATAGAAGCTCTAGAGAGCCAAAATCTAATTGTGATTATGCAATTGTTGAAAAAATAATGTTGAGCAAAGCCATTCAATGTTGGTTTTCCCATTTGGGTTTCTAGGGTAAAGTTATGAGTTCATTGTGTGTTTCATTACTATGTAGATTTAACCTTTTGCATAGCGTTGGAGAAACGGTTTTTTAGCATAGAAGAGAAGGGTTGCATGAGAGATTTCTAAGATTGTAATATATAGAAACTCTATAGAGGCAAAATCTAATTGTGATTATGCAATTGTTGAGAAACAATGTTGAGAAAAGTCATTCGATGTTGGTTTTCCCATTTGGGTTTCTAGGGTAAAGTTTTGTGTTCATTGTGTGTTTTATTACTATGTAGATTCATTTAATCGTTGTGTGGATTCATTTAATTGTTGGTTTAAATGCTTTGTTTGGAGAATTCTTATTGTATCCCATTTAATTTTGATTTGTGAAATGTTGTACATTATCTCTGCCCTAAGACATTATGATGGCCACAATGGATGGTTGCCCTAGATTGTCTGTATGAGTGGCGAAGGATATTGATGGCGATGGCTCGATAAAATCAGTTGGTGTTTGTAATTTCCCTTTCCCAGACCGATTTTCTAATTGTGTTGTTGGAAATCAAAGTTGCTTTCATTTCCTAGCCATTGGTTAAAAATTTGGGAGAATATGTGCACTTTACACTTAGAACTCACTTATCTTCAATTGATTATAATGCCTATACATACCACAACATATTATGTTTGATTTCATTTTGATTGGATTGCTAAGTTAAGCCCACAACTATCTCTTTGTCTTTTTCAAGCCATAATTTGTTATATGCAACGTCAACATAATTTCCTCAAGCTTGTGCATTTGACCAAGCATCTACAACCATCATGTGGCCTGCTCCAATCTCCGACAGTGTTTGAATAAGAAGAATGTGTGTTTTGTTCATTGCATGTAACCATATATTTATCAAGATGTGTGTGTGTGTGTGTGTGTGTGTGTGTGTGTGTGTGTGTGTGTGTGTGTGTGCGTGCGTGCGCGCGCAATCTCCTACAATGTTTGAATAAGAAGAATGTGTGTTATGCCCACTGCATATAGCCATATATTTATCAAGATGTGTGAGTGTGTGTGTGGTCTCATGGTTGTAGTCATAATGTGATAGTGAGAGATGCGTGTGCATTGCTTAAACAGATGGAAATGGATGGGCAAAGAATTGGTTACTAAGCATTATGTGTTATCACCACAATGTAGACAAAGAGTTGTGTTTAATAGGAGGGCGAGTAGGTGACTAAGCATGTGGCCAACACACCAACAATCACCCTCGCCCTTTTTTCATTCCACTATGATTCTCATTCACCTATTAATTCTCATAGAACTAAGTCTTTGGCCACTCATGTTTATCTTGAATCACGCCTCCCCATTTGGAGGCTTTTGGTCTCCAAAAGTTGGACAGTTGAGTAGATGGAAGCACATGACCTCCATTTTCTTATGCATATCCACCATTCCATCACTAAAGAAGGTTGCTTGTTGTTTGCTTATATGTCCTTGTTTTGCTACTATAGGTGTTATTCTCTCTATCCCATTATGTGCTTTGACGAAGTATGTCTTTCCACCCTTGACCAAGCAATATTTGTTTTCTCTTGTGTAGAAAGTAGCATCCCTATCCCAAAAGTATGGGCTACCTAATGTCACTTCACGGGTGTCTAATGGTGCAACTTCACATTCTACTCCATCAACATAGCTAGCATTAATGGCAAACTTGATTTTACATCTCCAAGTGATTCTCATAACAGATTTCCCTTGCAACCATGCTAGTGAACTTGGTTGCACTAGATCATAAGTTTCTAGACCAAGCTCATCAACTAATGTTTTAGAAACTAGATTACATTAAGAACCATCATCAAACAGAGCATTGACCTTTTGTTTCTTCACTTGAACTTTGATTCAAAATAGTGCATGTTTATCTCCACTCGCCTTTGTCTGCTACAATGTGGTGCAAATTATGGCTTCATCCAAATCAAAGGTTGTAATACTCCTAGGCTGAACCCCAAGATGTAATTGTACACGTTGGTTGGTGAGCCAAGATATTTTGGGCCTAAGTGCCATTGTATATATGTTTAGTGGCCACAATGCTTGTATGATTTCAAGATCTTCTAATGTGTATCATGCATATTATTAATAAAATACATCGTTGATGCAGGCCAATCAGACGAAAGAGTATGCAGGGACTAAGAACTCCACTAGGGGGAAAGGGGGCTCAAGTTGGGGAGATATTATTTTAACATTCCCTAAGGCCCAAATCTTGAGATATCTTAATCTAAGATTCTGAGAGCGGAGAAGCGTATACAAGTGGAGCTCATGAAGCTTCATGAGGACAAGTGTCCAGTTGGGGGGATCTTGCCATCGTTGGGAAAGGATGGGAGCCTTGGACTCTTACCATCCGTAGGTTGTCACGGTATTCTGGCACGTGAATGGGGAAAGATTTGGTGAGCGATTGATAACAAGATGCTATAATTGGAGGAGGTGGGTTGTCAGGCCCGTGGCAATCTCTCTCTTGTGAGAGAACTGTCGAAGATTGTTTGTTGGTGCGTTGGGAAATAAATATAGGGCTCTAAGACTTTCTGTCTGGCATGTTGTTGAAGCCCCGGAAAGGAAGTGGGGTAGCTGGAGGACTGCTGAGCAGAGAAGGGGCACACTTCATGGGGTGGGGAAACCATGTGGGAAATGAGAGTCTATAGGTTAGTTGTAGCAGTTGACACCTTGACCCAGGATTAACTGCTAAGTATATACCTTATTCTGTCTTGGGAAACCTTCCTTGGTGGATTTCTAGTCTCAGCTCAGGGGTGACCTGTTGTTGGGAGTTTATGAGCAGCAGAGTCTATGGTTGGGAGGAGCGTTTGAGGTCTGCACGCAGTTGGTGTTTTTCATAAAATATAAGTGTCTCTTATGTGTAATTACATGATGTCTATTGTGTGTAATATATTTAATCATTTGTTGTAATTGTTTATATATTTATGCATGCTTTATATATGTTGTAGAACTCCATGTGTGCTCATATGCAGAGCATTCTAAGTTAATGGGATGAAAAGAACAGAACTAGTGTCACGTGGCCAACCTGCGTGGCTAAGGACGTGACACTGTAGTATCAGAGATTGGATCTATGAGTATGTTGGTAACGAGGGTCATTACAATTTGGTATTAGAGCCATTCCTTGAGTTTGTTGGCAAAGAGATTACATGATATTGTGACTCAAAGGAATCTAAAGGAAATTTGAAAATGTAGTTGTGTTCGAAGATGGGTTTTTGTGTGGCATGTCCTAGGTCAAGGTTGGGAACATTACATTGTGGTATCATAGCGTAAGGTTCAACACCGAGCCTGCATGGGCCAGCTAGCAAGATGCTAGAGATGTAAGTTGCAAAATTTTAAATCTCAAAGACATGTCTCTGATATGTTTGACAAAAGAATTCATATGGAATTAAGAAAGAATTTGTGGGAAAATTCATGAATAATGGAATGGAATCAAGAATTAAAAATTCCCAACTCTAAATCTCAATTTGGGAATTTTTGACCTATAATTGAGCGAAATGAAAAAGTAACAGAATTGCAATGGAGGCTGAGCCAAGAATTTTGAAATTGGGCGTTTTTCAAAAATTGGAAATGGCAAAAGTGGAAGAGTTTGGGTACTTTTTTGTATGATGACGTCAGCATGACGTGGAGGCCATGTTTCAGATGAAGTGGAAGAAGGGTGACGTGTACTGCCATGGTGGCAGGTACACGGTGTCAATAGTGACAAATGGTAGGTGACGTGGAGCCATGGTAGCGGGATGCCTGCCTGTTCTGTTATCCCCCGATGAAATATTGGAATTGGTCTAAGCTTCAAGTCATCGTGGAGTGCGAAGGGGATCAGACGTGTGGACGAAAACACCACAAACCCGCGGACCCACGACAAAGTCTTGAAATGAGACTAAGTGTGAATATTTCGCGAGTGTGGAGGATACCGTGGAGTGCGGTCAAGTCTCAATATTTAGCTAAGTGTTGAAGTACCATAGAGCACGTTGAGGTCTCGATATTTGGCTAAGTGTTGAAGTATTGTGGAGCACGGTGAAGTCTTGAGATTCGGCTAAGTTGTCACACACCCACGGCGGCATAAAAAAAATTTAGCCTTTTTCTCAAAGGACAGAACTCCCAAATTCCTACAAGGGCCTAGCACAGGCTAGCTCATTCCTCATCCTCCACCATGTGATTGAGACCCACGACCATAGGCTTAGTTTAAAAGGCTCATCGCATTTCGCGACATCGGGGCTCCCGATACAAGGCGTCCCAACCTCTTCATCTCCTTCAGTCCCGAAAGAGATCAAGGGGCCTAACACATGCTAGCCCTCTCACCTATGATCACGACGTGACCCTCCTCCACACGACCATGGCCTACAACCATAGGTTATTTCGCGTTTTGCGATTTCGGGACTTCACGTCCCTCGACTTCTCATTTCTTCGAATTCTCGGGTCCCGAAATATCGATCCCCGAGTCAGACCCTTAGCCAACTACTAGCGCCTCCCTCCTCCTTCTACCACACGACCTTGTTCTGTGACCTAGGACCAACCCACTGAGCGCGTCGGGGTTTCGTATGCCAGGATTTCGCGACTTGCGAAACCGAGAAATTCTGCCCTTTGGTCTCCCGGACGCCGAAACGTCGAAACTCATTCATGCTAATTCAATGGTCCTTGTTGTCCCCTGATCAAGGGCCCACGTTCCTCTGAGTGTTGGGTCAGGACTGCGCGACTCGGCACTTTGCGAAGGTTCTCCTCTCGAATCCCCCGACTCCCGAAACGCCGAAATTCCCTTCTGGACGATCGATGGTCCAGATCACTCCTGGATCAATGACCACGATTACGTCACGATTTTGCAAATCGTGAGTTTGTGCAGTCCTACCCTTTGACCACTCCAAGTCGCGAGTTAGTGAAATGCCACTCGACTGCCACGCGTCCCTGCTGAATGGATGGTCCTGATTAAATCGGGACTTTCGGGACTATGACGAGTCCATCCTCCCATCTACACAAGAGTTAAGATCGACGACCTAGACAGCTCCCAGTGGATCCTAGGATCTACGGTCCCAGTTCCATCGCTACTTGCGAAGGCTGAAGGGGTCGAGGCGTTAACGCCCGCGCTCCTCTTCTAGATCCATTGGTCCTGATAGACCTAAGGTATTTTCGAAAGGATCTTGTCCGTTCGTCTACCAAATGAAGGGATACTCCCTTTCGATAATTGGATTCGCTATCCTTTCTAAACTTGGGTCACGAAATTCAACCTTTCAGAGCTTCAAACTCCCACAACTTCGAAACCTTAGCGAACTACTCTCTCTTGCACAAGTTTTCCAGACCCGAATTGCATGAACCTTCAGATGGTTCTTGGGCAATTATCCCTGATTTTAGTCAGGTTTCTAGGTAAAGGCTCGGTATGGTTCCAAAGTTATGAGGCGATTCCCGGGGAAAGGTGCTCTTGAGGAGCCATCCTAGAATATTTCGACGGTCAACCAGATGGGTATATTCTCAATGGGATGAACGCATACTTTGAAATTAACTAATTTACACAGACATAAACTATGGCATATAAGTATAAACATTCATCCATGATATTCAATTCAAAATATAAGGCATGAAACACTTATCAGAACCACAAGGTGTGATGCAACTGCTGAAAGGGGTGCTCGTTTCCACCCAACCGTAGGCTTAGTGACTCCAAACGGATTTACCACTAGCCACCCTCGAGCTAGACCACGATGCTCTAAGATTCAATCTCTTACTTCCAGCTCAACGAAAGTCAAGGACGAAGGTTACTCTCCTTCTCTTGATACAGACAAAAATCGAGAACGAAAGTTACTCTCCTTCTCCTGTGTTCAGAACTCCCTGTGGTTCCAGGGTTTTGCGGCTCTCTTCCGTGATCCTTGTCGTGCGCGCTCTTCGTTTCTACCCTTCCCACACTTCCTTTCTTGCCCTTCTCTGCAAGATTGTGTGTGGCACGAATTCCCCCATCCGTGGTCATGTCTAAGAGCTTTACGGATGGGTGGTTCACCCCATCCCCTCATTAACTCTTGAGGAGCATCCCCACCTACCATCCTGACGGGAAATTCATTCCAGGGTCAGAGAGTTGCCTTGGTCTTTGAGCAAGTAAAAACCAGTATGGTATTGGTTCGGTGGAAGTTAACACAACCATTCCAAGTCCCTTCCACCACCCTTCATTGGCCATCGTGGTCTCTTTTAGCACATCCCCCTCCTTGGAGTCATGTAACACATATTCATAACATAATTTACATTCATCGACCTTTTTATACAAAGGTCCATCAAATCAAACATTCACACCTTTCAGTTTGCCATAGTTCTTGGTCAATATAGTTATTTTTACAGACTACGGGAAACAAGGTGTTACAATTCCCTCCCCCTTAAAGGAACATCGTTCTCGGTGTTTTATCTATCAATTATGACGTGTATGTACAGAAGTAAACAAAATCGGATATGCATGTTTCATGGCATCTTCCATTTCCCACGTAGCCTCATCGGGGCCAAAATGTTTCCACTGCACCTTGACCTATGCAATGGTTCGGTTCTTGAGTGGGGTTTCCTTTCTATCCAGTATGCATAGAGGTTCTGGCAGGAATTCTCCCTTCGGTTCCACCTGGATCACAGACTAGTCAATTATATGATTAGAATCATGTACATATTTTGTCAACAATGAAACATGGAAAACATTATGTGCTTTTAATGTGGGAGGAAGTGCTAGCCTATAGGCTACAGGTCCCACTCTATCTAGAACTTCAAAGGGTCCACAATACCGAGGTGCCAACTTGGCACAAGATCCCATCCTCATGGAACTCTTCATGGACCTAACTCTGAGATATACGTGGTCTCCCATCTTGAATTCTATAGGGGTTCTCTTTCTGTCGGCGTAACTTTTATGTCTGTTCTGAGCGACTTTCAGATTTTGCTTTATCTGAATCACTTGTTGTTCCATTTCTTTCAACATGTCGGGTCCAATAGTAATTTTGTTTACAGGATTACTCCAACTGACTGGAGTGTTGCACAGCCTACCATAGAGGACTTCGAAAGGGCTCATCTTTAGTGATTCTTGGTAGCCGTTGTTGTAGGCAAATTCCACCAGTGGCAGGTAATCTTCCCACTTTTTAGGTTGATGCATTACATGCATCCTTAGTATGTCTTCTAATATTTGGTTCACTCTTTCCATCTGTCCATCGATTTGAGGATGATAGGCTGTGATGAACAATAATTTGGTCTCCAGACCAACCATCAAGGATTTCCAAAAGTTTGAGGCAAATTTCGTGTCTCTGTCAGACACGATCTCCTTAGGCATGCCATGTAGTCTAAATATATCCTTCATGAATATGTTGGCGATGTCTATTGCCTTGCAAGTCGATTTGACAGGGATAAAATGAGCGGACTTGCTCAATTTATCCACCACTACCATGATGGCGTCATTATGCCTGGAAATAGACATCCATGGAGATCGTCTCCCATTTCCATTTCGAGATTGGTAGAGGTTGTAATAATCCTATTGGGTGCCGGTGTTCTACTTTAACCTGTTGGCATTCCATACATTTGGCTAAATACTCAGCTATGTCTTTCTTCAATCCAGGCCAATAGAATTGTTTCCTGGTGGTCGTGGTCATCTTCTCGTATCCTGGGTGACCAGTATACTGTCTTTTATGTAGTTCATCCATTATGAACCTCTTAAGTCGTCACAGTTTGGAATATACAATCTGTTTTTGTAAGTTAGTAGACCTCCATTTAACATCTGGTAGCCTTCGTACTTTAGCCCTGCGGGTTCTTGCTCCAGGTATGAGGTCATCGTCTGGAAGAACGCGTCTGTTTCTTGTGCATTCTTGACTCTTTCCTTGACGTTGGTCTCGCAGGTGCTCACCATTGCCAGATGAATTGTTTCCATACTTCTGCTAAGGGCATCGACCACCTTATTTTCCTTTCCCTTGATATGTTTGATTTCGAAATCAAACTCGCCAAGAAGGGCCATCCACCTAGCTTGTCTAGCATTGAGTTTTGGTTGGTCAAACAGGTGTCGCAATCCACAGTGGTATGTCATAAGTACAAATTTCCTACCTAGCAGGTAATGCCTCCACATTTTCAAGGCGTGCACTATGGCGGTCAGTTCTAGATCATGGGTCACATAGTTGACTTCGTGTTCATTCATTTTTCAGGATTCATAGCAGACTACACTTCCTTCTTGCATAAGGACTCCTCCGAGCCCTTCCTTGCAGGCATCAGTGCACACGAGGAAGTTAGTTTCGGGATCGTCGATCTTCAGCATGGGTGCATGGGTCAGTAGGTGTTTTAGGGTCTGAAACCTTTCTTCACATTTTGGGGTCCAAAGGAATTTAACTCCCTTCTTCTGGAGGGCAGTGACTAGACAACCAATCTTGGAGAATCCTTTTATAAATCTCCTATAGTATCCCGCTAAGCCCATAAAGGATCTGATGTCTGAAACGTCCTTTGGGGTAGCCCATTCCATGATAGACCTGATCTTATCAGGGTCTACTGCTATCCCTTCTTTAGATATGACATGGCCCAAGTAATGTATTTGCTTCTGGAAGAAATCACACTTTCTAAACTTGGCATAGAGCTGATGTTCTCTTAGCACTTGAAGCACAAGTCTAAGATGTTCCTCATGTTCCTCTCTATTCTTGGAGTAGATTAAGATATCCTCAATAAAAACCAGTACAAATTTGTCTAGGAATTTGCTGAGCACATTGTTCATCAAGCACATAAAAGTGGCAGGGGCATTGGTTAATCCAAATGGTACTACCACAAACTCATAGTGACCATATCTCGTTCTGAAGGCGGTTTTGTGGATGTCTTCACCCTTAATTCAAACTTGATGGTATCCAGATCTCAAGTCAAGCTTGGAGAAGATGGAAGCACCTCCCAATTGATCGAACAAGTCATCGATCCAGGGTAAGGGGTACTTATTCTTTATGGTTACCTTATTGAGTTGTCTATAATCTATGCACAGTCGGAGGGTACCATCTTTCTTTTTCACGAACAAGACCGGTGCTCCCCATGGAGACACATTGGGTCGGATATAGCCTTTGTCCATCATTTCTTTTAGTTGTAATTTAAGCTCAGCTAGCTCAGGTGTGCTCATCCTATAGGGTGTCCTAGACACTGGCACCGCTCCTGGTGCAAGTTCTATTGAGAAGTCAATGTCCCTTCTCGGAGGTAGACCCGGTACCTCTTCTGGAAACACGTCTCTAAATTCTCTTAGTATGGGGTGGTCTTTGAGGCTTGGTTTGTCGTCCTCAATCGATTCCAACACCTGTATCGCATATAGTGGGCATCCCTTTCTGCAATACTTTCTCATTTGAAGGGTTGATATTCGTCTCACCGAGACAAGTTTCTGGATCCCTTGAAGGGTTATCCTCCTTCCTTCTTCAATTACACATTCTAAGGTTTTATGGTAACAGTCCATTCTGGCTTTATATGCGGCTAGCCAGTCCATGCCAATCAACAGGTCATACAATCCTAGGGGTAGTACGTTAAGAGTTTCTTGGGTGGAGAATTCACCCATATTGAATTGGCAAGCTGGTATGACCTCCACTACCTTTCTTTTGGTGCCAGTGGATAACTGTACCAACCATGATTTGGCATGTTTATGTGGCTGCAATTTACCCTTATCAATAGCCTGAGGGGCTATATAACTTAAATTTGAACCAGGGACAATTAGAATAGACACTAGGTGGTTAGTGATCATACCTTCCATCTCCACCATTGAAGCTTGGTGGTCGGATTGTTTATTATCCACGACTGCACAAATTTGCGGCATACTCCTAGCCACGTCATTGACGGTGGTAGGCTCTTGGACATTGTAAATTCTCCTACTGTTTTGTTGTCGGTGCGGGCAGTCCCTCAGTAGATGTTCTTCTCCACAACCCCAACATTTCAAGGGTTCTTTCTTTGGATTATCAGTCTTTCTGGGGGTTGACCCAAAAGGCTTATTTCCACTCTAGGAGGGGAAATTCTGTTGGTGTACACTTCGGGTAGGAAATCTCATCCTTGTATCCTTTTTATGGTTTTTAAATCTTTGGGATTTAAACCCCTTTTTCTGGAATCCCGAACTATTCTTCTGCTTCTAGCCTTCGCGAGGTTCTTTCCGAATCCCAAACTGTTCATAACAATATCTTGCATTTCGGATAGTGTCTTCTAGGGTCCTCGGCTCGTCAAACTCAATCCTGTTCTGATAGTCCTTAGGTAGCCCACTGATAAATCATTGCACCTTTGCCTTTTCTGCTTTTATGTAGGGTGCGTACCTCAGTAGCTCAAGAAATATGTTGACATATTCTACTACGGTGAATTGCCCCATCTTGAGTTCATAGAATTCTTTAGTCTTTTCGTCGAAATACTTTTCCAACAGATACTTCTTCCTGAAGTATCTTTCAAACCGTTCCCAAGATAGGTCTTCTTCGTGAATCCCTTTTACATTCTTAAGGTCTTCCCACCAAATGGAAGCCTTTCCATTCAGTTTGAAAGTGGCTACTCGGGCCTTCAAGTTTTCCAAGAAGTCATGGACTCTGAAATACTTCTTTAGTCCAAGCAGCCAGGCCTCCGCTTCCTCTCCTCTCTTTATCTCACCGTCGAAAGAGGGTGGTTTGGCCTTCTTGAATTCTTCGAGATTATGACTTTTGGAATGTTTTTGCTTCTTCCGTTTTCTTCAAGAATATGAACTAGTTTTGCTACTAGAAGATCCCTCTGAGTCGCCAGTTTCCTTTCCAAAGGAAACGTCTGACGCCCGTCCCTTATCTCCAGGGTGGGCCTTTCGTGAGGTTCTCTTCCCAGTGTAGCCAATCAAAAGGCCATGTTTTTGTATCTCAGGTGGACTTTGACTCTTCTTTGTCTGTCGTCAATGCTCGTGACTGGTGTCAGATCCATTCTGCAGTTGTCTTTGTATGTCGGATAAACTCTGTAGCAAGACTGCATTAATTTCCATTTGCTTATCTTGCTCATTTATCAACCTCTCGTTGTCGGCCTTGCAGCTTTGTAGTTCGACCATGAGACTCCTCACAGTCTCAGCTAGATCTGGAGGGGTATCTACAACCCTCCTTTCATCAGACTCTTCGTCTCTATTGTGGGAGTCGTCCCCCACCTCATGGTGCGTCACCATTCTATACGTCTGCAGTTTTCCCACGGTTGATCGTTCACTTGTGTGTAGACAAAACACTTGTTGTTAGCTAACATTATATTCATTCATAACTAGCACATAAATTCACATTTCTCAAATGCATACACACAGTAGGGATTTCATTCTTTTCTTTAATAACATTCTTAACTTCGAATTTTGGTAAAGGTGGTTAAGATAAAGGGTTACTCTTTTTAAGAGTACTTCAAACGGAGTTTCTACGCGACTCGTTCATGAGCCCAAGCAGGCCAAGTGTTGTAACCATGATTTGATACCAATTTGTCACACACCCACGGTGGCATAATTTTTTTTTCGCCTTTTTCTCAAAGGACAGAACTCCCAAATTCCTACAGGGGCCTAGCGCAGGCTAGCTTTCCTCATCCTCCACCATGTGATAGAGACCTGCGACCATAGGCTTAGTTTAAAAGGCTCATTTCATTTCGCGACATCGGGGCTCCTGATACAAGGCGTCCCAACCTCTTCATCTCCTTCAGTCTCAAAAGCGATTAAGGGGCCTAACACGTGCTAGCCCTCTCACCTATGATCATGACGTGACCCTCCTTCACATGACCACGGCACTGTGACCACGGCCTAGAACCATAGGTTATTTCTCGTTTCACGATTTTGGGACTTCACGTCCCTCGACTTCTCATTTCTTCAAATTCTCGGGTCCCGAAATACCGATCCCCGAGTTAGACCCTTAGCCAACTACTAGCGCCTCCCTCCTCCTTCTACCACACGACCATGTCCTGTGACCTAGGACCAACCCACTGAGTGCGTCGGGGTTTCGTATGTCGGGATTTCGCGACTTGCGAAACCGAGAGATTTTGCCCTTTGGTCTCCTGGATGCTAAAACGCTGAAACTCATTCATGCTAAATCGACGATCCTCACTGTCCCCTGATCAAGGGCCCACATTCCTCCGAATGCTAGGTCGGGACTGCGTGACTCGACACTTTGCAAAGGCTCTCCTCTCAAATCCCCCGACTCCTGAAATGTCGAGATTCCCTTTTGGACGATCGACGGTCCAGATCACTCCTGGATCAACGACCACGATTACGTCACGATTTAGCGAATCATGAGTTTGTACGGTCCTACCCTTTGACCACTCCAAGTCACGAGTTAGCGAAATGCCATCTGATTGCCACGCGTCCCTGCTGAATGGATGGTCCTGATTAAATCAGGACTTTCAGGACTATGACAAGGGTTAAGATTGACGAGCTAGATAGCTCCCGATGGATTCTAGGATCTACGGTCCCGGTTCCATCGCTACTTGTGAAGGCTGAAGGGGTCGAGGCGTTAACACCCGCGCTCCTCCTCTAGATCCATTAGTCCTGATAGACCTGAGGTATTTCCGAAAGGATCTCATCCATTCGTCTACCAAACGAAGGGATACTCCCTTTCGATAATTGGATTCGCTATCCTTTCTGAACTTGGGTCACAAAATTCAACCTTTCGGAGCTTCAAACTCCCACGACTCCGAAACCTTAGCGAAATACTCTCTCTTGCACAGGTTTTCCAGACCCGGATCACATGAACCTTCAGATGGTTCTTGGGCAATTATCCCTGATTTTAGTCAGGTTTCTAGGTAAAGGCTCGGTATGGTTCCAAAGTTATGAGGCGATTTTTGGGGAAAGGTGCTCTCGAGGAGCCATCCTAGAATATTGTGAAGGTCAACCAAATGGGTCTATTCTCAATGGGATGAACACATACTTTGAAATTAACTAATTTACACAGACATCAACTATGGCATATAAGTATAAACATTCATCCATGATATTCAATTCAAAATATAAGGCATGAAACACTTATCAGAACCACAAGGCGTGATGCAACTGCTGAGAGGGGTGCTCGTTTCCACCCAACCGTAGGCTTAGTGACTCCAAACAGATTTACCACTAGCCACCCCCGAGCTATACCACGATGCTCTAAGATTCAATCTCTTACTTCCAGCTCAACGGAAGTCAAGGACGAAGGTTACTCTCCTTCTCCTGATACAGACAAAAATCGAGGACAAAAGTTACTCTCCTTCTCCTGTGTTCAGAACTCCCTATGGTTCCATGGTTTTATAGCTCTCTTCCGCGATCCCTGTCGCGCGCGCTCTTCATTTCTACCCTTCCCACACTTCCTTTCTTGCCCTTCTCTGCAAGATTGTGTGTGGCGCGAATTCCCCCATCCATGGTCAAGTCTGAGAGCTTTACGAATGGGCGGTTCACC
This sequence comes from Picea engelmannii, assembly GCA_009831015.1. Taxonomy (NCBI): domain Eukaryota; kingdom Viridiplantae; phylum Streptophyta; class Pinopsida; order Pinales; family Pinaceae; genus Picea; species Picea engelmannii. The sequence continues at coordinate 283,099 of ML806094.1, forward strand.
CCATCCCCTCATTAACTCTTGAGGAGCCTCCCCACCTACCATCCTAACGGGAAATTCATTCCAGGGTCAGAGAGTTTCCTTGGTCTTTGAGCAAGTAAAAACTAGTATGGTATTGGTTTGGTGGAAGTTAATGCAACCATTTCAGATCCCTTCCACCACCCTTCATTAGCCATCATGGTCTCTTTTAGCGCATCCCCCTCCCTACAGTCATGCAACACATATTCATAACATAATTTACATTCATCGACCTTTTTATACAAAGGTCAATCAAATCAAACATTCACACCTTTGATTTTTTCATAGTTCTTGGTCAATATAGTTATTTTTAAAGACTGGGGGAAACAAGGTGTTACATAAGTGTTGAAGTATCACGGAGCAAGGTGAAGTCCTGATATTGGGCTAATTGTTGAAGTATCGTGGAGCACGGTGAAGTCCTAAGATTTGGCTAAGTGTTAAAGTACCGCGGAGAACGGTTAAGTCCCGAGATTTGGCTAAGTGTTTAAGTACCGTGGAGCATGATGAAGTCCCAAGATTTAGCTAAGTGTTGAAGTATCGAGGAGTGCGATGAAGTCTCGAGATTTGGCTAAGTATAGTGGATCGGTCAGATGGATGGGTCAATGGGTATGGAAGAATGGTAAAAGGATCACAAACCCACAACAAACTATTGAAATGCAACTAAGTACCAAGACTTCGCGAGTGTGAAGAGTGTGATGAAGAAGAAGTGTAACACTCAGTGGAGCGCAATAGATTTCAAGAAAAAGGCTAAGTGTGGATATTTTGTCGAACGTGAGGACAAAGTAACAAGATTAAAAGATGGGTTATGAACCTGCGATGAAGCAAACTTAAGAAAATTTTCTAAGTATGGGAAAATATTTCGACGACTGAGATTGAATCAGAGTCATGATGGGACGATTACGGAGTTTAAGGGTCGTGTTGATCATTCAATGGCCAATGATAGCATACCAACGATCAAGATTAAATCCAAAGAGAAGGTCGGACAATAGTTGAGTGTTGAAGCTATGTTGCTCTAGCAAGAGAACAATCTTGGGAAAAGTCTTGGATAGAGGAGTCCATGTTTACAACTAGAAATATGAATTGAGTTGTAGAATTCACAGGAAGTCAAAAAAAAAAAAAAAAGAAGAAGATTTCTGGTAACTCAAAAGAAAAAAGAAAAAGTGCATGTATTTTTTAGATGTTATGATTACAATCCAACAAAGCAGATGCAAAGGAAGCTGCATATATGAAGAAAGAAGGAAAAAATCAGTTCTTTAATATGTGAATGTGGTTTGTTAAGGAAGTTGCAAGGATTAGACATCTTTGGGGAAACAAGTTATTTGGAAGATTCTCGATGGTACTCTAATCTTTAAAAGAGAATTCTAGATGACAATTGTGCATATCAATTAGGGATATTGGGTAAGAAAGATACCATATGGAATTCATGATAATGCATGTACAACATGTACACATGGAGATGCAAAGCATGAAATCATGAAAAGTGGATTGGGCAGAAGATAAAAGGGTTTGGACTAGGTACCAAGTATGAGCATAGACACTTGAAGATAGGGTGATATGTCAAGGATTCCTTACAAGAAGATCAAAAGCCAGAAATGGATAATGTTAAGGTAGGAATCTAAGGGCAACCATGAAGTCTTGGGAGTTCGAGAAGATCAAAATTATGTGTAAAGGAATCCACTATAAGAAATCCACTTGTGTTAACCAGAGTATTCAAGTGGGATCTGAGTGTAAGAGTAAATCAGTTAGTGGATGAAGTAGTGAAATATCATTCACTCCAAAAGATGTCAATGTAAGAATAAAGAAATACATTGTGGAAAACCTATTCAAGAAAGGTTTGATATGTCAAGATGGCAATCTTCTGATAAAGAAAGATAGAGTATATACATGGATATAATGTGCATTATCTCCAGGGATTAGTATGCAGTTATGGAGTAATACATCCATTATTGTTATCAGAATGGTGCAAGGGAAGCATGGTATGAATGACATAGCTTCAAAGGCGAAGTAATGACAGTGCATGTATGCCAAAGAGTGCCAAGATATGCATAAAGAAGGCATTTTGTGAAGAAATTATTTAAGAGGGTGCAATCAGGTTTCAAGGAAGAAGTATTCAACAAATGGAAGAAGGGTTCTATTCTAGGATTGATCCAAGTCCTTGAGCATCTTGAGATAATGGAAGAAGGTACCATGAGTTGGATGCTAAGTTATTTTGAATCTATTGCAACACTTAAAGAACCATGACAACAATAAATGAAGTTTGTTGATGCATAAAGAGAATGTTGGGTGCATTCTAAAAGTGTTGAGTGCATTCCCAAAGTAGATTGGGATGCTACGTCAAAAGGATCCAAGTAGGGAAGTGAGTCTTATAATGGAAATCCATAATATCCATGAAGAATAAAATGGTTCTATGTTTGTTATGGTATGCAAAAGAGAGGAACCTTGAAAAGAACCATCTCAAGTGGAAAGGATCTATGGGTGTTATTCCAGGGGACTGGAAGTACCACTGGCGTTATGATGGTCGGTAAAGGTAGTGTTGATTTCTTCCAGTTAGTCTCTATGCAACTAGAAAAGAAGACATTTGTGCAGAATTATAGTATGTTGGAAGATTTGACTATGAAAGTCAAGTTTGAAACCCAAATGGGTTAAGGAAAGTGAAGAGAATAGTGCAAGTAACTATAACAGTTGAAGTGTTTGGACAGGACAAGTTGAATTAGCTTGGTTCAGTAAAGTTATTGGATGTTGAAGATTTCAGCAAGATAAAGTTGGGTCAAGTGGATCCAAGAAATAGATAAATGTTGAAGATTAAATAACAACATAATGTATGGCTAGAAATACAAAAATTGGTAATGATTGGTTTGGCTGAAAAATGCAAATGAAAGAAAGAAATTGTGCTCAATGGTTATAGAAAGAGCACAAAAGGGTACATGAAAATTCAGTGAGAGTCAAGGATGACCAAGAACAATAAAGAGAGTTGCAAAGAAAGAAAGAGGTTGTTGCAAGTGTTGTAGCAACAATCATGATTTGGCATGTTGGACAACCATACATGGCACAAGAAGGCAAAATGCATATGCATTATGAGCATGTTAAGGATGCATTCTTAGTACATGTAGATATGCATTAATGCATGTGAAAATGTTTGAGAATTCATATAGTGTGTTGTATATTCAGAATAGTCTAATGTTATATATGGAATAAATAGGTTATGTTAGTTGAAAGATTACTAATCATGAATATTGTGCCCAAGAAAAAGGGGAATTCATTGCACAACTGAAAATGTTGTTGATGATGTTACTTTTGATAGCCATCCATATGAGGACAATGAGGAGGGATAATTGTTGCACATTAGGCTGGTAAAGCAAACCTGTAAGTTTCTACAAGTTACCCATCAATCATGTAGCATCAAATGCACAAAAAGACAATTGTGTGGGTATGAATTTGATGTACCTATGTTACATGAATGATGATGGGAATTTAGGTAAGAATTCCCTCAATCATATTATAACTTTTGAAGTGATAATATTGTGTGTATTTGAATGCATTTAAAATAATGATATATCACTTGGAATGATAAAGGTCGGAGGTCTAAGATAGTTATGAACGTTGTTTAGCTTTTGAATGCATACATATGACATAACAATATGTCATGATCTGTTGGTTATGAGTTAATAACCAAAGAAAATAAAGGGGTGTGACCCTGTTATAGAAGTGAATGCCAAAAAATCTAACCATGTGTGAGACCATGACATGCTTGGATATGGAAATGCTATAGTGCCACATAGGTATCCAAAGAACTTCCTACTATAATCAATATTTGGATTGCAACCTTTTTGCCAACATAGAAGAGCACCACATAATTGTATTCTTGGTGTAGTGTTTGGGACGAAAAGGAAGGCATCCAAATGGTTGAGCAAGCAAGGGGAAGTGTATGGATGATGTGTTGAGGCATTGGCTAGACCTTTCCATGCACAATGGTGGGATGCATGAATTAGATAAAATAATATTTTGAAAGCAATGCAAGGGTGCATTGAATAGTATGCATGAATAGACCATGAAAGTGTGAAAGTGGTAGTTTGCACACATGCATGGTAAGATAAAATTGTTTAGCTTGAAGGCATTTATAGAATGCATGTGTTGATACTGAGAGGGGGGTGAATCAGTATCAAGTACAATTTAAAACATTTTTCAACTTATACTTGAACCATTCAATTATATCCAATTATAAATGAACAATAGTATAAGAGTTACACCAATACACCATAATACACCATGCACAATATATGAGAAATAATCAATAGTTTTTGTTCAAGGGAAGTAATGACTTCCAAAGGTAGCTACAGCT
>ML806094.1:288023-337339 GCA_009831015.1 Picea engelmannii
GAAAGAGCATGATGTATACTATCCATCCATGGATGTTGTATCTTCATTTTCATTTTCCTTCATGTCCAAATAACTTCATCAATATTCTGGTCCAAAACCCATGACTAGGGTTGACATCAATGACAACAACCAATCTTCCAACAGCATGCATATATGATATTTCATGGAATGATTATGCTAATAGACGAAATGAGGTAATTATTAATAACTCATGAAGTTGAGAACATTTAAGGAGTTGTTAGCTATTGCAAAAAGGAGTCGCAGATTAAAGTAGTCACATAAAGATTGGCTACATGAAATCTCTATCAGGGAAACAGAGTAATGAAAATAACTACGTCTAGAAGAAAGGAGAAGCTTAATTTTTTTTTCAACGTGAAAAAATACTCTTTATATTCAGAAGGATATAAAAGTATACAGTTCTGTCATAACAGGTCTAAACAGTAAGGAAATACAAGCAATTGCCGAAGAGTCATAAATTCTGCACAAAACAGAATTATGTTATAACAGGTCTAAACAGCAAGGAAATACAAGCAATTGCCGAAGAGTCATAAATTCTACACAAAACAGAAGGGGGAACTATCTCATCAAGTCCAGAATCAATCCCATGGAAGGTTGCTCGCAAAACCAATCTTTCAAAGATTTATGCTCGAGGTGGGACCCTCGTTTCCTTCTTCCCATATCGAATAGAGAATGTGTCCCGAAGGCAGAGTTAGTGATTTTTTTATACTACATGTGCAGGGAATGATACTCTCATTTCATTTAATAAATAGATTGATAACTGTGATTGAATTGTTAAATGTAGACAATCTTGAAATCATTTGTGAGATTTTGTAAGTATTACAATAAAAGTATATTGTACATGATATACTAATAATCTATTGGGCTGGATGCAAGATGGGAGTATTGCAGGACAAGTAGTCTCAAGTATGGCACTACTAAAGGCCATAAGAAAGAACTAATGCATGTTGTTACAACAACCAAGAAAATTATGAGATGGAGTCTCATACTTGGGAAAAATTTAAATTTCCTTATATAGCCAATTTGAATTTCTAAATGAGATTGTTATGATATTGTCTCATGATGACTATATGTGTGTGATAAAGATGAGAAAAATGATATTAAAGTTGGAATGCTTGGAAAGAAAGGCTATTGTTGGGACATTGAAGCCCTAGGATTGCCAAAGTGCAAACCCTTAGTGGGGGTCTGGTGTGGAGTTGGCACTCTCCTTGTGTGTGAAATCCTTGGCAAGATGGATCATCGAAGGACTGTAGAGCAGTGAAGGGATTCCTGAGCCTGGAAGGGTGAGTGCAGCAAGGAAGAGACATCTCAAGAATACATATGATGCTTGGAGAGAACAACACCAGAAGGACAACAAGCTTCAAGAGCATGGAGCTTTTTGAAGAATTTTTTAGTGTACATAGTATATAATGCACTGAGGAAAATGCATAAATAAGGGGGAGAGGAATGTAATACCCTTTGGCTGAAATCCAAGATGTAATTGTACATGTAGGTTGGTGATCCAAGATATTATTCAAGACTTCAACATTAACATGTCGATCAAACATTGGTATTTCAAGCTTCGCTTCAACTTTGAAAGGAAGATTGGAAGATGAAGAAAAATAACTATTTTTACCCAAGTCACCTAGCTTCTCGAATGTGGAATCTTCTCGATCTACCCTGTCTTCTTCATGCTCAATATTTTTTGACTTTTCTTCCTTGTCCTTCTTCTCCAATAAGTTTTTTACCTATTTTATCAATATAGCATGATGTTTTGCTCGAGGTGAGCAAATCTTGGCTTATGGATCTTCCCTGTCATATTCTTCATGAGGTATTCCTGTCATTCTAGGTTTTTATGCTCCATAGTAGTCTTGGTAGCAATGCTTCTCCACTGTTTTGGTACCCGTTGTAGGTGTTCACCATGTAGATCTTCTCCAACTCTTCGAAACCTACTTTGATACCTTATTCTTCATAAACAATAGGCATGTGGCCCATTTTTTTTATCTACATGGATCCATATTACAAAAAGAAATAATTTGACCTCTCTTTGTGCTTGATATACTTATTTCCAATGCTTATGGTGCTAATATCATAGTCCAATAGAGGATTCAAATCCTCTCAAACCCTATCTCTACAAATCTACTACATAAAGCCAATCAACCAATAAAATTGTTTAAATAAAAGTGCAACCCATCACTCCATCTATGCCAAGCACTTTATTCTAGCTAATGCCATCATAACAACCTTCTTATATTAATTAAACCTAGGTGAATGCATATGAGTAGAATCATGTAGCAAAGGGCATTGTAAAAAAAATTGACCTCACATAGTTGAGGTGATGGAATGGTTGTAGGTGACATCAAATAGAATTTTTTAGAGTGATTTAACAAAGATGATTGGTTTATACCATGTTGGAATATAACTCAGAGAAGGTAGTTTAATAGTAGTCTATGCAATCACTATTATGTTTGGTGGTTCACTCAACACTCAGACCCAAGAAATAATCAAGCAATCAAAGTCAAAGGGTGACAAGGAACAATGATTTACCAGGCTTGAGATCATTATGTCTCTGTGTGTATTTGCATCACCGATTCACTCAAAGGAAAACATTGATTATAAGAGTCAAACAACATTGGGGAGTGTGGAGTTAGCAATGATTTGCTAACCGACGATTTCATAAGAGACCAATGAACTATGACATGGGTGTTGTTAGGGGTTTAACCATCTCATTGATCGAGCAATCAACATTGAACTACAACAATGAAACCATGATCTCAATAATGAATTCTTGGATGTTGTGGGTATTCAAAAAATTGTTGTGTTAGTGAATTTTCCCATTGAATGAGACATGATGAAGTGTTCAAGCCACAACTAATATCAAACTCATAACATTGCTCTATCTCACAATAGAATCCACATGAAATAAACAATAAACTGAAATTGATTGTTGTAGGTGAATGAACAACAATGCTAACGTTGGTGGGGCACTATCAATTTGGTGACAAAGAACAAAAAATTAAATGGAAATATGTGCTCATCATGCTTAGGAAATTCTGTAATCAATGAACAAAGAAACTTAGTCACACACAAATTAAATGAAACCACGCAGTAATTGACCATATGAGATGGTAATTTTACCTTGGAAACCCAATTTGGGAAAAATGGCTTGGAATGGAAATGCTCAATCTTTATTATCAACAATTACAAAGATTTACAAAGTATCATATCTCTTTGGGCCATTGGTAGTCTACTCTACAAGAATTTGATTTGAGTCTCCTTCTTATTTATGCCAGAAGAACCCCTTATTCTACCTTTTGCCTGCATTTTTATTATACAACTAGGAGCAACTTCTTTTCTTTTGGTGGAAACCAGAAGGTTAGGCTTCCTTGATGCTTTGACTCCCCATTGCAACACTCCCTTTATTTATGTCTTTCTTGCAGCTGTCAAGGTTCCACATTTTGATGGGCGAGTAGGTGACTGAGTGTGGTTACCACACCAATGATCACCCTCACCTTTTTGTCATTTCACTATGCTTCTCATTCACCGATTAATTCACATAAAACTAAGTCTTTCTCCATTCTGTTTATTTTGGATCGCTTTCGGATCACATCTCCCAATTGGGAGAGTTTTGGTCTCCAAAAGCTAGATCATTGAGGAGATGGAAGCACATGGCCTCTATTTGCTTCTCCATATTCACCATTCCATCACCGAAGAAGGTTGCAAGTTGCTTTCTTCTCTACCCCTATTTTTTTTCTATAGGAGTTATTCTCTCTCTCTCTCTCTCTCTCTCTCTCTCTCTCTCTCTCTCTCTCTTTTGTTATGTGCTTTGATGAAGTATGCCTTGGCACCCTTGACCAAGTGATATTTGTTTTCTCTCTTGTAGAAAGTAGCATCCATATCTCGCAGGTATGGGCTACCAAACATCACTTCACAAATGTCTAATGGTGCAACTTCACATTCTACTTCATCAACATAACTAACATTAATGCAAACTTGATTTTACATCTCCAAGTGATTCTCATGATAGTTTTTACTTGCAACCATGTGAGTGAACTTGGCAACACTAGATCATAAGTTGCTAGACCAAGTTCATCAACTAATGTTTCATAAACCAGATTACAGTGAGAACCATTGTCAAGCAAAGAATTTACCTTCTAGTTCTTCACCTGAACTTTGAATTGAAATAGTGCATGTTTATCTCCACTTGCCTCTGGCTACTATAATTTGGTGCAAACTATGGCTTCATCTAGATCGGAGGTGGCTTTTACCACTTCTTATTTCATCTTGGTAGTTGTCTTTGCTTTCCTCTTGGAATTCAACCACTTTGGATGCAATTTTGGATGAAGTTTCCAACACTTCTCTTCCACGTGCCCATCCACATCACAATATTTGCAGTGCCTATTGGGATCCCTCATTTTTTCACTTATGGCTACCATATTCTTATCTTTTCTCTTGATGGTTTCTTCTTGGCCTTCATGTTGTTGCCCCTTCTTGGAGTCCAAATCAATATAAAGAGCCTTCTTACTCGCTTCATCTATACTTTTCACACTAAGAAGTTGCAATTAATTTCAAATATGGCTAAAAAGGATATCTTCATTGCTTTGCATATGATAAACATACACAATGGGTCAAGTGGTTGCCTTTGGAAGAATGGTGGTACAACACATCCTTCCATACTTCATAAAAAATGTCCCCATTTCTGGTGCTTTTTGGATATCATCCTCCATCCATCATATCTCCCTTGAAAGAGACTACAAAGGTTTAGGCAGTGGAGGACCACATAGGGCACCAAGAAGAGGTTCTCAAACTATTGAAGGACAACTTGGTTATGACACAAAATAGGATGAAACAACGAGTATATCAACATTGAAATGAAAGGGAATTTGAAGTGGGGCATTGGGTATTTTTGAGGCTACAACCATATAAACATATGTCCCCAAAGCAACAAAAGAAGGACAATAAATCAACACCCAAATATTATGGCCCCTATAAGGTGTTGCAAAGGATTGGAAGTATGGCTTACAAATTGGAGTTGACTCTATCTTCATGTGTACCTCTAGTCTTCCATGTTTCTTGCTTAAAGAAGGTAATTAGTGACAAGATTCCAGTCCAAACTGTTTTACTAGAGATTAATGAAGAAGGGAAAATCACACTAGAACCAGAAACAATCCTTGAAACAAGGATTAAGCACCTACGAAATCGAGCAATTATTGAGTACCTCATTAAATGGAAGAACCTACCAGTGGAAGAGGCGACATGTGGAGATGATTTCTTCATGTAGATTCACTCGTAGTTAGTCAAGTGTTGAAGACAACACTTGTTTGAAGGGGAGGAGCATGTTAAGACCCAGAAAAAGCCCCATGTTAAGTATAAAACCCCTTATTAATCCCTAGATATTGAATTATTACATTTCTAGTGTTATATTTTTATGTAGGATAGAACCCTTCATTGTATCCTTTCATTATAATTGTACCCTTTCTCTCCTATATATATACCAAGGAGACCTAGTCTTAGGATCATCTTATCTCATCTTATACATTGAATATATTGTTAAGATAGGTTTCCCCCTCAAAGTGGAGTGTTATTCATTGATTTTTGATCATTTTCAAGGCATTGGTTCATAACAAGGTACTTCACCACCACTCCTGGATCTTCCAAAGAGATACCCAACTTGATGGCTTGCCTCCTGAATTCAGAAGTGTATTCTTTCACCCCTTGTCCCTATTCTTGCCAAAGGTACTGCCATTTCATGAGCTACTCCTCTTTGTAGCCTATGGGATAAAATTGTGACTTCAACAATGCCTTGAAGTCCTTCCATTTTGTAACCATGGGATTCTTGCCTATCCTCAATGCATTCACATAGTTCTCCACTAGAATAGAGCATGTCTAGTTATCTTCCAATGAGCAAAATAATTTTGCTCTATTTCTTGTATTTAATAAAGGCCAAGATAAACTTCCATTCGTTTCAACCAGCTATTCAAGACTTCAACATTAACGTGTCCATAAAAAATGGGTATTTCAGCTTCGCTTCAACTTTGAAAGGAAGATTGGAAGATGAAGAAAAATAACTATTTTTATCCAAGTCACTTAGCTTCTCGCACATGGAATCTTCTCGGTTTGCCTTGTCTTCTTCCTGCTTAATCTATGTTGAGTTTGCTTCCTTATCCTTCTTCAAGAAAAATTGTGTTACCAATTCTGTCAATGTAGCGATGCTTTTCTCCAACCACACAAACCTAGCTTCCAAATCTTCCCTGTCATGTTCTTCACGAGGTATTCCTGCCATTCTAGGCTTTATGCTCCAAAATAATCTTGGCCACAATGCTTCTCCATTATTTTGGTACCCACTGTAGGTGTTTACCATGCGGGTCTTCAAAACTTGCTCTAATACCTTATGATCCATAAATGGTAGGCCTATGGCCTATTCATTTCGTCAACATGGATCCATATTACAAAAATAAATACTCTAACCTCTCTTTGTGCTGGATATAATTAGTTCCAATGCTTATGGCATCAATATCCTTGTCCAATATCCCTATCCAATAGAGGATTCAAATCCTCTCAAACCCTATCTCTACAACTTTTCTATGCAAACCCAATCAATTGATAAAATTGTTTAATTAGAAGTGTAGCCCAACACTCCATCTATGCCAAACACTTTATTCTAGCCAATGCCATCACATCAACATTCATATATTAATTAAATCAAGGTGAATGCATATGAATTGAATCATATAGGAAAAGGATGCTATAAAAAATATTTGACCTCACATAGTCAAGGCGATGGAATGGCTATAGGTGACATCAAATACACAATTTGAGAGTGATTTAACAAAGCGAATTGGTTTATACCATGCTAGAATATAACTCAAAGAAGTTGTTTACCAGGAGTCCATGTAATCACTATTATTTTTGGTGGTTCACTCAACACTCAAACCTAAGAAATAATATAGCGATCAAAGTCAAAGGGTGACAAGGAAACAACAATTTACCAGGCTTGAGATTGTTGTGTCACTATATTCGAAAAAAATGATTATGAGAGTCAAACAACATTGTGGAGTGTGGAGTTAGTAATGGTTTGCTAACCAATGATTCCATAAGATACCGATGAATTGTGACATGGGTGTTGCTAGGGGTTTCTCTATCGCATTGATCAAGCTATCAACATTGAATCGTAACCATTAGACCATGATCTCAATAATGAATTATTGGACATTGTGGGTATTCAACAAATTATTGCGTTGGGGGCTTTTCCCATTGAATGAGACATAATGAAGTGTTCGAGCCTCTTCTAATATCAAACTCATAATGCTACTCTATCTCACAATGAAATCCACAAGAAATAAACACTACACTAAAATTGATCGCTTTAGGTGAATGAACAACAACAACAACACTAATGTTGGTGGGATACTATCGATTTGGTGACAAAGAACATACAATTAAATGGCAATATGTGCTCATCATGCTTAGGCAACTATGTAACCAATGAATAGAGAAGCACAATATGGCAATATGTACTCATCGTGCTTAGGAAACTATGTAACCAATGAATATAGAAACACAATCACACATAGATTAAATGAAATCTCACAACAATTGCCCATATGAGATAACAATTTTACCCTAGAAACCTAATTTGGGAAAACTAGCTAGTAATGGCAATGATCAATCTCTATTATCAACAATTACAAAGATTTACAGAGTATCATGGCTCTCTGGGCCATTGGCAATTTGCTCTACAAGAATTTGATCAAAGTCTCTTTCCTGTTTCTGCCAGAAGAACCCCTTGTTTTGCCTTTTGCTTGCATTTTTTATCAGACAACCAAGAGAAATTTCTTTTCTTCTGGCAACAACCAAAAGGTTAGGCATCTCTGACACTTTACCTCCCCATTGAAACACTCCCTTTATTTTTTATTTCTTTATTTTATTTTATTTTTCGTCTTTTTTGCAGCTATCGAGGTTCCACATTTTGACGGGCAAGTAGGTGACTAAGCATGTTGCAAGTATGCCCATGATTACCCTCACCCTTTTGTTATTTCACTCTACTTCTCATTCGCCCATTAATTTTCATAGCACCGAGTCTTTCGCCATTCATGTTTATTTTGGATCACTTTTAGATCAATTATACCTATTGAAAGAGGTAAATCTAGGTAAATTACATTGAGACTTGCTTGGAGATTAACAATATGTAAGCTATGAGGATTGACATTAGAAAAAACAATAAGGTCTCACCTTTACTGCAATATTTTGAGTTAAAGGTCTGGATGGTCTTTGATTTCACTTTTCATTTTCGTATGATTGATATGACAAGACAAAGTGAGTAGGTGTGTTTAAGAAAAACTTTGAAGACAGATTAAGATAAATTACAATGTAACATATATGTTATTGAGTGTGTTAGCACTCTGTAAATTTTGTTTGGCTGAAAAGACAAACGACAAAGGCAATTGTTTCAACCTACTTTAGATCCGAAAACTAGCCGGTTCAACTCAGAGAGGGCTCTCTTGTGTCACTTAATATATCTATGGCAATCGGTGGGTAGTTTTGGTTTGTTTTAGGGGTTTTTATAAAGTTGTTGGCAAAGAAGGGGAGGAACACTGTGGGTTATGGAGTCAAATTCTGAAAATGAACGAAAACAATGCATTAGCTAATAGAACTCTCCAGATGATAAAGGCTAATCGAGGTGATGAATCTGAGTTAATCTTAAATTTGAATAGAGTGTAGGAAGATAAAGGAAACAAATAACTGCATCAGAGCATTATCGAAATGAATTCTGAATTACTTAAGAAGACAATCACATAGTTTAAATTGCTTAAGCCAAGAGCATCAAATGATGAATTCTGGGCCTTTAACTCTCCAATTTAAACAGAAGAAAATGCAAATGAAAGACGGGTCACATGAAATACATACGATGAAAGGAAACAAATCTCATATCACCACCCTTTAGAATATTTTCATAGAGACTTCAAAATCTTCTGCATTTATATTCAATTCAGATTCAAAAAAATTACAAAATAGAGTCTGATACAACCAAAAGGTGCTCTTGCACTTCTGCCAACATTAATTAGGTCAAGTCTCTCAGTACTTATACAATTTGATCAACAAAACAACTGAAACTGAAACGGTTCAGCTTCTATAACAATTTCGACGGACAGTTTCGGTATACGAAACGATTTACAATAATTAGCAAAAATAAAACGTTTCAACATCATGAACAATTTCTCTGACTACCCGACTTCTTCTGCGCCATCTGTCTCACTATGGGCTTCTACCGGATCTGCAAAACTGGTGACACCTGGAGATCACCTGTTGGTTCTGGGGACGTTGCACTTTGTCTTTCCCAACCACACGAATTCTTTCCATTGCAGATCACAAGGGATTTCGTAATCCATCGTCTCTTTAATCAAAACTTCCAAGTCAATGCATGTAGCATAGGACATGGTTGGCATGCTGACTTTCACTGTTTTAAACTTATTTAAAATTTCAAAATCTGTAGCCAAATACTCTACCAGACTCGGGCCTTTCAGACTTTCTACCATATCTTCAAACTTAGAATGGTCCATTCTGCGTTGCATGAGGAGAGAGTGATAGTCTTCTTGATTGTATAATGATCCTTTACCATCCCAAAATGATGGAAGGTCTTTGGCAAACAATTGTTCAAAAGCGTCTTTAAACTCCTGTATGTTGTGCTCCATTTTCATAGCTTTGTTTTGGACTGATCTGAGTAAGTTGTGCTTGGTAATGATCCTCCAGGCTGAAATGATCAATGCGGTCCTTTCTTTCACACCGATGGTTTGAAGGTCAACAGTTGGTACAACATTCAATAAGTCAATAGCATTTTGGGCCCATTCCGAGGGCTTCTTTGCTAACACTTCATTTACAATAGTGCATCTGTTCCGAGCTGTAGCAGCCATGTTATCTTTGTTGTTGATAAAATTAAGATAAACACTAAATTTAGCAATCTCTGCAGCAATAGCATCCCATATTACATGTTTGGCTCCCCGCAATAACATCTTGCCCTTGAACCTGGTTTTTAGCTTTCTCACTCTCTCATGCAAATCTTGATTTTCTCTGTGGAGTTGAGCCATCTTTTCATCCTTCACTTTCATCTCTTGCTTCAACTTTTCCATGTTCTCTTTGAGACTCTTGATCTCACCTGTTTTTAAGCTCACCTGGGACATAGCTTGGACTAACCCCTCAGTGCTCGATCCAGCCTCTGTATTAGCAGGTATAATAACTGCCATGTCTGATGTTGCTGCCTGCGCTAGTGACCAATGCTCCTTCTCTTTCTCCAATTGCAACAATTTAGCTTTGTAATTTAGTGCTTCTTGTCTGAATGTTTCCTTCTCCTGTTCCAAAGCAGTCAATTCTGCTGTCTATGGATGCTCTGTAGGTGACATCTTCAACCTTTTCTTTATACTTTGGATCATCTTTTCCTTTTCATCCAAAGAAGCTTTCAACCCCTGGGGACCTTCAAACTCTATCCTTTTGACCTGTGTCATCCAGGCTTTGCTGGACATTTTTTCCTGTTTCAGTTGTCCATCTAGTTTTGATGCGTATGTTGTTAATCTTGCAACTCTTAGAGCCAAGCTCAGATAATCAAAATATAACATGTCACTCACATTAATTTTACTTTGTCAGGGGCAACAATGTTTTCACAGTGCATTTTGATCTTGGATACCTTATCATCATACACCACTGCAATGTTAAATGTCTTTTTCTCCACATCTTTGACTGAGAGTAAGGAAGTCTTATGTTGAGAAGTCCTTTCTACTTCAGGTAAAAGGTCTCTTATTTCATTGTTTGCCATACTTCCCTTCACAACATATTGATTCATTAAATCTTCCTTGGACTGATACACTGCCCCAGGTGTCTGGCTAAATATGTGTTTCCTGCTACTGAAAACCTTTGTGCTGCTTTCGTTTTGTGGCCCGCTTTCTGTACTGGTTTCTTTATTCTTGGTCGTAGCCTCTACCATATCCATGCATGTTTTCCCTTTGAGTTCTTCCTCTTCCAGGTCAACTACTTGAGATGATGATGTGATTTTCATTCTCTTGAGAATGTCTTGCTGGCTACTGGCACCTAGTGCTTATGAACCGTTCCTCTTATTGTAGACGCTCATTTTAGGAGCTTTGATAATTAACCTAGGGGAAGGTTTCTATGCCAGGATTTGTTGAGAAGCTGGTTTTGTTTGATCATGCTGCATGGTGACCTCCATCTCTGCACAGGTCTCTAGATTGGCCAACTTATCGAATACTTTGACATGTTCATGTTCATAGGGACCTTGTCTACTTTCCAATATTCTCTTTGATATGATCTGATGCAAATCATATCTTCTCCATTGTAACTATGTGAAACCAAATTCACTAATCTTGGATTGAATCTGGGGCAAATAAGACTTATTCTTCACCACAAAGGGACCTACCACGAAAGGAAATTTCAGATTAGAAGCCTTGTGTGCTTTTAGAAAATGCTCATTCTTTGAGATAATTCTTTGTCTTATGAACTCCAAAGAAAAGATCCTGGGAGTTAGAAACACTGGTAAAAGATGACGTCCTTCCTGGTATCCATATACCCAGATCAGTGGATTGTGTGAACAACACCCAGTCTCCTATCATGCTCTCTGGATTTGGCTGTAATGAGCTTTTCATTTCTTCCAGAGCCCTCGGCAGATCTGAACCAAAAATGAGACTGTATACCCTGGACATAATCTTGTTGATGAAGATGAGCATGGTGATCCTTTTACATTCGGTCAAAATAAATGTAGTATGAGGAAATTTGGTTTTGTTGGATTCCATAAACATTTTCAGCAAGTGACTGTAGTATCTGAAGTGCCTCAACAAGCTGAAGTTAACCAACTGTTGAAGTATATTCTCTGCAATAAATTCGTCAAAACTGACACAAACTGACTCACCAGATAGAAAGAAAATCAACAAGAAACCTAACATGACCTCTACCACAAACTTGTCATTGTCTAACCCTAGAATTTGACTTAGCAGAGAACAAGCCCACTGGACTTCGATGATCATGATGCTTACAATGGCAGGTAACGATAGGCTCTCTGAATGATGCTCAGGCTTGACTATGGTCTGTAGAAATAAGGTTTTAACTTCGGGCGGGCATTCTCTATAAATCATGATCATTCTTTGTTCCTCGAAGGGCTCTGACACTGTGGGGGAGGCATCTGGTATATTGAGAGTGTGTCGGAGTGATGGATTGTCTACTTTACATAGAACTTTTGACCCTAATTTATTTAAAATGACTCTTTCTCCCTGAGAATATCGCTCTGCACACCAGCTTACAATTTTGGGGAATGGAAAGACCGTTTCTACGACGTAAGGGGTGATGGAAGCTTGAGCTGCTTCAAGGAAAGGTATGCGCATTCTGACATTGTTCAACAAATTCGATCTAGACACAGAAACGGGTGAGATCGTTATCTTTGTGTCAAAAACGTCAAAATCTCTGTCAATTAGGGCTTCCTCCCTGGAGGAGATGTCTTGTTCATTCACGGATAAAACAACAGGATTGGCAGCCATGGTGAAGAATACCTGTCAAGCAGCGAAAACAAATCGAGTCTGGTTTGGTTCTGAGATTTGAAATTGGAATGGAAGCTTTGCGCCAAATTTTTGAATGTTTGGATGCTTCAAATTATCATAGAATAATGTCAGGGGGTTCCTCCTTTTATAGGTATCTATTAACATCCGGAGTTGGATAAAACGGTTTCGGGTGGACCACTTTTCTCCCTGATGTGTCTCTGAGGGCACCACGCGTCCATGATTTAAACCATGATAGATTTCCCCGGCCCGCCCTCTATCGATTAATCCTCGTGCTACTCCAATCACTGATATAAGTTTCAACCATTGATTTGAGCTGCTTTAGGATCTACGGTCCATGTTTACCCAACGGATTTGCCATCGGGGGTTGAAGGAAGTGGTTTTACTCAGGCTGCTTTTCCCCTCGATGTATCTCTATGGGTGTTATAACCCTAATTTGCACCAGACATGCTTACCTGGCATCAGGCCATCTCAGATTCCTTCTTTGCCAAAACACTACTGAACAACTCTTCTTAAAAACCCCTTTTATAAAGGCCCACGTGCCCTGCTCCATTAATGCATGCGTGTACATGTTAGCTGACCCAATACAACCCGCGTGTACCTACAAAAGAACGAAAAAAGGAAAGTTGCTGACGAAACACACAGCTTTGGGTAAGTTAACTAAACCTTTTGGCCATGCATGGCCGGTCATTCGACCAAATACCTAGCTCCTTCTAACCTATAAAAGAAGGGATAGGGGTCCCATTTGAAAGGAGGAAAATCATGGTAAAGAAACTATATCCGATTGAGCATTCCCTTTGTCCCAACCTTTAGCCATCCTTGTGTAAAGAGAAGTATAGAGCAAAGTAGTTGGAAGACAGTGAAAGAAGAGCCCAGGACTAGGATCAAGGAGTAGTAGCTGACTTTATCATTGTAAGGTATCATTGTGAAGTTAATAAAAGAATTGCTTTTCCCGTCCCGCCATATGAGATTGTCATTATTTGGATATTGATTGCTCCATCGATTAAATCTCTAACCCATTAGTTCATAGATCAAATGCATGTGGAGTTCTTTGTTTGTCTTTTGTGAATGCAGGTCAGCATTGGGAGGAGAGTTGCAGTCAAAGAACGACCAAGCACAAAAATGGATCGACATCAAACATGAAAAATAAGGTACGTCAACTTAATCTCTTGAGCCTTGTATTTATATATGAGTAATGGGGGTTTAGGCAGGGGATGATGGTAAAAAATAAGAATCTTTAGGTCATTTCTGCATGCATGATAAAACCCTTAGTGCTAGTCCGTAGGAGGGATTTCCCACCCACAACAGAATTGGCGACCATACTGGGGACTCATTGGTCCTTCCACCACCCTGTTGTGGCAGCAACACTGCCCATCTGCAAACCGCAGGAAGAGAGGCCTGATGTCCTCGTCCCACCACTCGAGGACTGAAACTAGGAACTCTTTCAAAGAAGAAAGAGCATAAAATCGTCCCAAACCCGAAGTTCCTCTGCGTCCGCAACCGAAAATCTGTCTCTTCATACAATCTAACAGTCTGGTGCTCCAGTCAAATATCTGTGCATTTAAGCACTAGACTGCACAATTCATCTATGCACGGGACGCCTGATGTAGATCCGCAGAACCAATCATCCGCCCAATAAGCAACACAATCTCCCACAGTGATAAATCAGTGATCCTGCTTATTGGCGCCTGCGAACTCGATCGGTCTGTACCCGCCTCACAATAGAGTCCTATCAATTTCGATATATTGTGAGGCCCAGAAGGAAATGTCCGAAAATTGACTGGTTCCCCTCTCTTGGAGAGGCCAGTCAAAAAGTATATATCCTCTGTAGTGGGCACTAGCGACTGCCCCTCTAACATAAAAGCTTCCGCGTCAGGGTGCCAATATTCAACCAAGGCATTCAGTAGCCTAGGTTGTGCTCTCATGAAAGGACACAAAAAAAACTTGAGCAAGCCACATTGCATTAACACCGCCACAATGTTAGGGTATTCCCCAACTAGTGCGCTAATATCTTCATGCTCTTGTTCTCTCCATTGCACATACATCCTACACATGGGCAAATTTTTAGAGGGTTAGGCCTTGCTTTTAAACTTTTTTTTTGCACTCATTGGAGGGTCCACGTGGGCTGTTGTGATGACAGTTGTGTGTACACGCGCTCTGACATCAGACAGAGTGAGTGTTCACGCGGGCTGTCATAAGACAACCTGCGCAGACCCAGGGCCGACCTTTTAAAGGTAGACACCCCCCTAAAAAACCAAATTAAATGCATATATAAAGAATTAAAAGGAAAAAGGAGGTAGTTTATACTTACTTGGTCCAGATGGATGGTCGTTTCGTCCACTGTAGCTCCCGGAATCACCACTTTTACCAAAGGGGGTTTTTTGCTCCAAAGTCAATTTCCAAATCAGTAATGGTGATAATGAGCTGCCAGCTTCTATTTATAGACTTTTTGTTGCTTTTTTGGCCCCCCTTATCATTTTCTCTGAATTGAAAACCATTTAGAGTGATTCAAGAGTTTCTATGGAAAGTTACGTTCAGGTATCAAGACATTTTTTGGAGTTTTGGGTCACTTTTGACAGTCCGTGGGTAAAAATCTCAGATGGTCAACTTGAGCATATAAGTTAGGTTTCCACCCCTACTTTTGTATCTCGTTGTCTTTATCCCTTTGCCATAGGATAGATCCCACCAGGGTGTGACACGGAACCATCATTGCTGCTTTAGAAGTGTCGCGATTTGGTGGTAGAGCTTACCGGAACATGGATGCCCTAGGTAGATCCTGGTTGCATTATGGTGTCCATGTTGTCACTAATGACTGTAGGCTCATGAGTCCTTTTAGTTTTTCCTGATTACGAGTTTGAGCCTCATTTGCATGACTCTTTATCACTCTCGACCTCACCCTCGGGACTCCCAAAACATAATGGGTCTTCTTTTAAGCCCTTTTCAGACCCTCTAAACATGAAAAGATTGTCGAGCGATCTTGTGGCCTTTCAAGCTCGTTAAACTGAAATTTGAAGTCACGTCTATCCAGCGGTAGTTTACCCCCTTTTCGGTCCGGACGGTCAACTATACGAACAAAGGTATACTCTAGAGGCTTCGGATCCCTAGAAGAGTATTCTTAGGTATAATTTTAACCCTTTTTCGGGCATGAGGGACTAAATTTACGAAAAAGGAACCCCCACAGAGTCCATAGTTAAGCTCTTTTCAGACTCCCTAAAATTGAAAAGATCTCCGAGTGACCTTATTCTTTCACACTCATTAAAATGGTCCAGAAGAACATTCCTGACAAAGTCCATAGTTAATCTTTTTTCAGACTCCTTAAAAATGAAAAAATTGTCGAGTGATCTTGTCTTTATCACACTCGTTAAAATGGTTTTAAATAGACGTCTTTTCGGTGCTAATTTACCCCTTTTTCGAACTGACTAGATTACTTTTGAAAAAGGTACCCCATCGGAGTCTCCTTTTACGTTTTTTCAGACTCTCTAAATATGAAAAACCGTCGAGCTTACCTTCTCTGGGCTCGTTAAACTTACATCGAAGGACGCTACCATTGTGTGTCTTATTAATCACATTTGCATACCCACGTCTTTGGCCTAATTTCGGCTCCATGTTGCTCTCAATTGAACCATCTGAAGCATGCCTTATACGCAAGCCCTAGTAGCACTTTGCCTCTGCGTCTTGACACCTTTGGCCCTGTTGGCAGCCAATTCAATTTTTTCAATTGCCCTAAAGCTGCCTACACCTATGTCTTCTGAACTTCAAATTTCCATCGCATTTTGCAAATAGACGATGTTTTCATTTCATGCGACTCTTGCAAATTGATTTCGATTTATTTTTCACGACTGAAAGCATGAAAACTCCTCCAACATTATTTGAACTATCATGATCTTTTATTGATGTTGAGTGGCATTTTATCTTTGGTTTGTCAAGTGACTGAAATGATTTCTCGAACTATGTCCATTTGCCTATTGCACAACTTGATTTTCATTTTTAAGGTATTGAGCATGTGAATTTATGAGTTATACTTGATTTCATAAGGGTCATGGTTGATTTTGGTTTGATCCTTACTATTATAAGCCCTTGGATTATCGATTTTATGAAATCTTTTGTCGCAATGTTTTATAAACTTTGATTACATATTATGCGAGAAACGCATGGGTAACATATGAGTCTGATTTCATATGGAATGGCAATAGTTTGAAGTTATACAATGGCGCATTGGTTAAACATTTGGGTTTTGATTTAATGGTTTGAATTATTACAGGCGCACATTTAAAGTTTGGTTTAACGTTGAATGTTTATGGTTTCAAACTATACATTGGCACATTGATATAACTATCCACCGTTTAAAACTGGAGTTGGCCGAATAGTTTGATTTTGGTTATGATTGATTGAACAGGGGTTGTACCTTGTCATTACTGCTATGCATGGCGGTGGATAATCCCACCACCCTCGCACGCGTACCATTAATTTGCCTCCCCTTTCATCGTTCTCAGCTATTAGCCAAAACAATTTTGCTCCTGTGTGTCTAATCCGAACCCTACCATGTGCCCGTGCCATGGCTCCAGTCGTAAGGGTTGAGCCCAATGGTTTCCAAGCTTTGTTGATGTTTGACGGTGCTTACAGTGACCTTGAGGAATTCGGATGGCTCCCGTTCATACGAAAGTTTGATGGCTATAACCCTAGCGTGGCTCGGCAATTTGCATTAACCTTTGATGGCTGCCGAGCCAAGGTTGGGGATGTGCAGTTGGAAATTGACGAGCAATTTCTCAGTTTAGCTACCGGTCTGCCCGCCGTCGGACAGAGATGGTCAAAAAATTGCAAAGTGGAAGATGTCCCGTGGACATTGCTCTTCCAGTCACGAAGAGTGAACTCCTGTGACAAAGGTCTGCCCGTGAATATGCTCAAACAACGATGGCACGACTTGCTGATGATAACCAAGCAGTTCATTACCTGCAAGGGCAGGTATGGTTTCGTTTTCTTGTACCACCTTAGGCTACTGATGGTTTTCATGGGCTATGAGCTTAATATGCCTTATTACCTACATAGGAGTTTGTTTAAAATGTCTAAAAGATACAAACGGAACCAGGCCGATAATAACCTATTTCATTTTGGGTTAATTAAAATGCTTGTGGTTTGTAAGTTGGGGTTACACCGAGACTGTTGGAATGATTTTCTTAAATGCAATAATTTTGATGATTCTCGCCCACCACAAGTTGACAAACCTATGGTGAGCGAGAGTAAGTCAGTACCCCCTGTGCCTTACAGTGCTCTGCTACCTAAACCCCTACCCGACTCACCTATTGACCTACCCGGTTCTGTGACCACAGATGTGGAAATCGTTAAACCCGTGGCTAAAAGGCCTAAGGCCAAACCTACTGCGAATTCTAAAGGTAAGAAAAATGCCCGGTTAATCTCTTGCATGGCAAGAAACAAACCAAAAGTTCCTGTCAACCCTGATCCTATTATGGTGAATGAAGACTCTGACTCAGAGGTTGAACGTTACCTGGCAAGTGAGTATCCCTATTCAGAAGGTCTGTGTGACAAACCCTCATACGATTTTGTCAAAAACCTACCACCTTGCTTGCAAAATGATCCTAATTTCCCCGGCATCAAAATGCCTTGTGAAACCCCTGGTGACTCGTTGAAAACCCCTCCTGCTCTAGCCGAACCAGCTGCTCCACCATGTGATCAGTGTGGCGCATGGTTAGAAAGGTATTACCTTGACGTGCCAATGCTGCAGTCCATAATTCATGCTCTGGAGGATCAAGTTGCAAGGCTTTCTAGTCAAAAGGCAAAGATGCCATCCACTGATAAGAAATAGCGAACAACTGGTTCGATTTTGTTTAAGAACGTGGA
The DNA here is from genome assembly GCA_009831015.1 of Picea engelmannii. NCBI lineage: Eukaryota > Viridiplantae > Streptophyta > Pinopsida > Pinales > Pinaceae > Picea > Picea engelmannii. Next base: position 306,428 of record ML806094.1, read on the forward strand.
GTCGACAACATCATTCGTCAATTCAAAATTGGCATAGCTCGAACAACCTCACTGGTATGATTATCACCTGTTTATATGATAAACCCACAGCTCTATTTACACCGTGGATTTGCTTTGTCACATAAGCATGCATTATTGTATATAATTTTGTTTTGATAAATCGAATTTCGTTATTGTTTTAAATTTCGATTGGATTTGGCTTTGATTCGATTGATCGTGGGATTAGATTTGATTATTTCAATTTAGCTTTAATTGAATGTTCTGTTGCTTATTGAAGTTGTTAATATTTATCTAAACACAGGTCGTTTCTGGTATTCCAATTTTGAACACAGTCAATATATCGTTTCGATTTGGTTATATACGATATGGTTGGCAATTACGGTTAACTGTTGTGATTGTATATTTCATGTCTTTTTGACCAATTCGAATATCATTCTGTTAACGCATAACCAAATTGCAACTGTTCGATTCGCATCGTTTGACCGTGTTATCAGCCCGATCCATTTTTCAACAAATATATTGTTAAATTTGATTTGGGAACGGAAGTGATTATGCCCATGATTACGATTTGTTTTTATATTTGACTCGGTCACAATTTGATTTGATTGTTGCCCAGTTTATGGTTATCACTGCTGTTGGTGGTTATGATCACTATTTTTGGTCCTGTCTGCTGACTGTGTAACACCCAACGATCGAAATCTATGGCGAAGTTTGTTGATGTTGTTTCATTGTGACTATAATCGTAACAACCTTTCTATATTGGTATTTGATTAGAACAATATGAATCGTATGCACATTGTTACAGCCGTAACAAATCAATTTTGATTATGTTCAATTATGATTGTATCGATTATGATTGTGTTGAATTAAAACGTATCTAATACGATATGATTCACCATTGATTTAATTCGATATGAAACAGTTCGGTTACTGTTTGACCATATTTTATGGCAACTGAAAAAACAGAGCATTCTTACCCTGTCCCGATTGAATCTTTTTCGATTTTGTTAGTTTGAATGATAAATTTGCTTGAACCATTAGTAATTCAATTTTAATGTTTGTTAAAAGAAAATTAAATTGGATTGTTTTAAAAAAAGATTTCATTTGATTTCTATCTGATTCTATATGCTATTTTAGACTAGCTACATAATCAGATGATTCTGTAGCTAAGTCTGTAGGATCAATTTTTTAGTGTTTTGTTACTGAAATATCTCTCTAATTTGATAATTGTGTTCTATTGCAGGTAAATTCGAAATTGCAGTTGAGTTTATGAGCAGTTAGGGGATATTTCAAATATTTTACTTGCATTTTGATTTCCTAGTTTAGTTGATTTTGGGATATTTCCCAGATTATGTAAAACATTTTGATATTATCCACAAGGAAGTTTTACCTTGTGAAGAGACTTATATATACTTATGATTTTTGTAATAATGTACATCCTCATTCGTGGGAGAACAAGGATATGAAGATTTAATACAGACTGAAGCAGAATTTGGTGTTTTGTCACAACTTTAGCTTCTCATTATATCAATATTTTGTTTCATGTTGTGTATATCAATTTGTGTATGGTTTATGACTACTTTAGCTATCTAAATCAAATGCAAATGATATAATTTTAATCATTGTAATTCATATCTTGTCTCTTCCAAATAGATAAAAGATATAACATTTGTTAATTCAATTTGTGAATGACAGGTTTATCTTCTTCATGAATTGAATTGTTAGATATAAGTTTTTGCATAACAGGTTTCCCTTATTGCAGAGATTTATAATCATAAGATTGTTATGATTTTTTATGTCTTGTTTGTCCTGTAAACACTTCAAAGAGCACCACAGCCGATCGTTTACGAAAAGCTTACGGATTAACCGGTGCGAGTTTCCTTCCTCCGACCAGCTTAGAAGTCATCACACACAGGGCAGACTTGGAGCGTTTCCAGGTCACTTAGTCTTTTTGTTTACTGTTTTCATTAAGTAGTTTAATTCAGATATAAGTTTAATTAGATTTATATTAGATTGTTTAATTTCAGTAAATATATTAGATTGTTTAATTTCAGTAGTTTTACTTCTTATTCATAAAATATAAAAATAAAAAAAGAGATTCTTGGCTGTCTTAGGGCATAAAACACATGAGTTTTGCAGGTTTTAGTAAAATCTGTAGATTATTTATAGTGTACATTTGTGAATAAGTAATATTGCAGCTGGTAATTAGATAGTTGATTTGAGTTATTATAACAGTAATTAGTAGATTGTATATAATAGTTAGAATAGTTATATTTAGTTTTAGTTTATTTAGTAGTTTGTTTTAATTAGATTATTGTAATAGTTAGTTTGTTTGTTTTTAGTTAGTGTGTTAGTTTCTTTTAGTTTTAGTTAGTTTCAGTTTGCTTTATTAGTTTTAGATAGTTTTATTTATTTTAGTTAGATTAGTTAGTTTAGATTAGTTTTCTCTTTGGTTTTCTTAAAAGACCTTAGGGCGGCCAACGGAGCCGTTAAACTCGTCAGGGTGGTCCATTCCAAACGGCTTGGGTTATTTAGACAACCCCGGACTGGTTCCACTCTCCCAGTTGATGGACGGTCAATTTCGCCCGTCAACAGGCCCCTGGAGGATTTTTCCCGAGTGTCATTTTCTTGCATATGTCCCTTTGTCCTGAGCATCCCTGTGTTCCGTGCGCTTGGAAGTAGTATGTTTGCGACACTCGATTCCTCCTTTGTAACGTAGCATTCTTTTATTCTTTTTCCAAAATTATTGAAAAAGACAAAAAAAAATCAAATATACCCCAAAAAGAGGAAGGGAAAAGTATTTTCTTTGTATTGGTAGCACAATGAGTCGCCCTTGGATAAAGCACATCTTTCAGTTTGTTCATCAAACCCTAGGATTTAATATGACCTTAGGAAGCTATTCCCGCTACATTGGGCTGTGTCCTCTTCCGTTTGGTTATTCTTACAAACATATGGAGAGTTTGCATTGCCTCCTGCCTCGTAAACTTATGTTAATGCCATGCTGCCTGAGTCTCATCTTTTGTCGTGCTATTATCCAAGGGAATTTTTTCTAAGCCCGAGTCAGCCCCTCTGTCGTTTGTCTCTTTCCCTCATGCCCGACCATCCTCAAAGTCCAATCAAGTCTTTGTTCGAAATCGATGAAGCCTTCAGTCTGATCATCAAGATTCTCTAGTCCATGACCGACGAGCCGTCGAAGACCTCTGGTAGTGAAGTCGTACACTCATTTTACACTCCTACCCGAGTTTTGAATATTTTGAAGTTGTTTCTCAAGCTCTGAAGACCTCATCTCCAGCCATCGGGCCGTATTAGCTTCTAGAAGATGGATACTCTACATGTATATCTTTTTGATTTCAAGATGTAGCTCCGTTGTGTATTGCTCGCGGCTACACTTTATATAGTTATATGACATGGATTTGCAGTGTATTTGATTGGTAGCCATGATTTTATTTCATCCCGAGCATGGGTATGCCCGCCTCGGTGAGACAATTATTATTTTGCAAAAGGCACCTCTCGATTTCTGGTCCATGGGCTCACTTGTTTGGAACGTTGGTGAAGATTGTTAATGTATTTCAGCCATCAGATGCTCTTCTGACCTCACACATTAGGGGGCATCTATTATAACCCTAATTTGCACCAGACATGCTTACCTGGCATTAAGCCATCTCAGATTCCTTCTTTTCCAAAACACTACTGAACAACTCTTCTTAAAAACCTCTTTTATAAAGGCCCACGCGCCCTGCTCCATTACAGCATGCGTGTACACGCTAGCTGACCCAAGACAGCCCGCGTGTACCTACAAAAGCACGAAAAAAGGAAAGTTGTTGATGTAACACATAACTTTGGGTAAGTTAACTAAACCTTTCGGCCATGCATGGCCGGTCATTCGACCAAATACCTAGCTCCTTCTAACCTATAAAAGAAGGGATAGGGGTCCCATTTGAAAGGAGGAAAATCATAGTAAAGAAATTATACCCGATTGAGCATTCCCTTTGTCCCAAACTTTAGCCATCCTTGTGCAAAGAGAAGTATAGAGCAAAGCAGTTGGAAGACAGTGAAAGAAGAGCCCAGGACCAGGATCAAGGAGTAGTAGCCGATTTTATCATTGTAAGGTATCATTGTGAAGTTAATAAAAGAATTGCTTTTCCCGTCCCGACATATGAGATTGTCATTATTTGGATATTGATTGCTCCATCGATTAAATCTCTAACCCATTAGTTCATAGATCAAATGCATGTGGAGTTCTTTGTTTGTCTTTTGTGAATGCAGGTCAGCATTGGGAGGAGAGTTGCAGTCAAAGAACGACCAAGCGCAAAAAGGGATCAACATCAAACACGAAAAATAAGGTACGTCAACTTAATCTCTTGAGCCTTGTATTTATATATGAGTAATGGGGGTTTAGGCATGGGATGATGGTAAAAAGTAAGAATCTTTAGGTCATTTCTGCATGCATCATAAAACCCTTAGTGCTAGTCCGTAGGAGGGATTTCCCACCCATAACAACGGGGGCCACGCGTCCCGTAATGAAACCGCGACAGTTTTCCCCGGTCCGCCCCCGATTGCTTAATCTTCGCGCTAGTTAAATCTCTGATATGCGCCTCAGCCGTTGATCCGGGCCGCTTTCAGGATCGACGGTCCGTCGAGTCTTACTTTTTACATCTCCGCTATTGTGTCCATACGTTGCTAGATATAGTCGGGTCCTCTAATTTGTCATATCTCCGTGGCGATATAATCCTTCACTAAAATTTGGAAGCTCAGATACCATCTGGAAATTATTATGGTGATAACATTGGCTCCAAATGGGGATGCTATCCTCCCTGCGAGGTAGCAAAGAACTTTAGACTAAGTGCCTACTCTTTGGGCTGTAATCTTATGTGTGTGATCTGAATCTGTTTAGCTTTATTCAAAAACTCCAAACCTACTCAACACAGCTCAGATCCTTCACCTCGAGCTTCAACCATGTTGTTTTTATTTCGACTTTCATACGTAAAGAAAAAAAACCACAAAGTGGCTATGTACAATGAATGGCGGGGTGATGATTTTTCAAACAACGTAATGCTTGAGGAACCTGCCATTCACAGGCCCTCCTTCAGTGAGTTCTCCATTACTTTCCTCCAACAAATATGCATTGCTCCCGCGGTAAGCTGCAATTTTGAACGGGCCCAACCACAGGTGATCAAATTTCCCATGTTTACCTTTATCGTCATTCCTGGCATCCCATCTTAGTACCCAGTCCCCAAGTTTGAAGTCATCTGCTTTGGTACGTCTGTCGAAAGCTTCCTTGATCTTGTCTTGACTTAGTTGGGCATTATTGAAGGCCCTTTCTCTGGTCTGCTATAAGCTAATGAGTTCATCCTCCCTTCTCTGACTGGCATTCGTTTCCGCTTCTTGCTCCTGTAACAACTTCATTACCAGTAATCCCAATGCAGTAGGAAAAATAGCTTTTGGTACCGTAAATGATCTAGAAAGGAGATGTGGCAATAGATCTCTTCAGGGATATCCTGTCAGCCTATAGTGCATGAATGAGCTTTTTGTGCCACGTGTTTTTTTTCTCCTGCAACAGTTTTTTGATGATCCTGACCAGGATTTTGTTCGAAGACTCGGCCAGTCCATTTCCTTGTAGGTAGTATGATGTAGAATGGCCAAGGGTAATGTTGTAATCACTATAGAATTTTTCCAACTTTTTAGATTTGAAGGTCACTGCATTGTCTGTTATAATCTTGACCGGGCATCCGAATCTGGACAGGATATTGTCTTCTAGGAATCGAATGATAACATCATCTGTATCTTGTCTGGTAGGAACAACCTCAATCCACTTAGTAAAATAATCTGTTGCAGTCAGGATCCATTTGTGTTGAGCCGAGGACTGTGGGTGTATTTCTCCTATAAAATCCAGGCCCCGGTGTCTAAAGGGAGCTTCTACTGAAATGGGTTTCAACAGAAGAGACTGCAATTTTCCTTTCCCATCGAAGATTTGACATTCATGGCACTTTGATACTTCTTTATAAACACCAGGAAAAATACTAGGCCAATAAAAAACAGCTCTCAAAATTTTATGTACAGTTGTCTTCCAATAATGATGACCTCCACAGTCACCTTTGTGGAATTCTCTGATGGTTTTCTCTGCTTCTTCGTTTATCAAACAACTCAACAAAATTCCCCCTGGAACTTTCCAGTACAGTAATCCATTAACAAAGTAGAATTTTGTTGCTTTCAGTTTCAAGAATCTAGCTTTTGTTTTACTGTACTCAGGAGGGGCCTGCAAATTCTTCAACACGAAGATGATATCCACATACCATGTAGAGTCAAGAAATTTCTGAGATATTTGTGGAGTCTCCCTTCCTTCCTCTGACGTATTTTCTGACAAATCTGTGGTGAATTTTATTCCCAAGATTTCACAGTTTGTTTGTGCCATCAACCTAGCAAGTCCCTGTCCTTTAATCAACTTCGTGGGCTTGATTTCGAGATCATATTCTAATAGTACTGCAATCCATTTTCCCCTCTTTCCTTCAAGATCAGGTTATGTTAAGATGTCTTTCATTGAGTTGCTGGGGACATAAGCAGTGGTATGTGAATGTAGAATATAAACCCTAAATTCCTTCAATGCTTTGACCAAAGCATACGCCTTCTTGTCCATGATGTTGTATTCCAGAGGAGCATCTCTCAGTGTCTTACTATAGTATGCTATGGGCTTCTCGAAATTCTGGTCATCCTTCTGGAGTAATACTCCTGTAATTGTATGTTCAGAAGCGAAAGAGAATAATATGAAATCTTTCTTAAAATTTGGACTAGCCAGCATAGGAGCCTTTGTCAATGCTACCTTGATGCCTTCAAAAGATTTTCTAGCCTCAGGGACCCACTTGATTTCATTTCCCTTCTTTAACATGTTGGTGATATGCTTTATGATTTCAGCTAAATTTGGAATGAATCTCCTCAGGAATTTACCTTGCCCAGGAAAGATTGTACTTCTTTTCTGCTTCTGGGTATGCCAATCTTCAAGATCCCCTCCACTCTACTGGGGTCTACCTTTATCCCTTCCTTTGAAATAATATGCCCCAAGAGTTTTCCTTCTTCCATGGAAAAATTTGACTTTTTCGGATTCAAGGATATGCCAAATCTTCTGCACTTTTCGAACGCCCTCCTGAGATGCTTGATATGTTCCTCATCTGAGGTAGAATACACCGTAATGTCATCCAAATATATAACAATGAATTTATCTTTTTCATCTGCAAAAGCTATGTCCATAGCCCTCTGAAACGTTGCCCCTGCATTCATGAGTCCAAATGGCATTTTGGCATACATAAATGTTCCCCAAGGTGTGGTGAATGTTGTCTTTTCTTGATCGTCAGGATGTACCATGATCTAGTTGTATCCTGAGAAACCATCTAACATTGACATCCTTTGGGAGCCTACCACCTTCTGTAAAATGTGATCCATTTTGGGCAATGGGTAGTTGTCTTTAATAGATACTTTGTTCAGGTTCCTGAAGTCCACACACAATCTGATTTCTCCACTCTTTTTTCTAATTGGTACTAGATTGGCTACCCATTTGGAAAATCTCAGGGACACTATGATTTTTGCTTCAAACAATTATTTCACTTCTTTCTCTATCAATGGTAACTTCAAAGGGTTTATTCTTCTTAGTTTCTTTTTGAATGGCTTGTGATCTTCCTTTATCGAGATAACATGCTGGATTATACTAGTATCATAAACTTTCAATTCATCATACCTCCAAGCAAAGACATCAGGGAATTCTTTCATTAATTTTACATACCTTTGTTTGACTTCAGGGTTGAGCTTCCTGGACAGTTTAATGATCTTCGGGTCTTCTGGACTCCCGATATTACAATCTTCCACATCCCCTTCATCTACTGAGATCTTTGGACTTCTTGCCACATCATTGTTATCAAAAAAAAATTCTAATCGTACCAGGCCTTTGGGGATAATGTTTCTCTTCAACTGTACAATATCTTTGCCAACAATTTGATTGTCAAAGTATCCTTCTTTGGTGAAAGAAGCTGCATCCACTTCATCGTCACAATATTCATCATCAATGTTTAAATTCTCGAACTCATTTTCCATCCCAAGGAAGTTTTCTATCTGTTTGTCGTTTTCGAATACTTGCTAGTGTTTCATATTGTCTGATATTGCTGGTCTATACTTGACCTCAACCTTGTAGCTTTTTTTGGGAAAAATTGGGACTTTGAACACTGCTACTGAAGTGGCCAACGCATCAACAACTTGATTTTGTTCCCTTGGAATTGTTGAAAGATTGCATTCTAAAAATTTCTTAAGGAGTTCTAATACCAGATTTTTGTAAGCCCTCAGTCTGGGATGTTTGGCTTGGTAGATGCCTTTGACTTGATTGATGATGAGTTCAAAATCTCCAAGCACAACAATCGTTTTGGAACCCAATTCTTCCAAAACTTTCAACCCCAATATTAACTCTTCATACTCAGCCATATTATTCATGCATTTGAAAACAAGTTTGTAAGAGCATAATTTCGCATCTCCTTTGGGATGATTTATCCATACGCCAGCTCCAACTCCCTCTCTGCATGTGGCTCCATCGAAATTCATTTTCCATATCTGATCCTCTGCATCGCCCCGTTGCTATGAAATTTCTTCCATCCGTTGTTTGGCTATACTTTTATCTGCCAGGACTATTTCTGTTTCTTCTGCTCCGGAGCATAGGTCATTGAATAAAATGAAAGACCCCAACTCAGTACTTACTGAGTAAATAGGGTGGTTGGTCCGTTGTGATTTGTTGTTGACCATATATTTAAGTAGAACCTCTATGTATAATCTTCTCTCTTGGACAAAGACAGGAATAGTGGCATTTGCCATGTCCATCTGGAGGGTTCCTTTCAGTTTTGCAACCCACGACCTGGACAACAACATGCCGAATTTTGGAGGGATATCAACGACCACTACGTCCATCACCATGTTCTTCGCCGGGATTTGTGCCAGAGAAATGACCATGTCTTTGATCATGCCAAGGCATTTCACCTTTCTTGAATCAAGGGAGAGCAAATCTTTATAAGGTCTTGTAACCTCCAGACCTAATTGGTCCATGACCACTTTGGGCATCAGGTTGTGAGACGCTCCGGAGCCCAGCATAACATTGTGTAAAGTCATATCGTAATTTTTTAAGCTGACATAGAAAGGAGGGACTTCTTCATTTTCAATGCTTTCTTCTACTCGTGGGCCGAATAATATGGTTGGGTGATCATCTTGTATGTTCAGGGTATCAAAGGTTTGTCCCATCTTGAGAATCTTGATGATCTAACTTCTGTATTCGCTATTTCTGATCAATTCATTAAATGGTACCAAAGTTTTTATCTGATCCATCTCACTTTCAAAATCAAAAGGGGATGGAGTTTTTTCTACCTCTTTGGTGGCTGTTTCTTTTCTTGTCAATATTTTCTTCTGCGATTCTTCTTTCTGCTTCCCCTTTTCTACAGTGTCCTTTGCAACAGAATCTTTCACAGTGGAATCCTTTACAGCTGGATCTTTCCCAGCGGGGTCTTTTTTGGGCTGACTAGAAGAGGGCACATTACTTTGAGCTTCTTTGGTGGGATTTGTCTTTGGAAGATTACCTTTCGGAGGGTTTGGAGGCATCTTTTGATTTCGGAGGTTGTACTGCCTTTCGAATTGCATGATGGTGTTTTGCAACCCGATCTCATAATCTTCTCTTTCCATTGATATCCTTTCCTCTTCATCTTGCTAAAAGATCTCACTCGCATCCATGAATTGGTCATGTTCTTATTTGGTAAAAAACACCTTAGTTTCTTTGTCATCACATCAGTTCACATTATCCTCAAAATATTCATCATAATATTCATTCACATAATTATTCTGAAAAGGAGGCCTTATTTGTTGTTCCCCCTGATTTCCTTGATTCCCCTGGTTTGCCTGGTTTCCTTGATTTGTTTGGTCTGCTTGAGCTGTCTGATTTCCCTGGTTTCTCTGCTCTCTTTATCTGATCTGTGGAACGACTGGTCTTCTCGGATTTATGGGTGGACCATCAGCCCGTTCTCTAGGTTTGGGTCTGTTTCCCAATGCCAATCTTTCCATCATCCTTTCCATGTTTCTCATCATCACTTCAAATCTTTCCTCTGATGTTTGTGATGTTGAAGTTTGTATTTTATCCCGAGTTCTGCTCATGTTTTTGCCATAATTAGCTTTCATTTTTCCTGAATCCATCAGGTTTACTTCGACTTCAATGACATCTGTCATCATATCGTCTAACGCGGCAGATCTTTGTTCTCTCAATAATAAAGCAAAATTGCTTTTGAAAGAATCAACATATCTGAGTTGAGTAGCTTTAGGTGGGGGTTTTACTTCATCAGAAATCGCATTATATACTCTCATGAATTTAGCCGAAAACTCCTGCATTGTTTCATCAGGTGATCTCTTCATATTTTTATACTGTGTCAACAACTGAAGGGGGTTTTTCTTATCTCCCCATTTGGCAAGGAAGATTGTTTCAAAGGCCTCGAAATCTGCGATACTACCTGGTGCAAGGGCTCTGAACCATTTCCTTACATCTCCTACAAGACTTTGTGTGAACAACCTCATTTTCACATCTGCAAAATCCACCTCTTCTAAGTCTACGAAATCATTACACTAGTCTAGGTGTTTCTGGGCTGATATGTTACCTTCAACATCATATAACTTAATCTTTAGGTTGTAGTCCTGAGGTGTAACACCTTGTTTCCCCCGATCTGTAAAAATAACTATGTTGGCCAAGAACTATGACAAACTCAAAGATGTGAATGTTTGACTTGACGAACCTTTGTATAAAAGGTCGATGAATGTAAATTATGTTATGAATATGTGTTGCATGACTGTTGGGAGGGGGATGTGCTAAAATAGACCACGATGGCTAATGAGAGGTGGTGGAAGGGACCTGGAATGGTTGCGTTAACTTCCACCGAGCCAGTACTGTACTGGTTTATACTTGCTCACAAACCAAAGCAGCTCTCTGATCCTGGAATGGATTTCCCATCAGATTGGTAGGTGGGGAGGCTCCTCAAGAGTTAATGAGGGGATGGGGGTGAACCGCCCATACGTAACAACCCTCAAACCTGACCACGGATGGCGGAATTCGCGCCACACGCAACCTTGCAGACATAAATTGGCAAGAGAGGAATTGTGGTAGAAAAAGACAGAGCAGTGCGCGCGACGGGGATCGCGAAAGAGACTGGGGAAACGCTGGAAACGCAGGGAGTTCTGAATACCAGGAGAAGGAGAGTAACCTTCGTCCTGGATTATTTTCCTACATCAGGAGAAGGAGAGTAACCTTCGTCCTGGATTTCTGTTGAGCTGGAAGTAGGAGACTGAACCTCAAAGCATCGTGGTCTAGCTCGGGGGGTGGCTAGTGGTAAATCCGTTTGGATTCACTAAGCCTACAGTTGGGTGGAAATGAGAACCCCTCTCAGCAGTTGCATCACGCCTGGTAGATCTGATAAGTGTTTTATACCTTGTATTTCGAACTGAATATCATGAATACATGCTTATGTTTATATGCCCATAATAATTTCTGTGTAGAATGATTGCCTGGTGTGTTAGATTGGAAATAAGGGATGCGTGTGTATGCTTACATGCCATAATCAGTTTATGTATAAAGGATTAAGGTTGGGGCATGAATTCTCTCCACTGAGAATCGTCTCGTTTGCTTAACTCTCGTAATGTTCCGGGAATGAGAAGTTGAATTTCGCGATTCAAGCTCAGAAGGGATAGTGAGCCCAATTATAGAAAGAGAGAATACCCTATCATTTGGTAGACGAACGGTCGGAATCCTTTTGGGAATACCCCAGATCTGTCGAGACCGATGGATTTAGAGAAGGAGCACAGGCGTTAACACCTCGACCCTTTCAGCCTTCACATGTAGCGATGGGATCCCGGACCGTAGATCCAAGGATCTGACGGAGCCCTATTGATCGTCGATCTTAGCCTTTGTATAGGAAGGAGAGTAGCATTTCGCTGACTTGCGACTTGGAGTGGTCAAGGGTAGGGCTGCATGAACTCACAATTCGCGAGATCGCGACGTGATCGTGACCGTTGGATCTAAGACACGAGAGAACCATTGGATCATAACTTTCGTGGTTATCGCCTATTGGGGGTTCAGAACTTGAGGGAGTTTCTTTTCGATTGTAGAAGTCACGAAGTGACAAGCGTCGAGGGCTCGTGCAAACACATGACCCATCCGTAAGTGGGGACCGCGTGGTTGACAGGTGGCGTAACAACAAGCGCCCAGAGAAAGGTGGGAACGGGTGACAGGTGATGGACACATGTCGCTTGGGAAGGAGTCAACCCATTGTTGACTTATCGTATCTCGGGACCTCGTGAAGGAGGAGCATGAGGGCTCAACACTCCAACTCGCGAAGTCGTGAGATGCGAGTAACGCTAGTATTTAGCCTAGGAAGTGGGTAACTGGTGGTAGACACATGTCACACTGGGAAAGAGTCAACCCACTGTTGACTTATCGTGGCTCGGGGTTTCGCAGGATGAAGAAGCTGCACCTTGATTGCTAATGCCGCGAAACGCTGAGAGCCGAGGTCTTATGCAACGGGCGACAGCGACACAACTCGTGAGCAGAGTATAGCGGGGTTGACAAGTGGTGTGTGCACGTCGCTTTGGCAGAATCCACGCAACATTGACCTCTCGCGTCTCGGGGATTTACGAAGGAGGAGCACGAGAGCTCAACACCTCAACTGGCGAGGTTGTGAGTGGTGCTAGTGTTTGGCCTAGCCTACGATTACATGTAGCAGGCGCTAGTGAGGAGGGAGCCATACCCATATAGTATCTCGGGTATCGACGTTTGGAGAAAGGGGAGTCGAGAGTCTAGATTCCCGACTCGCGAGTTGCGAAAGGTGCTTGCGCTAAGGCCAACTTGTGGTCGTTTGGAGGAGGATAAGGGAAGCAAGGGTCTATGCTAGGCCCCATAGAAGTCTCGAGGATTCTGTTCCTCGAAGAAAAAGACAAAAAATCTAAGTTGTTGTAGTGGGTGTGTGACAAATTGGTATCAGAGCATGGTTACAACACTTGGCCTGCTTGGGCTCATAACCGAGTTGCACAGAAACTCCATTTGAAGTACTCTTAAAAGGAGTAACCCTCTATCTTAACCCCCTCTAGCAAAAACCGAAGTTAAGAATGAAAATTCCTATTGTGTGTATGCATTTGAAAAATATGAATTATGCATTGATTGTGAATGAGTATAATGTTGACTAGCAATAAGTGTTTTTCTTGCACAACAAGCGGACGATCAATCGTGGGAAACTGCAGACACATAGAATGGTGATGCACCACGAAGTGGGGGATGGATCCCACAATAGAGACGAAGAGTCTGACGAAAGGAGAGTGGTAGAGACCCCTCCCGATCTAGCTGAGACTGTGAGAAGCCTCATGGTCGAACTACAAAGCTGCAAGGCCGACAACGAGAGGTTGATAAAAGAGCAAGAGAAGTAGACAGAAATTAATGTAGTCTTGCTGCAGAGTTTATCTGACATACAAAGACAATTACAGCATGAACCTGACACCAGTCATGCGGACTGACGACAGACAAAGAAAAGTCGAAATCCACCTAAGATACGAAATTGTGGTCTTTTAAGTGGCCACACTGGGAAGAGCACCTCGAGAAAGGTCCACCCCAGAGATAAGGGACAAGCGTCGGATGATTCCTCTGGAAAGGAAACTGGCGACTTAGAGGGATCTTCTAGTAGCATAACTAGTTCTTATTCCCGAAGAAAACGGAAGAAGCGAAAGCATTCCAAAAGTCATAATCTCAAAGAATTCAAGAAGGCCAAACCACCCTCTTTCGACGGTGAAATAAATAAAGGGGAGGAAGCGGAGGCCTGGCTGCTTGGACTAAATAAGTATTTTAGAGTCCATGACTTCTCAGAAAACTTGAAGGTCTGAGTAGCCACTTTCAACTTGAATGGAAAGGCTTCCATTTGGTGGGAAGACCTTAAGAATGTAAAAGGGATTCACGAAGAGGACCTATCTTGGGAACGGTTTGAGAAATACTTCAGAAAGAAGTATCTATCGGAAAAGTATTTTGATGAAAAGACTAAAGAATTCTATGAAATCAAATTGGGGCAACGCACCATAGAGGAATATGTCAACAGATTCCTCGAATTGCTGAGGTACGTACCCTATATAAAAGTGGAGAAGGCAAAGGTGCAACGATTCATCAGTGGACTACCTAAGGACTATCATAACAGGATTGAGTTTGACGAGCCAAAGACCCTAGAAGACACTATCCAAAAGGTGAGATATTGTTACGAACAACTGGGGCATCGGATAGAACCTCGCGAAAACTAGAAGCAGAAGAATAGTTCGGGATTCTAGAAAAAGGGGTTTTAATCCCCAAGATTTAAAAACTATAAAAAGGACTCAAGGATGAGCTTCCCAACCCGAAGTGTACACCAGCAGATTTCCCCTCCGAGAGCGGAAATAAACCTTCTGAATCTACCCCAGGAAAGATTGATAACCCAAAGAGAGAACCCTTGAAATGTTGGGGTTGTGGAGAAGAACATCTACTGAGGGACTGCCCGCACCGACAACAGAACAGTCGGAGAATTTACAATGTTCAAGAAGCTACCACCATCAATGACGTGGCCAGGAGTGTGCCACAAATTTATGAAGCCTTGGATAATAAACAAGCTGACCACCAAGCTTCAGTGGTGGAGATGGAAGGTATGATCACCAACCATCTAGTGTCTATTCTAATTGACCCTGGTTCAAATTTGAGTTATATAGCTCCTAAAGCTGTTGATAAGTGTAAATTACAGCCACATAAACATGCCAAGCCATGGTTGGTACAATTAGCCACTAGCACCAAAAGAAAGGTAGCGGAGGTCATACCAGCTTCCCAATTCACTATGGGTGAATTCCCCACCCAAGAAACCCTTAACATACTACCCCTAGGATCATATGACCTGTTGATTGGAATGGACTGGCTAGCCACATATAAAGCCAGACTGGACTGTTACCATAAAACTTTAGAATGTGTAGGTGAAGAAGGAAGAAGGATAACCCTTCAAGGGATCCAAAAACCTGTCTCGGTGAGACGAATATCAACCCTTCAAATGAGAAAGTATTTCAAAAAGGGATGTCTACGTTATGAGATACAGGTGTTGGAATCAGTTGAAAATGACAAACCAAGCCTCGAAGACCACCCGACACTAAGAGAATATAGAGATGTATTTCTAGAAGAGGTATCGGGTCTACCTTAGAGAAGGGACATTGACTTCTCGATAGAACTTGCACCGGGAGCAGTGCCAGTGTCTAGGACACCCTACAGGATGAGCACACCCGAGCTAGTTGAGCTTAAATTACAACTAAAAGAAATGATGGACAAAGGCTATATCCGGCCCAGCGTGTCTCCATGGGGAGCACCAGTTCTGTTTGTAAAGAAGAAAGATGGTACCCTCCGACTATGCATAGATTATAGACAACTAAACAAGGTAACCATAAAGAACAAGTACCCCTTACCCAGGATCGATGACCTGTTCGATCAATTGGGAGGTGCTTCCATCTTCTCAAAGATTGACTTGAGATCTGGATACCATCAAGTCCGAATCAAGGGTGAAGACATCCACAAAACTACCTTCAGGACGAGATATGGTCACAAACCAAGCCTCGAAGACCACCCCATACTAAGAGAATTTAGAGACATGTTTCCAGAAGAGGTACTGGGTCTACCTCCGAGAAGGGACATTGACTTCTCGATAGAACTTGCACCAGGAGCGGCGCCAGTGTCTAGGACACCCTATAGGATGAGCACACCCGAGCTAGTTGAGCTTAAATTACAACTAAAAGAAATGATGGACAAAGGATATATCCGACCCAACGTGTCTCCATGGGGAGCACCAATCCTGTTCGTGAAAAAGAAAGATGGTACCCTCCGACTGTGCATAGATTATAGACAACTCAATAAGGTAACCATAAAGAATAAGTACCCCTTACCCTGGATCGATGACTTGTTCGATCAATTGGGAGGTGCTTCCATATTCTCCAAGATTAACTTGAGATCTGGATACCATCAAGTTTGAATTAAGGGTGAAGACATCCACAAAACAACCGCCTTCAAAATGAGATATGGTCACTATGAGTTTGTGGTAGTACCATTTGGATTAACCAATGCCCCTGCCACTTTTATGTGCTTGATGAAAAATGTGCTCAACAAATTCCTAGACAAATTTGTACTGGTTTTTATTGACGGAATATTAATTTACTCCAAGAATAGAGAGGAACATGAGGAACATCTTAGACTTGTACTTCAAGTGTTAAGGGAACATCAGCTCTATGCCAAATTTAGCAAGTGCGACTTTTTCCAGAAGCAAATGCATTACTTGGGCCATGTCATATCTGAAGAAGGAGTAGCAGTAGACCCTGACAAGATCAGGTCTATCATGGAGTGGCCTACCCCAAAGGACGTTTTAGATATCAGATCCTTTATGGGCTTAGCATGATACTATAGAAGATTTATAAAAGGATTCTCCAAGATTGGTTGTCCAATCATTGCCCTCCAGAAGAAGGGAGCTAAATGCACGTGGACACAAGAATGTGAAGAAAGATTTCAATCCCTAAAACATTTACTGACCCACGCACTCGTGTTGAAGATCGCCGATCCCGAAGCTGACTTCCTTGTGTGCATAGATGCCTGCAAGGAAGGGCTTGGAGGAGTCCTTAAGCAAGGAGGAAGTGTAGTCTGCTATGAATCCCAAAAATTGAATGAACACGAAGTCAACTATGTGACCCATGATCTAGAACTGGCCGCCATAGTGCACGCCTTAAAAATGTGGAGGCATTACCTCCCGGGAAGAAAATTTGTACTTATGACAGACCACTGTGGATTGCGATATCTATTTGACCAACCAAAACTCAATGCTAGACAAGCTAGGTGGATGGCCCTCCTTAGTGAGTTTGATTTTGAAATCAAACATGTTAAAGGAAAGGAAAATAAGGTGGCTGATGCCCTTAGCAGAATTATGAAAACAATTCATCTGGCAGTGGTGAGCACCTACGAGACGAGTGTCAAGGAAAGAGTCAGGAATGCACAAGAAACATACACATTCTTCCAGACCGTGACCTCGTACCTGGAGCAAGAACCCACAGGAATAAAGTATGAAGACTACCAGATGATAGATGGAGGTCTGCTAACTTACAAAAACAGATTGTATATTCCAGAATGTGATGACTTGAAGAGGTTCATAATGGATGAACTACATAAAAGACCATATACTGGTCATCCCGGATACTAGAAGATGATCACAGCCACCAGGAAACAATTCTATTGGCCTGGATTGAAGAAAGACATAGCTGAGTACTTAGCCAAATGCATAGAATGCCAATAGGTTAAAGCAGAACACTGACACCCAGCAGGATTATTACAACCTCTACCAATCCCGGAATGGAAGTGGGAAACCATTTCCATGGACTTCATCACCGGATTAACAACATCGACCAAACCGAATGACGCCATCATGGTAGTGGTGGATAAATTGAGCAAGTCTTCCCATTTTATCCCCTTCAAATCGACTTGCAAGGCAATAGATATCGCCGTCATATTCATGAAGGAGATATTCAGACTACATGGTATGCCTAAAGAGATCGTGTCTGACAGAGACACGAAATTTACTTCCAACTTTTGGAAATCCTTGATGGCTGGTCTAGAGACCAAATTACTATTTAGCATCGCCTATCATCCTCAAACCGATGGACAGATGGAAAGAGTGAACCAAATATTAGAAGACATGCTAAGGATGCATGTAATGCATCAACCCAAAAAGTGGGAAGATTACCTGCCACTGGTGGAATTCGCCTACAACAATGGCTATCAAGAATCCCTGAAGATGAGCCCTTTCGAAGTCCTCTATGGTAGACTGTGCAATACTCTAGTCAGTTGGAGTAATCCCATGAACAGAGTTACTGTTGGACCCGACATGTTGAAAGAAATGGAACAACAAGTGACTCAGATAAAACAAAATCTAAAGGTCGCTCAGAACAGACAGAAAAGTTACGTCGACCGAAAGAGAACTCCGAGAGAATTCAAGACGGGAGACCACGTATATCTCAGAGTTAGGCCCATGAAGAGTTCCCTGAGGATGGGAGCTTGTGCCAAGTTGGCACCTTGGTATTGTGGACCCTTTGAAGTTCTAGATAGAGTGGGACCTGTAGCCCATAGGCTAGCACTTCCTCCCACAGTAAAAGCACATAACGTTTTCCATGTTTCATTATTGAAGAAATATGTACATGATTCTAATCATATAATTGACTGGTCTGTGATTCAGGTGGAACCGGAGGGAGAATTCCTGCCAGAACCTCAATGCATACTAGACAGAAAGGAGACCCCACTCAGGAACCGAACCATTGCACAGGTCAAGGTGCCGTGGAAACATTTTGGCTCAGATGAGGCTATGTGGGAAATGGAAGATGCCATGAAACAGGCATATCTGATTTTGTTTACTTCTGTACATGCATGTCATATTAATAGATAGAACATCGAGGATGATGTTCCTTTAAGGGGGAGGGAATTGTAACACCATGTTTCCCCCAGTCTGTAAAAATAACTATGTTGGCCAAGAACTATGGCAAACTCAAAGATGTGAATGTTTGACTTGACGGACCTTTGTATAAAAGGTCGATGAATGTAAATTATGTTATGAGTATGTGTTGCATGACTCCTGGGAGGGGCATGTGCTAAAAGAGACCACGATGGCTAATGAGAGGTGGTGGAAGGGACCTGGAATGGTTGCGTTAACTTCCATCGAGCCAGTACTGTACTGGTTTATAATTGCTCACAAACCAAAGCATCTCTCTGATCCTGGAATGGATTTCCCATCAGATTGGTAGGTGGGGAGGCTCCTCAAGAGTTAATGAGGGGATGGGGGTGAACCGCCCATCCGTAAAAGCCCTCAAACTTGACCACGGACGACGAAATTCGCTCCACATGCAACCTTGCAGACAAAAATTGGCAAGAGAGGAAATGTGGTAGAAAAAGAGAGAGCAGTGCGCGTGACGGGGATCGCGAAAGAGACTGGGGAAACCCTGGAAACGTAGGGAGTTCTGAATACCAGGAGAAGGAGAGTAACCTTCGTCTTGGATTATTTTCCTGCATCGGGAGAAGGAGAGTAACCTTCGTCCTCGATTTCTGTTGAGCTGGAAGTAGGAGACTGAACCTCAAAGCATCGTGGTCTAGCTCGGGGGGTGGCTAGTGGTAAATTTGTTTGGAGTCACTAAGCCTACGGTTGGGTGGAAACGAGCACCCCTCTCAGCAGTTGCATCACGCATGGTAGATCTGATAAGTGTTTTATACCTTGTATTTCGCACTGAATATCATGAATACATGCTTATGTTTTTATGCCCATAATAATTTCTGTGTAGAATGATTGCCTGGTGTGTTAGACTGGAAATAAGGGATGCTTGTGTATGCTTACATGCCATAATCGGTTTTTGTACAAAGGATTAAGGTTGGGGCATGAATTCGCTCCACTGAGAATTGTCTCGTTTGCTTAACTCTCGTAATGTTCTGGGAAGGAGAAGTTGAATTACGTGATCCAAGCTCAGAAGGGATAGCGAGCCCAATTATAGAAAGAGAGAATACCCTATCATTCGGTAGACGAACGGTCGGAATCCTTTCGGGAATACCCTAGATCTGACGAGATCGATGGATCTAGAGAAGGAGCGCAGGCGTTAACACCTCGACCCTTTCAGCCTTCGCATGTAGTGATGGGATCCCGGACCGTAGATCCAAGGATTTGACGGAGCCCTATTGACCGTCGATCTTAGCCTTTGTATAGGCAGGAGAGTAGCATTTTGCTGACTCGCGACTTGGAGTGGTCAAGGGTAGGGCTGCATGAACTCACGATTCGCGAGATCGCGACGTGATCTTGACCGTTGGATCCAAGACACGAGAGAACCGTTGGATCATAAATTTCGTGGTTATCGCCTATCGGAGGTTCAAAACTTGAGGGAGTTTCTTTTCGATTGTAGAAGTCGCGAAGTGTCGAGCACCGAGGGCTCGTGCAAACATGTGACCCATCCGTAAGTGGGGACCACGTGGTTGACTGGTGGCGTAACAACAAGCGCCCAGAGAAAGGTGGGAATGGGCGACAGGTGATGGACACATGTCTCTTGGGAAGGAGTCAACCCATTGTTGACTTATCATATCTTGGGACCTCGCGAAGGAGGAGCATGAGGGCTCAACACTCCAACTCGTGAAGTCACGAGATGTGAGTAGCGCTAGTATTTAGCCTAGGAAGCGGGTAACCGGTGGTGGACACGTGTCACACTGGGAAAGAGTCAACCCACTATTGACTTATCGTGCCTCGGGGTTTCGCAGGATGAAGAAGTTGCACCTTGCTCGCTAAGGCTGCGAAACGTCGAGAGCTGAGGTCTCGTGCGACGGGCGGCGACGACACAGCTCGTGAGTAGAGTATAGCGGGGTTGACAAGTGGCGTGTGCACGTCGCTTTGACAGAATCCACACAACATTGACCTCTCACGTCTCGGTGATTCGCGAAGGAGGAGCACGAGAGCTCAACACCTCAACTGGCGAGGTTGCGAGTGGTGCTATTGTTTGGCCTAGCCTATGGTTACATGTAGCAGGCGCTAGTGAGGAGGGAGCCATACCCGTATAGTATCTCAGGTATCGGTGTTTGGAGAAAGGGGAGTTGAGAGTCTAGATTCCCGATTCGCGAGTTGCGAAAGGTGCTTGCGCTAAGGCCAGCTTGTGGTCGTTTGGAGGAGGATAAGGGAAGCGAGGGTCTATGCTAGGCCCCATAGAAGTCTCGAGGATTCTGTTCCTCGAAGAAAAAGATGAAAAATCTAAGTTGTTGTAGTGGGTGTGTGACATGAGGTAAGTCATGCAATTGAGCAGGTAGTATGAGAGGAGCAAATCTGGCTGCCATAGCTGTTGTGAGGGGTCGGAGTGGCTGTCGGTTTCGGACAGGAGTCACTACAGGCCTGACAGACGCGGCTAGAATCAAATCTTGGAATCTTTTTTCGTCAAAGATGGTCTTGTCTAAACGAGATTCAGACCTAGTTTTGAACAAGGATTGTTCGAATTTTAAATCAAACTCAAGGTCTTCGATACCAGTCAATCAGTCTTTGGGTAAGGACAAATATCGGTCTGGACGCAACACAGGGGTTACTGTCTTTTCTTTTCTTTTTCGTACAAGCCTTTCAGGGCTAGACACCGGGATTGTAGTCTCGGGGTCTAGGTTGCTCCTGGTGTGGATTTTCTTAGGAGCCAAGATTTCTATCTTACATGGTGTAGTACAATTGGTCTCTGAGTAATGGAGTCGCCAAGGTAAAAATAATCTTAGCCAATAAGATATTTTATCCACTGTTACCCTTAGGGATCAAATTAAAGCTTTAAGTCGTTTTCCCAGGGAAATTTTTTCAATTTCGGTCCCCGACAACGACGCCATAATGTTAGCACTCTGTAAATTTTGTCTTGCTGAAAAGACAAACGATAGAGGTAACTGTTTCAACCTACTTTAGAGCCGAAAAATAGCCGGTTCAACTCAGAGAGGGCTCTCTCGTGTCACTTAATATATCTATTGCAATCGGTGGCTAGATTTGGTTTGTTTTAGGGGTTTTTATAAAATTGTTGGGAAAGAAGGGGAGGAACACTGTGGGCTATGGAGTCAAATTCTGAAAATGAACGAAAACAATGCATCAATTAATAGAACTCTCTAGAGGATAAAGGCTAATCGAGGCGATGGATATGAGTTATTCTTAAATTTGAATAGAGTGTAGGAAGATAAAGGAAACAAATAACTGCATCAGAGCATTATCAAAATGAATTCTGAATTAGTTAAGAAGACAATCACACAGTTTAAATTGCTTAAACCAAGAGCATCAAATGATGAATTCTCGGCCTTTAACTCTCCAATTTAAACAGAAGAAAATGCAAATGAAAGACGGGTCACAAGAAATACATACGATGAAAGGAAACAAAGCTCATATCACCACCCTTTAGAATCTTTTCATAGAGACTTTAAAATCTTCTCCATTTATATTCAATTCAGATTCAAAAATTTTACAAAATAGAGTCTGATACAACCAAAAGTTGCTCTTGCACTTCTGCCAACATTAATTAATTCAAGTCTCTCAGTACTTATACAATTTGATAAAAAAGACAACTGAAACTGAAACATTTCAGCTTCTATAACAGTTTCGACTGACAGTTTCGGTATACGAAATGATTTACAAGAATTAACAAAAAGAAAACGTTTCAACATCATGAACAATTTCTCTGACTGCCCAACTTCTTCCGCGCCATCTGTCTCGCTCTAGGCTTCTGCCGGATCTGCAAAACTGGTGATACCTGGAGATCACCTATTGGTTCCGGGGACGTTGCACTTTGTCTTTCCCAACTGCACGATTTCTTTCCATTGCGGATCAGAAGGGATTTCGTAATCCATCATCTCTTTAATCAAAATTTCCAAGTCAATGGATGTAGCATAGGACATGGTTGGCATGCTGACTTTCACTATTTTAAACTTATTTAAAATTTCAAAATCTGTAGCCAAATACTCTACCAGACTCGGGCCTTTCAGACTTTCTTCCATATCTTCAAACTTAGAATGGTCCATTCTGCATTGCATGAGGAGAGAGTGATAGTCTTCTTGATTGTATAATGATCCTTTACCATCCCAAAATGATGGAAGGCCTTTGGCAAACAATTGTTCAAAAGCGTCTTTAAACTCATGTATGCTGTGCTCCATTTGCATAGCTTTGTTCTGGACTGATCTGAGTAAGTTGAGCTTAGCAATGATCCTCCCGGCTGAAATGATCAACGCGGTCCTGTCTTTCACACCGATGGTTTGAAGGTCAACAACTGGTACAACATTCAGTAAGTCAATAACATTTTGGGCCCATTCCGAGGGCTTCTTTGCTAACACTTCATTTACAATAGTGCATCTGTTCCAAGCTATAGCAGCCATGTTATCTTTGTCATTGATAAAATTTAGATAAACCCTGAATTTAGCAATCTCTACAGCAATAGCATCCCATATTACATGTTTGGCTCCCTGCAATAACGTCTTGCCCTTTAACCTGATTTTTAGCTTGCTCGCTCTCTCCTGCAAATCTTGATTTTCTCTGTGGAGTTGAGCCATCTTTTCATCCTTCACTTTCATCTCTTGCTTCAACTTTTCCATGTTCTCTTTGAGACTCTCGATCTCACCTGTTTTTAAGCTCACCTGGGACATAGCTTGGACTAACCCCTCAGTGCTCGATCCAGCCTCTGTATTAGCAGGTATAATGACTGCCATGTCTGATGTCACTGCCTGCGCTAGTGACCAATGCTCCTTCTCTTTCTCCAATTGCAGCAGTTTAGCCTTGTAATTTAGTGCTTCTTGTCTGAATGTTTCCTTCCCCTGTTCCAAAGCAGTCAATTCTATTGTCTGTGGATGCTCTGTAGGTGGCATCTTCAGCCTTTTCTTTAGACTTTGGATCATCTTGTCCTTTTCATCCAAAGAAGTTTTCAACCCCTGGGGACCTTTAGACTCTAGCCTTTTGACCTATGTCATCCAGGCTTTGCCGGACATTTTTTCCTATTTCAGTTGTCCATCTAGTTTTGATGCGTATGTTGTTAATCTTGCAACTCTTAGAGCCAAGCTCATATAATCAGAATATAACATGTTACTGACATTCCTATGAAATTTTACTTTGTTAGGGGCAACAATGTTTTCATAGTGCATTTTGATCTCAGATACCTTATCATCATCAGCCACTGCAATGTTAAATGTCTTTTTCTCCACATCTTTGACTGAGAGTAAGGAAGTCTTATGCTGAGAAGTCCTTTCTACTTCAGGTAAAAGGTCTCTTATTTCATTGTTTGCCATACTTCCCTTCACAACATATTGATACATTAAATCTTCCTTGGACTGATACACTGCCCCAGGTGCCTGGCTAAATATGTGTTTCCTGCTGCTGAAAACCTTTGTGCTACTTTCGTTTTGTGGCCCGCTTTTTGTACTGGTTTCTTCGTTCTTGGCCGTAGCCTCTACCATCTCCATGCATGTTTTCCCTTTGAGTTCTTCCTCTTCCAGGTCAACTACTTGAGATGATGATGTGATTTTCATTCTCTTTAGAATGTCTTGCTGGCTACTGGCACCTAGTGCTTTTGAACTATTCCTCTTATTGTAGATGCTCATTTTAGGAGCTTTGACAATCAACCTAGGAGAAGGTTTCTGTGCCGGGCTCTGCTGAGAAGCTGGTTCTATTTGTTTTGTTTGATCATGCTGCATGGTGACCTCCATCTCTGCATAGGTCTCTAGATTGGCCAACTTATCGAATCCTTCGACATGTTCATGTTCATAGGGACCTTGTCTACTTGCCAATCTTCTCTTTGATATGATCTGATGCAGATCATATCTTTTCCATTGTAACTGTGTGAAACCAAATTCACTGAGCTTGGATTGAATCTGGGGAAAACAAGACTTATTCTTCACCACAAAGGGACCTACCACGAATGGAAATTTCATATTAGAAGCCTTGCGTGCTTTTAGAAAATGCTCAGTCTCTGAGATAATTCTTTGTCTTATGAACTCCAAAGAAAAGATCCTGGGAGTTAGAAACACTGGTAAAAGATGAGGTCCTTCCTGGTATCCATATACCCAAATCACAGTGGATTGTGTGAACAACACCCAATCTCCTATCATGCTCTCTGGATTTGGCTGTAATGAGCTTTTCATTTCTTCCAAAACCCTCGACAGATCTGAACCAAAAATGAGACTGTATACCCTGGACATAATCTTGTTGATGAAGATGAGCATGGTGATCCTTTTACATTCGGTCGAAATAAATGCAGTCTCAGGAAATTCGGTTTTGTTGGATTCCAGAAACATTTTCAGCAAGTGAGTGTAGTATCTGAAGTGCCTCAACGAGCTGAAGTTAACCAACTATTGATGTATATTCTCTGTAATAAATTTGTCAAAATTGACACTGACTGACTGACCAGACAGAAAGAAAATCAACAGGAAACCTAACATGACCTCTACCACAAACTTGTCATTGTCTAACCCTAGAATTTGACTTAGCAGAGAACAAGCCCACTAGACTTCGATGATCATGATGCTTACACTGGCAGGTAACGAGAGGCTCTTTGAATGATGCTTAGGCTTGACTATGGTCTGTAGAAATAAGGTTTTAACTTCGGGCGAGCATTCTCTATAAATCATGATCATTCTCTGTTCCTTGAAGGGCTCTGACACTGTGGGGGAGGCGTCTAGTATATTGAGAGTGTGCTGGAGTGATGGACTGTCTACTTTACATAGAACTTTTGACCCTAATTTATTTAAAATGACTCTTTCTCCCTGAGAATATCGCTCTGCACACCAGCTTACAAATTCGGGGAATGGAAAGACCGTTTCTACGACGTAAGGGGTGATGGAGGCTTGAGCCGCTTCGAGGAAAGGTATGCATGTTCTGACATTGTTCAACAAATTCGATCTAGACACAAAAATAGGTGAGACTGTTATCTCTGTGTCAAAAACGTCAAAATCTTTGTCAATTAAGGGTTCCTCCCTAGAGGAGATATCTTGTTCATTCACGGATAAAACAACAGGATTGACAGCCATGGTGAAGAATACCTGTCAAGTGGTGAAAAAAAACGAGTCTGGTTCGGTTCTGAGCTTTGAAATTGGAATGGAAGCTTTGCGCCAAATTTCCGAACATTTGGATGCTTCAAATTATCATAGAATAATGTCGGGGGGTTCCTCCTTTTATAGGTATCTATTGACATCGGGGGTTGGATAAAATAGTTTCGGGTGGACTGCTTTTCACCCCGATGTGCCTTTGAGGGCGCCACGCGTCCATGATTTAAGCCACAACAGTTTTCCCCGGCCCGCCCTTTATCGATTAATCCTCGTGCTACTCCAATCACCGATATAAGTTTCAGCTGTTGATCCGAGCTGCTTTAGGATCTACGGTCCATATTTACCCAGCGACTTTGACATCGGGGGTTGGAGGAAGTGGTTTTAGTCAGACTGCTTTTTCCCCCGATGTATCTCTACAGGCGCCACGCATCCCGTAATGAAATCACGACGGTTTTCCCTGGTCCGCCCATGATTGCTTAATCTTCATGCTAGTTAAATATCCGATATGTGCCTCAGCCGTTGATCCGGGCCGCTTTCAGGATCGACGGTCCGCTGAGTCTTACTTTTCACATTTCTGCTATTTTGTCCATACGTTGCTAGATATAGCCGGGTCCTCTAATTTGTCATATCTCCGTGGCGATATAATCCTTCACTAAAATTTGGAAGCTCGGATACTATCTGGAAATTATTATGGTGATAACAAAGTGTCTTCATCATATCACTTTGTTCACATTTACCTTCTTCACCACTTAACATTGTTACTTTGTTATTATTCATCTTCTTAGTGATGCAAATTTCATGATGCTTTGCTAAGTTTATGGGATTTATTTTATTTTTAGATTGGAAATATATTTTTGATACGATCACTAGCGATTGGAACTAACATAGGCCCATCTCAACTCTGGAGCTATCAAACGCCGAGAAGGATCAAATCCATCGAGGTGTAAACCTTCTAGATCTATTAAGCATCGAGAGAGATCAAATCCATTGAGATGGTTATGATCCCTCTTGTCACTTGATAACTCCAGAGTTAAGATGGATCCGGTTTGCACCGAGGATCAAATCCATCGAGGTTTGCTCCTCAATGGATTATATCCCTCTTAGCGTTTGATAGCTTCAGATTTAAAATGAATTCAAAAAATTTGCACTTCGATAAATTTGATTGCGTTCGATACTTGATAACCCCAAAGTTAAAATGGAATCAAAAAATTTGTACCTCATAGATATGATTGCTCTCAGCACTTGATAGATATAAAATTAAAATGAATCTATATTAATAACATTGAATATCCCACCTCTTAACCAAATATTCATACAACTAACAACTCACTTATTAAACAAATATAGTACACCCCAAAAATAACACTACAACCGAGTCACAAACATGAAACTATCATAACAACTATGAAAATCCACGTGTAACAACTAGTCATCCATGAAGATCACATCTCCTTATATGGCATATAATACAATTTATTCAAATTTTCCTCTCATCTTATTCCATGGCTTCTTCCTTTTCCCACCATTACCGCTATTCTTATCACAAATTCAAAATTCAGCAACGCAACGGAGCGAGTTTGTGCCTGGATTCTGATATTTGCTTCATTCATCAGACTACTCCTGTAAAGCCCACACAAATTCCAAAATGGGAATCGCAGGGCAATGGTTCCAAGGATCATTTTAAGGATTTCAGTGCCAGTAGATATGCTTCTCTCTTGCAGTCATGTGCCCACATAAAATCACTTAAACAAATCCACACCCACTTGTTCATAACTGGCCTTCATCAAAACATATTCTTAGTAACCAAGATCGTTAGCGTGTATGCCATGTACGGCAGTCTGGAGGATGCACGCCAATTGTTTGACAAAACACATGAACGAAATGTTTTTTTATGGAATGCTATTATAAGAGAGTATGCCAGGAATGGAGGCCACGAGGAATCCCTCATACTCTATTACCGAATGCTACAGGAGGGCATTCAACCTGATAAGTATACTTTCCCTTTTGTCCTCAAAGCATGCGCTGGATTGTCTTCTCTGGAAAACGGCAGAGAGATTCATTATGACTTAATAAGAAATGGGCTTGAATCAGATGTTTATGTGGGCAATGCTCTTATAGACATGTATGCCAAATGCGGAAGTGTGGACAATGCACGCCAAATATTTGACAAAATGCCTACCAGAGATGTTGTCTCATGGACTGCGATCATAGCAGGGTATGCCAGGAACGGACAAGCCAATGAGGCCTTGAGTTTGTTTCATCAGATGCTAGCGGAGAACGTGAACCCGGACTCAAGGACTTTGGTGGGTACGCTCTTGGCCTGCACTGATTTAGGAGCTCTGCAACAAGGCAAGTGGATCCATGACTATGCAAATAGAGGTGGAATTGAATGGGATATTTCTGTAAGGAATGCATTGGTAACTATGTATGCCAAGTGTGGTTGTATTGAGATTGCACGACAGGTTTTTGACAAAATGTTTAAGAGAGATGTAGTTTCATGGAATGCAATGATTGCTGGGTATACCCAAGATGGCTGTTTCCATGAGGCTTTGACACTTTTTAATCAAATGCAGCAGTCAGGTCTAAAACCCAACATGGTCACCATGATGAGCGTTCTTCCGGCATGTGCCCACTTGGGAGATCTGCAGCAAGGGAAGCTGATACATGATCATATAAATATAAATGGATTAAATTCTGATGTTTGCATGGAGACAGCCCTCATAGACATGTATGGAAAATGTGGAAATATAGATCTTGCTAGCCAATTGTTTGGCAAAACAACTAAAACATATGTTGGTACATGGAATGCAATGATCTCTGCCTATGCCCAGAGTGGGCATGCTAACGAGGCCTTGACACTCTTTAATCAAATGACAATGACATGCATGAAACCTAATGCAGTCACCATGACAGAAGTGCTCTCGGCATTTTCCCAATTAGGTGCCCTGCAACAAGGCAAACGGATTCATGGTTACATTGTTCAAAGTGGGTTTGACTTTGATGTTTTTGTAGGAACTGGTCTCATAGACATGTATGCCAAGTGTGGTCGCATAGAAATTGCCCACCAAGTGTTTGACAAAATGTCTAAAAAAGATGTAGTCTCATGGAATGCAATGATTGCAGGGTATGGAATGCATGGGCTCGGGAAAGATGCAGTTGCATGTTTTCTTCAGATGCGACGGACAGCTATAAAACCAAACCACATCACGTTTACTTGTGTTTTATCTGCATGCAGTCATGCAGGCCTAGTGGATGAGGGTTGGCAATATTTTGATTGCATGAGAGTTGACTATTGCATCAAACCAAGGATTAAGCATTATACATGCATGGTTGATCTTCTTGGCCGTGCTGGGCTACTGACTGAGGCACAAGACTTGATCGATAAGATGCCATTAGAACCTGATGTTGGTGTATGGGGTGCCTTGCTTGGCGCCTGCAGAATTCATGACAACCTTGAGTTAGGGCAACATGTGGCAGAATGTCTTTTTGACTTACAGCCCAAAAATGTTGGATACTATGTGCTGCTGTCTAACATTTATGCTGCTGCTGGCAGGTGGGATGATGTAACCAAGGTGAGAACCTTGATAAATGCCCGAGGGTTGAAAAAGATTCCAGGATATAGTTTTATTGAGGTAAATTATAGGGTTTATGCTTTTCTTATGGGAGATAAATCACACCCTCAATCTGAGGAAATTTATGCAACGTTGGAGACCTTGGCTGGGCAGATGGAAGAGGCAGGATATGTGCCTGATACAAGCTGTGTGTTGCATAATGTACACGAGGAAGAAAAAGAAAGCATTCTCGGCAGCCATAGCGAGAAACTGGCTATTGCTTTTGGTCTTATTACCACTAGCCCTGGGACACCTATCCATATAACCAAGAATCTCCGAGTCTGTGGTGACTGCCACAGTGCCACTAAGTTTATCTCGAAGATTGTTTGTCGAGAAATTATTGTGAGAGATGCTAACCGTTACCATCATTTCAAGGATGGTCTATGTTCTTGTGGTGATTACTGGTGATGCTAATAAACTGAAACAAAACTAAACAGGAAATCTTATAAACAAACAAGCTATGCAGATTGGTTAGGAGCAATATTTGACAATGTTGAAGGCCATGGTTGGGTGTTCAGTATATCCAGGAGGCAGGGTATGTGCCTGATGTGAGCAGTCGGTTCATAAGGTGGAGGAAAACAAAAACAACAGATTCCTGTGGACCGTAGCAAGAAATTAGCCATCTATTTTAGGTTTACTACCACCTGTCTTTGAAAACCTATATTGGTTCTCAAGAACCTACTTTGTGTGACGACTGGCGTATCAATAAATTCATCTCCAAGATTGCTAGTCAAGAAACTATAGTGAGAGATGTGATCCATTTTGAACATTTCATGGATGGACTACAGTATCACTAAATTCATCCCCAAGATTGTTATCCCGGAAATAATACTGAGAGATGTGATCCATGTAGATCATTTCATGGACGAAATATGCTTTAGAAGGGATTGTTGGTGATTCTAATCAAACCATAACTAAACCAATGATAATGTGTCATAACTTAATCAAACAACAGATTACCCAGCAGCAGTATTCAACAATGTTGAAGACGGGTAAGATAAAAAAGGCAGGGTATCATTAACGTCCACATTTGGCACCTAACAAGATCGAATGCCTGAAAAAGAAAATTCTGCTAATTATCGGGTGTATAATTAGATGTATGTATGTAAAACTTTAAGAGCTTTATAAAAAGGAAAATATAATGATGTGATATGAAAATGCCACTGTAACTGAAAAAGAAGTGTAAAAGGTGAGATAGCTGCCGTGTACATTTGTAGCAGAAAACTGTTATGTAAGAAGGGTATACATGTTAAGATTGAGTGAAGAAAGAGGGTTCTTCTCTTCAGCACCAGTTGAGAGAGAAAAGGCGAGTAGAAAAAAATGAGGGTTACTACGGCAAGTTCAGGGGGGGTGCCTTCATGGTGTCTCCCACTCTTTGTATATATTTCATTTTGCCCAAATAAAGCTTTGATTGTGTCAGATTTGCTTATTGTATTTGTATTTTCTGTGTTTGCTTCCAGTCTTATCCTGTTGTTTATCACTCTTTCTTCACAGTAGAGATTTTCTCAGATGAACAGGGAGGAGTGGAATTTCATTACTCAAAGTATAAGCACGTGCATGTTAATTTTGATGGCTCCTCCTTCTTAATCTGAGCATGCATGCATAAGATAGATTTTGCATACCTGTATCTCGCAAGGTGATTTTGGTTAAAACCAGTCTTTAATCTGCAGGCACGATCGAATG
>ML806094.1:338309-350050 GCA_009831015.1 Picea engelmannii
AAAATTGAAATTCCAGTAGGTTATTTGAAAGTCTCTAGCCCAGGCCAAGGCAATATTGGGAGTCTCTCATGCCACGAGGATTGAAACTCTAGTAGGTTATTTGAAAGTCGCCCAAAATAGTCTCTTTAACTACCTGCAGTAACGCACTTCACGTACCCCTATTCTAATGCCTAAGATAATTTTATTGCTAATTTTCCAGGTTAGCTCTTTTGCCCTTTCCATATGGGATAAATACATTTAAAAATAATAATTAATTGATAGAGAAGTACAACTAAACAACACAAACTCAATTAACTAACAGAAACGTACACTAATTGATATAAAACTATGTCGACTAATAAAATATTCCAATAACCCATACAGAATTTTTGCCAATGGACTTAGAAATTACCAATAACTAGTTTTGAAGTTGATTATTACAACTAAGCAATATAAACTAAATTAACTAACATAAACGTATACTAATTGATATAACCAATAAAGCACTATTAAATAGTCCAATGGCCTATGCAAAATTTCTGCCAATGGACTCACAAAGTACCAATAACTAGTTTTGAAGTTGATTATCCTTGAACATCGTAAAAGTCTCGTCTTCTTGAATTACTTCTCTCCAAAGCGATTACAGTGTTGGGTGTTGTAATATTTCCAGGGCTTCCCATGTTGCATCGTCTAATGGAAAATCCTTCAATTCAATGAAATATTCTAGTAGTACCTTAGTCTGTAATTTCTTTTCTTGAGTTGCCAAAATGTGCTCTAGAATTAAAATAACATGTTCCTCTAGGCTAGGAGTTTGAAAATTTCACCTTCTGTCTAATCACCTTCTTCAAACATCACCTTCTTCAAACATGAGACATGAAAGGTGTTAAGCACTTGTGACCTTGCTGACATCTCTAGAGTATTTACAACATGCTCCATTTTTGCAAACACTTTATAAGGCCCGTAATAACTAGGCCCTAGTTTCCCCACCCCCTTATCTTTGAGCATTTTTTTTTTCTTATAAGGTTGTAATCTCAAGAAAACCTATTCTCCCACTTCAAATTTCCACTCATTGTGGCATTGATCAAGAAAACCTATTCTCCCACTTCAAATTTCCACTCATTGTGGCATTGATCTTGTTGGGATTTCATCCTCTCTTGTGCCAATTTGAGGTTGTCCTTTAGTAGCTTCCATATATGTTGACTTTCTTTTAGGAAATTCTTAATTGTGGGCACTTGAAGCTCCTCAATGGTCAAATCAATTAGTGGAGGGTCATAACTATAAAGGGTCTTAAATGGCGACATTCCAATGGATGTATGCTATATTGTATAGGGCCATTTTTTTGGCAAATGCAATCATTTGGGCCAAGAAGTTTTTTGATCTACAACATAGTTTTTAAAATACCCCTCTACGAATACATTTACTTTTTTTGTCTACCAATCTATTTGAAGGTGGTAACTTGTACTTGGGGCCAAGGTGGTACCAATAAGTTGAAAGAGTTACTTCCAAAAAATGTTGATAAATTTTAGATCTTGGTCACTAATAATGCTATTGGGAAGCATGTGTAACTTGTGTATGTGCTACATGAACTACTCAACAAGTTGCAAAGTCTTATTAATGGAATTCATGGCAACAAAGTGAGCATACATAGTCAACCTATAAACCACAACATATATAGAATTCTTTCCTCCCGCTCGAGGTAAAGAAGTGATGAAATTCATGCTAATTTACTCTTGTTGTTGATTGGGAATAGACACTGGCTAAAGCAACCCTAGACTTCTAATTGACTTGTTTTTATTTCGTTGGCAAACCTCACACATTAAAACAAAGTCTTTACATCTTTTTAATAATAATAATAATAATAATAATAATAATAACAACAATAATAATAATCTAATTTTAAGGTCACAACCTAGAAAGATGCCAAATTGATGCGTGAGAAAGAATTTACTCATGTTGTAGTAAGTCTTAAAAGAACTAATATGATTAGCGGTTGCTGAAGAATGATATTTAGTGAAGTTATTCTTCTCAAACTTAGAATAGGTAGAAGAAATATATAGTTCTTATATTCATTTCACCTAAAAATTTGTATATATTGTCGTCTTATGTGTCCTTTCTAGAACTTGTAGCAAAGTAGAGGCCTTCTCATCCTTGGCATGTTTAGCTAATAACTCCTCTTTCCATCTAGGTTCAATGATATATATTGACAACTCATTGACAACAACTTAGAGAGTCGAGACAATGAATCTACAACAACATTATATATCCCCTTTTTATATTGAATTTCAAAGTCAAAACCTTGTAACTTGCTTACCCACTTTGCTTGTTGTTCAGTTAATTTTTTATGTGATAAGAAATACTTAAGGTTTTGGTGGTATGCCCGAATAATAAAGTGTTTGCCCAACAATATTGCTTGAACTTTTCCACAATGTGTGTGAGGAAAAACATTTCTTTATCATAAATGCACAATCACCTTTCCCTCATTTATTCTTTTGCATTCAAAAGAATTGGCCATTGATTTTGCATGATAACCACCCCTATCCCATTTCCCAATGGATCACATTCCACTACAAATGACTATAACATTTGGAAGTGCAAGTGTATACTTGGAAGTCATTACCTTTTTCATTTGTTAGGAAATAGCATTTGTTGTGTTCATCCATTTGAATTATTGCTTTTTGGTAAGATATGAGGGGTGCCATGAGACCTCCAAATCCCTTGAGAAGTTTCCTGTAGAAACTACATATCACATTAAATCCTCTCAATTGAGTCTACATTCTTGGGAGTAGGCCAGTGAAGAATGGATTGAATCTTAGTTGGATTAGCATCGTGTCCTTTATTGCTAATTATATGTCCCAAGTAGACATGTTTGTTCCTTGCAAAGTCACACTTTGATTTCTTTGCAAATAGAGTATTCACCCTCAAGAGTTCTAAAATAATTCTCTAGTGCTTCAAATGATCTTCCATAGTTTTGCTATAAACAAGGATATCATCAAAGAAAACAATTTTTTTTATGCAAATATCACTCGGAGATTTGGTTCATTGTACCTTGAAATGTGCTTGGGCACTCGTTAGTCCAAAAGGCATCACTTGAAACTTGTAGTGGCCATGATGATTCCTAAACATTGTTTTAAACTAGTTACTTTCTCTCACCTTTATTTGGTGATATCCAAATTTCAAATCAATATTTGTCAACATAGCCACCCTATGTAACTTTGCTAATAATTCATCTATATGTGGGATAAGGAATATGTTTTTGATGGTCCTCTTGTTTAATTTCTTCTAGTCAATGCACATTTTATAGGAACTGTTGTTCCAAAGTCTGTACTTAAGGCTATAAAGTATAGAGTCAAGGCCTCCAAAGTGAGTGAGTGATAAAAAGGGGAAGAACAACTTCGGGGAAAGAAGCTATGGCTGATTTATGAGTTGTCTTTGTCTAGCTTCCAAGTATTCTTGAATGCTGATATCCCGTTCGATGGCGGCCCATGAACGTTCGAGCTCTGTCTCGGTGATGACAGTCTTAAGTATGTTATCGAAAAGATTCAAAGCGATGCTGGTTTGATCCGATAGGTCGGGTTCAATGTCGGGTTGCTCTACAATGGGTATAGTCATGGAGAGAACAGAGCTTTGAAAAGGGGTGATGTTTTAAAGTGCCTATTTCAATTTTAGGTTATATAAGGAAAATTCAGTGAAGCCAATCAAAAAGATTTAACAAAATCGAAGTCTGTTTTCCGTAACTGAGTCCAAATCTAAAACCGAGTGTGAAAACGAAAGAAAAACACAGAGCTGCCAACAATGTGGGGCATCAATTTCAGAGGAATCCCACGCTGTAGCAGAAGAAGAAAAGAAAAAGGTACCTTGATGAAAGCATAAAATGTAGAGATCTAAGTAATTCAGAGGCCTTGTACCTGCTAATAGCCGATATAGAGGAAACGCTGTAAATAACTAGATAACTAGAACCTGATCACCACAGTAGAAGTTATACTAAATTGCGACTAAAACATTCATCAAAGATTTATATGCGAAAATGACATGAAGTATGAAATAATAGAGGAAAGCACATAA
This sequence comes from Picea engelmannii, assembly GCA_009831015.1. Classification (NCBI taxonomy): domain Eukaryota; kingdom Viridiplantae; phylum Streptophyta; class Pinopsida; order Pinales; family Pinaceae; genus Picea; species Picea engelmannii. The sequence continues at coordinate 342,351 of ML806094.1, forward strand.
CTCAATCTTGACGGAATATGGAGTCTTCAATTCGCTTTGTATTAATCCTGGCTAAAGAGAACTTTCTCTATTACAATCTCCAAAAGAAAAAAGCCCATTCGTGCTCCTTCAAAATGTATATTTGAACAAAACTTCTAAACATTTAGGATTCCAATCGTTCTAGAAACTTGTTAGTTACAAATGAAAAGGTGGAGCGTTTCATCTCCTCATCTTTTGTTTTCCTTCATGAAGGCAGAACGCCTTCCTTTTTCTGCTCTTTTGGCTCTAGAAATAGAATGAGTTGACATCTGTCATCATTTAGCACCAAAAGCCTGCCCCTTCACCTGCTCAATGCAATTGACACACCTTTCAACCAACTGGGCTATCAACCTAGAAGGCTCTGCCTGGTTGCTTGCCTCAAAGGTGTAACAACTCTTCACCCACTGTGGCAATCTTTTCCCTCCTTGTCGGTCTTTCGTGATGATAGACCATAATTGTAAACTTCGCTGTACTAGCCATTTGTCCACTTGGACCATATCAACCTGGCTTATCTGGGATATCTCAGCTTGCTCCTTTTCCACATTTTCTTTGATGTCCAGCAGGTGTTTAGCTATATTGATTTTGCCTAGCGTCCCAACACTGCCTTCCTTATCAAGGTCTAACAAACTTTTATTTATCAAGGCGAAAATTTATTCACAAGAGTTCCTCACCTCTTGAGCTCTACCCCTTCTTTCAGATATATTCTGCTCCCAAACCTTCAGTAAGATATTCCCCCTGGTTTGTTCTGCGATGGATAATTTGGAGTTGCTGACCATCTCTACCTTCACCGTGGCTATAACAACATCCTGGAAAGTGACCCGAGCCGCCCCAGCTTCTCTTTCTCTCAAAGAAATATTTTCTAACACTTGATCTATCGTCTGAAAGTGGTTCTGAATGGTTCCCACTTTTACAAGCAAGTCTTGTTGAGCTGTTAATACCTTTTGTCGGATTTCGGTAGCTTGGGATATGAATATTTTTGTGTCTAAAACCTGATTCTCGGCAACATCCAACTTCGACTGTAAGTGTATTATTTGTTGCTCTTGCTGGCTAACCTGCGTTTGGCTTATTTGCACCGCTTGGCGCACCTGCTCAAGGTCGGATCTAAGTTTCTCGATCTCCTGCAGATTGGCTATTCTGGCTTGCTCGATGTTTTTTCTCACCTCATCCTTGGTGTTTTCTTCCGTCGTAGCCACCCTAGCTTCCAACTTACCGATTAAGAGATTCTTTTGTTTCAACTGTGCCTTCAAGGTTCTGACAGAGTATTGGTTAGCTGTAGCATAAGCCCCCAGTGTTCCTGCTATCTCGTCGGTGAATTATTCCTCCCCTACGACCTTTCCTTTTGTCAAGATCTTAATTTTTTTAGCCACTGTGCCCACTTTTTGATACAATTCTTGCTTTACTACGGCCTTCCTTTTTCTATCAAAGAAAAATTCATTAGGGGGTAATTTTTCTATAGAAATGGGTGTTAGTTCTTCACTGAAAATCCATCCCGCATCGGGGTTCCCCTTTGTGAACTGTAAGGGTGTGATAGAAGCAACGAGACTGCCGATTTCATTTAATGATTGTTTCAGGGTAGCATCTGGGGCTGGCTTATTTGGTATGAGTGATAGTGAGTCACCCAACCCTTGCGAGGGTATCTCTGCTTGACTTTGGACCTACTTGCCTGACGTACCCTTTTCTGGGTTTCCTTCCCGTTGATAGGGGATTTTGGCTCCTCGTTTTGAGGTTCCAGCCTCCCCTGTTTCCTCTTGGTTCTTCTCCTTGTCAGGACTCGAGTCTTTTGAACCTTTGGCTTCTGTCTATTGCGTAACCGGAAGCTTTGGGGTTTCAGCCTGTAAAACTTGGGGGAGACAACTCCGCCGGTGCTCCTGGAATTTAAGGAAGTTGGCCATATCTTCGGGTGGCAGGGCTTGAATCCGACTTAGGACTTCAGAGTAGGACCTCGTACCCCGAGAGATTTCATCATGAGGTGAATCCTCGTGTTCGTATCTTTTCAGGACACAACTCGCAAGGTGATTGCTCACAACCTTATTAGGTTCGTGCTTCTTAAACTCAATATCCACCAGTTTCATTTCTTCTAAGGCCGTAGCCTCGGCTTTGGCATGGCCAAAATATAACAAGGAATATGCACCAATGTGAATGGGGAAGGGCGACCATACCTTTTTTGATACTCCTTTGAGCTCTTTGCTTATTCCGCCGAGTAGAGTCTGTCTGGCGATCTCGCGACACAATAACTTATCTGGAAAGAATAGCGGTAGAGAATATGGGGGAACAGAGGTGCCAAAGACCCTGATATATGAAAATTCCACCTCTATATACCAATCTTCCATGCTACTCAGGTTGGCCGTGATGTTATCCAAAATCCTGGGAGGTGGCTGGCCGAAGATGGCAACATGCACTGGTACCATTACCTAGTTGAAGATCTCGTAGATGAATTCTTTGGTTTTCTCCTCCCAAAGTTTTGAGTGGTAGACATGAATAGGCTCTGTATTAGATGGATCCTAGCTCCATTTCATTAGTGGGAAGGGTGTCATGAAGCAAATGGCATCCATGATGTAAGCATACATAAAGAATGAAGCTGCTTTTTTACTCGCCCTCTGCACTTGATATTCGGTAATTCGACTGGTCAGACTATCAGACAACAATTTGGCCCAGTCGAAGGAGAAACCCTCAACAACTGTATGAATAAGTGGTACCCATGGGAGGAAAAAGTGAGTAGTGTCCTCCTTCCCGTACAACCTACATGCCATCATTGCTATATACTTGAATTATGGCTCTAAGGAAGAGATTGAATAAATTCCATGAGTATCAACCCTGAATTTCGCGGGGTGTGAGACCCAATCTTTGATCAGATCGGATAAAATTTTTGCATACTGCTCGCACTCCTTCTTCTTGAAACCCTCTAGGAATTTGGCATTGTGAGTAAGGTTCGATGTGGGTGACAATTTATACATTGCCTATAAATGCTCTGGCCTAAAATTCCCAAAATTCCCAATCGTCACCTTCTGTTCGCTGATAATCGTCCTGGTCAGGATGTCCACATGGTCCAGCGCCCACCTGATCATATCACTATAGGGAAGAAGCTGGGGCCTCGCTGCTATTTTGTGCATCTCTGCTTGAGCTACGATTTTGTATTTGGTTGACAAGTCATCCTTCTCGTTGTCGCTAGAATCATCCGAACAGTTTATCGACTCAGATTGTAGCATGTTGGAAACGTATGACCATGTTTTGATAGAATCAATACTTTGGGGTGAGGTATCGGAAACAACATCTGAACCCTGACCTAAACTCTCGGCAGCTACCTTGGGCGCTTTTCATGGAACCATGATAGAGAAACCTGCAACTAGACATCCTGTCGAAAAGATTGAAAACACAAACATAAGTTATCCTGGTGAAATGGCTTTGCGTGCAAATAGAAATGAAAACTGAAATAATGAAAGAAAAAACCCTCTGTCTTGATCATTTAAGCCCATGTGCGTCCTTGCCAACAGAACGGTCAAATCATTTAATAGAAATATTTAGAAGTAAAACGAGATCTTACCATCCGTCACCTCACTGCAATTCAAATAAATGCCATAAATGCTTGACGACTCGTAACATGGAAAAACACAGAAACATTCAAAACTTCATCCGTAAATTGTGTGTGTTAAAGTTTGTTTAAGGTGTTAATTAATCTGGCTTAGTTATTTTAATTTAGTGCACTTTAGTTGCTAATCCCCTTTTCGGCGTTCGCCACATCGGGTGTTTTCGCTCCTAGCCACCGAACCCTAAAAACCCAAAATTGCGATGTTGCGATTTAGTTGATTATTTGTGATTTGAATTAAGCCTTTAATTAATCCATGCTTAATTAAAAAATATCGCGACTTCGTGTATCAGAGTTACCAAGGTGCTGCCCTTTGGGGAAACAATCATCGAGTCGCGAAATCATGATAGTGATTAACTAGGGTTTAAAGTGATTTATTCTTGATACTAACCTGGGTAACTTTAACACAATTTCACGACTTCGTAAGTCAGAGGTTTCAGAAACGTTCAACGTGTAACTCCCGAGAGCGAGGGTATGAGGAACTAAAAAATGATAATCCCCGCTTAGTCATTTAGTAATGGTGATTAGAATTAATTTTTTTTCTCCATTTCGCATGTTGGGATACTGCGACTTTAGTGGGTAGAAACGTGAATCAAACAAAGTCCTGAAATCTAGCCTTTTGGGCTTAAGTATAACATTTTGCCTATTTAGAGAAGGGCAACTCCAACATAGGCTCCAACTAGGGATCTCGTCTCCTTGCGGGACAAGAATGACAGTATACCAAGTGCCTATATTGGGTAAATGGAGTCATCAGTTTGCTTCTGTGAAACTTCGTTTGGAAAGGGGGTACAGAGGGAACTTTGAGGTTTCGATTTTAATTCCGAAAACTTTCAAAACTTGACACGCTTTCTAAACTCAACTACAGTCCATTCGGTAACTTTCCCTTTCTCAAGACTAAATTCGGGGCTGCTTAAGACGGTCCAAACCATCTTAGGAAATTCAACAGATCCTGTAGGTTTTAGCTTGCACCAAAATGAGGTAAATTCCGTGCTTTTAATCGGGGAGACCTGCGTGAACTAGAGCTGTGGATCCATGTAACACCCTGTTTCCCCCAGATTGTAAATATAACTAAACTGGCCAAGGACTATGGAAAAAACTCATAAGTATGAATATGTGCTGTAAATGGACCTGCAGGAAGAGGTCAATGAATGTAAATGATAGTTTGAATTTATGGCAGAACTGCTGAGAGGGGATGTGTGGAAAAGATACCATGATGGTGGTGGAGGGCACCTTGAAAAAGGGGCGTTAACTTTCACCAAGAATTAAAATACCGTATTTGGACTCCACTGGCCCGGAGAACCAAAAGCGGCTCGCTAACCCTGAAATAAATGCCTTGCAGGCTGGTAGGTTGATGGCTTGATGAGGGATGGGGAGGTGAACCGCCTATCCGTAGAGCCATCACGACTGACCAACGCGACGGTAATCGTGCCACACGCAACCTCGCGAGAGGATAAGGTGTATGGCAGAAGCGATTGAAGGGGCGGACGCGAGGGGAACTCTGGCGATTCTATGCAGAGTGAGTGACCACAGAGAGGAGGGGATTGCAACCTTCGCTCCTGGGCACTGGCAGACAGAGAGATGCAGGTCTCAGGACATCATGGTCTCAGCTCGGGGGTGGCTAGTGGTAAATCCATTAGGATTCGCTACGCCTACGGTTGGGTGGAAACGAGCACCCCTCTCAGCAGCTGCTTCCATTGCTGAAGTTATTTCTGATAAGTGTTTTGCTTATATTGCATTTGAAATTAATATGCTGTCACATATGTGCATAGACTTGTGAAATTGTGAATGTTTCCTGTGTAAGAATGTCTCTGTAGAAATTGATGATAAGGAGTAGATATTAGCTCATAAAACTGTGAAATTGTGAAGGATTTGCAGCATGTGAGTGTCCGCGCAATGTTTGATATGAATGAGATGATATATGCTTAACACCGAGGAAACCGTGTTTGACTTACGTTGATAAATGAATCTAATCATGCCCAGCCACTCTCGGGAAGTTGTCTTCCTTTATCTGCTCTCGGGAATGACCCGGTAAGGATCTCTTCACAGAGATTCCCTCCTCGGAAGGGTTCACCCAGAACCCAGAACAAGGATTCGAACGCACAGGCCTTATTAACCCTGTACGAGGAGGAACGATCCTATTGAGGTTCCAAGATAGTAGTGTTGTGAGATAAAATAAGTCGACGGATGAGATCTCGTCGGAGGATCCATAGTCATTCACGACCATCAGATTGATGAAAGTAACGCAGGCGTTACATACCTTGCCCCTTTGCCCTCTATCATCGTGAGCAATGAGAAAATTGGGATCGTAAACTCCAAGACCCAAAAGAATGAATCTAGACCGTTAGATCTCGGTCCAATTACCCATCAACCGTTGGATCTGGAGAAGCTGCGCAGGGGTTAAACGCAGGGGTAGGCATGCGAGGAAATGATCTGAACTGTCGGATCTTAGACCACAGCCCCGACAACCGTCAGATCTCGAGAAGATGCGCCGGAGTTAAACTCTAGTGTGCAGAAGAAGATTCCTAGCCGTTGATCTCGGAAGGACACGTGTCAACATCCCGGATAAGTCATCGGGATAACAGGGTCACCGGGGTTTTGTTGAGTCTGAGAATCGAGACCTTGTGGTCCTCGAAATCCTGAGAACAGATCCTAGCCGTTGATCTCGGCAGGACACGTGTCAGCGTTTGGGAGGTGTCGAGATTTTTACCATCAGAGATTTGGGGAGTATAGAACCGTTACATATTGAAATCGCGATACGTGATTTCCCGATCAGATCTGGACCGTCCACTGTGCAGGACACGTGGCAGAGGATCCCAGAGAGTCAGAGTTTGACATATAGGGGTTTTCAAATACATAGAACTCTTTCCATCCGGAATCGCGATCCACGATTTCCCGATAGGATCTGAGCCGTCCAACAGCAAGGACACGTGGCATCGGATCCCGGAGAGTCGGAGTTCGGGGTATCAGGATTTCTAGAGTCATGCAACTTGTGCACAAAGGAATCGCGATACGCGATTTTCCGATACAATATGAATCGTCCATTTGAGGAACAAGTGTCGGAGATCCGGAGTGGGTTGGAGTATTAGCCATCGGGAAATCGACATTTCTGTGGACAAGTGATCGGGGAAAATCCAAGTGAAAACCCCGACGAGATCTGAGCCGTCCGTTCACACGGGACAGGTGTCAGGGATCGGACGAAAGTCGCAGATCGGGAAATCGGAGTTCCTGAGGACAAGGAGTTTAGGACATCGTAAGTCCCGAAACCCCGAGAGTAAATCCGGTCCGTCCATCTACAAGGATAGGTGGCAAAGGATCGGGCGCCGTCAGAGTTTTGTTCATCGGAGAATCGGGGATCCCGACGACAAGCGGTTTATGCATCGAGAATTCCCGATCCGTGATATCCCGACGGGAGTTTTGAACCGTCCATCGGCGAGGACGCGTGGCGAGAGATCCCGAAGAGGCGGGGTTCGACATATCGTAGTTTCCGGAGTCGTGAAACTCTTGCACAAGGGAATCACGATACACGATTTCCCAACACAATCACAACCGTCCCTCTGTGGGACAGGTGGCAACCATCGGAAACCATCGGCATTTGGCCCATCGGGAAATCGGGAATCCCGGGAACATGATGCTCAAGCACTTTGAATTCACGATCCGCGAAACCCCGATGAGTGGGGGCCAGCTGTCACCGCAGCAGAGGAGGAGGACAGAGGCGAAGTGGAGGCCAGCTGTCAGCCAACCCGGGGATCGGGATATCGGAGTTTTCGAGGGTAAAGAAAGTGAGCAACAGGAAATCGCGATCCGCGATTTCCCGACGAGATCTGAGCCATTCATTTCGAGGATGCGTGGCAGTCATCTAGTGCCACTGGTGAAAGCTCCACAAGAGGGCTTCATCGGGCATCGGGAAATCGCGAGTCCCGGGGACATGTGTTTTGCGTCGTCACCAATGCCGAAACCCCGATGGGAGGTTATACGGCTGCGGTCATATAGGAACCGGTCGTATGGACCAAAGGCTTAGCCAAGCGGGGCTGAGGCAACCAAGGGGCGCATCGGAAATTCGTTCCATCGACGATCGGGGATTCGAGAGGACAGGGACCCT
>ML806094.1:350100-382430 GCA_009831015.1 Picea engelmannii
AGCCTGTTCAGTACCCCGGTGAAGTTATCTGGTTCCCTTTATTGAATTTCCTTTCACCACTCCAAACTGTAATTTTGCATTTAAATGCTGAGATGAGAGAAATCATTTTATGAATTTCCTTTCATCATCTCTTTGGACTAGATGGGGGCAATCAATTATGAATTTGCTTTCACCATCTGTCTTATATTTTACTTTTGGAATATGAAGTGGGGGCAACCAATGGCATAAAATATACCAGGGGTAATATTTGTGTAATATTCGTTACAAAGGCTTGTCAACTTGCTTTGAGTGCTTTGGACCAACTTTCTCTTGACCTTCACAACACCCTAGTCCGCAAGAAATTACGAGAGAATTCATTTCTCGAGGTCTTCCTTTGAGCAAGACTTAACCATTTGAAACCTGTTAAAATACCTACGAAAGTTAGGATCAACCTACACATGGCTTTGTTTAGCAGGAGTCCGAGGAGTCATGAAGGCCAACTTACTTTCTAAGATTCGTTTGCCAGTTTCCAGAATTAAAGCGTAACTTCTTTTCCTCTGCGGATGGTATGGGTAGGTGTCAGAGCTTAAGGAGAGAGGACCAAGGATGGAAAAGGGAAAGAGAGGAGGCTTTGGAATTCAAAAAACCCGGATGTTAACACGCAATCNTTTTTTATCTTATATGGGTGAGCCTTTTTAGAATCCATAGTAAAAAGTTGTTCTTTTAAAGACATGTCAGGTGAATATATCGTACTCGTGAGACCGTTTCGATGTTTTAAGTGATATTTGTTTGAAGCTCAGATACTTTAGGAAATTCATACCTTTGCCTTACCATTTCGTTTTCCTCTAAAAAAAATAAATTTGTCACCTGTTGCGGGTGGGTCAATTTTCTGATACATGACTGTCTTTTTCTCCTTTTGCTGTTTGGGCTGTAATTCAGAATCCTGTATAAAACAACATGAAGAGTATCAGGTCTTCAAGATCTATGAGATTCTATGTGTTGAAAATTTATGTCTCTACTTCTAGGAAATCACTAACATGTTTTATTTGCGATGAAAGTGAACTTACCGAAAATCTATATAAACAAAAAAAAGAAAACACAAACCGGTATATACAATGGAGATTTGGAACTCATTTTATTGCATATAGTGCTTTAAATAATGCCCGTTGACAGGGGCGTTGAGGGTTTTACCGTCCAAATTCTCTACCAGAAATGAATTCTTCCCTTTAGAAGCTGAGACTTTGAACGGTCCGTACCAGATATGGTCAAATTTACCATGTTTTGCCGAATCTTCCCTCCTAGCATCCCATTTCAAAACCAAATCGTCGGGGAGGAACTCTCTATTTTTGTCCTTGGATCGAACAATTCTTTCATGTTGTCCTGGTATTTCTGCATCCTTTCGTCCACCTCGGTCCTGTGTTGTTGGACCTCAATCAGCTGATTTATTCTTCTTGTGATATGATTTGTCTCTTCTTTCTCGTCTTGCCAGAGCTTCATTACAGGGAGCACTAGATTTATAGGTAATTCCACATCAGTCCCGTATACCATTTGGAAAGGAGAAGTACCAATGGATTTCTTCGTACCTATCCGATTTGCCCATAAAGCGTACTTCAAGTGTACATGCCAAGATCTTTTGTTTTCACTCAACACCTTCTTAATTATGGCAATTAAACTTTTATTTGATGATTCGGCTAACCCATTTCCTTGAGGGTAATATGCTGTAGAGTGGCCCAATATGATGTTATATTTTTGGCAAAAGCTGACCATCGCCATAGAATTGAATGCCTGGGCATTATCCCTTACCATCTTTCGAGGACAATCGAATCTGTACAGTATGCTCTCTTCTAGGAAATCTATCACCACTGAATCGATCGCCTTTCTAGTCGGAATAGCCTCCACCCATTTGGTGAAATAATCTGTAGTAGTGAGGATCCATTTGTGTTGAGCGCTGGAATGCGGGTTGATTTCACCTATAAAATCTAACCCCCATTGTTGAAAAGGGGCTTCAGTTTTGACAGGGACCAGAGGTAGCGCTGGGAGCTTTTGTTTGCCCGCAAACAACTAGCAAGGGTTACAGGCTCTGACTTTGGCGTTGACATCTAAGAATAGTTTAGGCCAATGATATCCTACCCTCAGGATTTTATAAGCTATTTCCCTCCAGGCGTGATGCCCTCTGCACACTCCTTCGCGAAATTTGTTTATGACCCCCTCTGTTTCTGATTCTACCAAACAAACCAGTAGGAAGCCTAATGGGTCCTTCCAATACAATTGACTTTCGGATATACAGTACTTCACTGTATGCAGCTTCAGTGTCCTGGATTTCGCTGGAGACAGATCGCTAGGGCATTTCAGGGTTAGTAGGTAGGACACTATGTCTTTATACCATTCCGATAGGGAAAACTTCTCTTTGATTCTGGTTATAGCTATTTGGTCGTCAGGCTCGTTTACATCCCCATGTCCTTCATATCCCTACAGGTTATTTATTCCGAGTGCTCTGAAATTTGATTCAGCTAAGAGCTTAGCCAAACCTTGTCCTTTTACTAGTTTCGTCGGTTTCACCTCTAGATCGAATTCCTGAATTTTAGCAAGCCACCGACCCCTCTTTCCATCGCTGTCGGGCTGAATCAATATATCTTTCATGGAACTGGTGGGAACATATGCAATTACCTTGGAGTGTAGCACATAAGTTCTAAAAGCCTTCAATGCCTTTACCATAGCATATGCTTGTTTCTCCATTATATCATATTTCAGTTTGGCGTCTCTAAGACTTTTACTAAAAAAGGCTATTGATTGCTCGAAACCCTCTTCATTCTTGTGGAGGAGTACTGCCGCTACTGTGTGTTCGGAGGTGAACGAGAAAATCAAAAAATCTTTTAGGTAATCAGGGCTTGCCAACACGGGTGCTTTGCTGATAACTTTCTTGATGCGTGCAAACGACTCTTTAGCTTCCCTCATCCATTTCACTTCGATATTATTCTTTAGCATATCTGTGATCAATTTCACGATTTCAACAAAGTTTGGGATAAATCTTCTCAAAAAAATTATTTTCCCTAAAAATGACTGAATTTCTTTTACATTTCTAGGAATATTTATGGTGTCTATAACTTCTACCCTTTTAGGGTCGATTTTAATTCCGTCTCGAGACACAATGGGGCCCAAGAGTTTACCTTCTTGCATCACGAAGTGAGACTTCTTGAGGTTTAAAGACAAACCAAATTTTCGGCATTTTTCGAACGTTTGCTTCAGATGTATCAGATGGTCTTCATCGGATTTAGAGAAGATAGTTAGATCGTCGAGGTAGATAACTATGAATTTATCTCTTTCACTGATGAAAGAGATATCCATAGCGCGCTGGAAGGTAGCACCTGCATTCATCAGACCAAAAGGCATTTTGTCATACATAAATGTACCCCAAGGGGTGGTGAAAGCTATTTTTTCTCTATTATTCTCGTTGACGACAATTTGATTGTAATTGGAAAACCCATCGATCATCGACATCCTATTTGCACCAACTACTTTTTCCAAAACGTGATCCATTTTGGGTAGAGGATAATTGTCTTTGAGAGAGGACTTATTTAGATTTCTAAAGTCTACACATAGCCTGATCTCCCTGCTTTTCTTCCTAACCGGGACTAAGTTTGCCACCCAGTCAGAGTACCTGAGAGGTACAATTATTTTTGTGTCTAAAAGTTTTTTCACTTCTTTTTCGACCATAGGTAGTAAAATGGGGTTGATTTGTCTGAGCTTCTGTTTGAAGGGTTTAACGACAGGTTTCAAAGGTATCTTGTGCTCGATCAAAGAGGTATCATAGGTTCTGAGCTCATCGTAAGACCATGCAAAGACATCCTTATACTGTCCGAGTAAGTCCGTATACTTGCTTTTTATCTCAGGAGGAAGGTACTTTGATAGCTTCACTATCCTAGGTTCTTTGGTGGTGCCCACGTCACAGTCTTTGACCTCCTCCGGTTGGGGCTGCAAGGTAGACTTCAGAGGCATTTCGTTTTGATCAAACAACCTTTCCAGAGGTATCAGGCCCTTAGGGATCTGATTACTTTTTAACACTAGTAGGCAATGATTTGCAATTTTTTCTCGGAACTCCTGAGGGTCCTCCCCTTCCTGCATAATCCAGGTATGATCATTTTGGTTTTCCTGGTCAATGTGGGTTTCATAGAAATCATCGACCATTTCCAGGAAATTTCTGATCTATTTTTCATCTTCGAAAACCTGCCAGTGTTGTATGTTGTTTGGTATGGATGGTCTGTACCTTACCTCTATGTGGTATTTTAATTTGAAAGCGGTAGGGGGTGCGAAAGTCGACGCTGCTTTGGCCAGTGAATCAACCTGCTGGTTTTCGGCTCGTGGGATGAAATGAACCTTTACTGATGAAAATAAATTTTCCATTAGATCCTAGGTGCAATTTCTGTAGGACCTCAGTCTCGGGTGCTTGGCCTGGTACTGCCGATTTACCTGCTTCACAATCAGTTCAACATCCCCATAGACCTCTAAGTTCTTTATGTTTAGCTTCTTGGCAGCTTCCAGTCCCAAGAATAGAGCTTCATATTCGCAAACATTGTTTGTGTAGTCCATGTCCCACTGTAGCCTGTAAGAGAAGGGGACGACGAATTCATTTTCAGGTGCTACGAAAAGCACTCTCGCACCTTCTCCTTCACACGACGAAGCACCATCAAAAAACATTTTCCAAGTTCCAGTGATGTACACCTTTTTAGTTGTCTTTTCGGTTTTGATTTCATCGATGTAACTTTCTTCTGTACAATTGTTTTCAGCATTGTCAAAAGACAAGATACAATTTCCCAGATCTTGATCGGTGATATAAACAGGGTAATTGTTAGGATTCCGAGGATCACTTATTGTATATGCCAACTGTGTTTCCCTGTATAACCGAGTGAACTGTCTTCCAAAAACAAGGATTGTGGCGTAGGTCATATCCAGCTGAAGGGATCCCCCGAGCTTGGCTCCCCAAGATCTAGATAATAACAAACCATACTTCGGGGGTATATAAGTGACAAATACATCCATTAGGAAATTTTTCATTGGAATCTGGGCGAGGGAGACTACTAAATCTTTGATCATGCCCATGCACTTAACTCTCCTTGAATCGAACGAGTAAAGATCTCCATAGGGTTTGGTGATTTCGAGGCCTAGTCTATCCATAATGGATTTGGGCATTACATTATGAGAGGCCCCAGAGTCCAGCATGCAATTATGCAACAACCGATCGTGCACTTTCAGGGTAGTATAGAAGGGGGCGATGGTATCTATGGCACCTTCAAAATGTGGACCAAAAGTGATATTAGGCTTATCATCTTCTAGATTTATCACGTCAGAATGACTCTCTAAATATGAAAAATTTATCATCTTGGTTATTTGCTTTCGGTACACAGGATTCTTCGCCAACTCGACCAAAGGTATTGGTATCTTGATCTTATTTATCTCGTTTTCTAGGTAGAAACTTCCCACAATTTTATCCGTTTCCTTGGCTGAAACTTCAGACTCTTTCCTATCCATTTTATTTGTTTGCACTGTTTTATTTTTGGCAGTTCTAGGCATTTTAGGTGTCCACGTTTCAATTGTATTAGTTCTTCTCACTTGGGTTTCAGTCTCCTTTACGTTGATATTCTACGAGTCTACCCCTTTGTTATTTCGCGTCTCGGTCTCTTTTTGGACGAGCTCATATGTTTTGCCCCTAGGCAAAATTTTCTTGGGTTGAGCATTCGACACAGGTTGTTTTTTAGGCCTCAGATTGTATTTATGCTGGAGCTCAACCATTATGGTGTCAGCCATTCCTTGATAAGCGAGATCATCAGCGCCGTTTAGGTTATTATCTGCACCTGATGATTGTTCAATGTTTAGAGATTTCTCACAATCTTCTTTCGTCAAGTGAGGTTGTATACAGTCGTCGCCTAAATTGTTTACGTCTTCTTCCAAATCCTCGAACTCTTGCATATCATTTCCTCCAATAAAATTTTCATTTTTTAGAGGTGTTTGAATTTTTTGATCTTCATTTTTAATCCGTTTTTGTTGAATCTGAGGATTGAGGTTTCTCCTGAATTCTCTCTTAATGAATTGATTAGATTTGGATTGGTCTAGCTCCATTCTTGAGATTTTGTTTGATAGCTCTTTTATTATCCTAGCCATGTCATCCATTTTTTCATCTCAGGACCTTCCAGATCCAGAGGGACCCGCTTGTTCTCTAAAACGTTTGGTTTCCCTATTTCCCATTTCGAGTTTCGTTTTTAATTTACCTGAAGCCATCATGTTTGACTTAATTTCCATAGCGTCATGTTGCATTTGGGTTAAGTCAGCCCCTCTCCTTTCTCTTAATAGTAGAGTGAAATCGGGTTCAAAAGCTCCTGCGAAAGTTACTTTGGCTGCGGGTTGGGACGGTTTAACTTCAACAGGGATCTTATTGTACAACTTGTTAAATCTTTGGATAAATTCCATAACAGTTTCAGATCCCTTTTTCTTTAAAGACCTGAACTCAGTCAAATAGTATAAATGATCATTTCTTTCGCCCCATTGTTTGAGAAAAAGGTCTTCTAGCGCATCGTAGGATAATATTGAACCTGGGGGCAGGCTCCGAAACCAAGTTCTTACCTATCCCTCGAAGGTTTGGACAAACAAACGGGAATACACGTCCTCATGTTCGAGACCTAGAATATCAACGAATTGATCGAAGAAGTTGATATGCTCGGATGTGGTTAGATCCCCTTCTCCTGTGAACTTGGGTAAGTTTTTCATATAGTTTTCAGGTAAATCATGGAGGGGTACAAGAAGGACCAAGGGAGCGTATCTAGCGGCCACTTTGGTGAAAACTCCGCGGGGCGGTTGTTGGCCTTGACCTCCTTCTTCCCCTGCTCCTCTTCCGGCGATGGCCATGAATGACCTAGGAGAGGAAATTGGTGTGTTATAAAGAGGGTTGGCGAAGATGTATAGTGACTCTCTAGCTTCCCTGGGGTGGAGGGGGAAAAATCGGGGAACGTTTTACCAGGGGAGGTGAAAGTTGGAAAAGGGGGAGAGGGTAAACGAGGACTCGGTTCCTCTGACTTGCAGTGTATATAAATGGGAGAGCCTACCGGTGTCGAATTTGTGGGCGTGGAAACTTCTTCGAGGCCTTGAGTGACAGAGAGGTTTATATTGAGAGTCGATGGGATATCGATAGGGATGAGATTTACGGCATGCGTGTCACCCCTACTAACGTAAGAGGTAATCAGAGAGGTTCTGGTCTTAATCTCGAGTAGGATTTGCTCAAACTTTAGGGTCTCGGCTTCGACAATATTGTCCGATGTTTTTCCAAGAGAAGGTTCTCGTGAGGACGAAGGTTCAAGAAAGGTCTTATCTTTAGACTGAGTAGACTTGGGTTGGTAAACAACAATGTTTTGTTTGAAAAGACCCCTTGGTTTTAGTATTTTTTCAGGGTCGAAAACTAGCACGGTCTGTTTAGCATCTGGTTTTTTTCTGGTGTTCCTTCAAAAGGATGCCAGCTTACTTAAAAGTGGAGTCGCCAAGTGAATGATAAAGGTTTATCCTTAACAAGGTGTTCACTCTTTGTTCACTATCAAAAAATGAAACTTGGAAATGTCATTCTCTCAGGGGAAAGTGACTACGATTCTCCGTCCCTGGCAACAGCGCCAGAAAGATGTTGTTCTGGAGTCTGTACTTAAGGCTATAAAGTATATATTCCAGGCATCCAAATTGAGTGAGTAATAAAAAGAGAAGAACAACTTCGGGGAAAGAAGCTATGGCTGATTTCTGAGTTGTCTTTGTCTAGTTTCCAAGTATTCTTGAATGTTGATATCCCGTTCGATGGCGGCCCATGAACGTTCGAGCTTTGTCTGGGTGATGGCAGTCTTAAGTATGGTATCGAAAAGATTCAAAGTGATGCTGGTTTGATCCGATAGGTCGGGTTCAATGTCGGGCTGCTCTACAATGGGTACAGTCATGGAGAGAATAGAGCTTTGAAAATGGGTGATGTTTTAAAGTGCTTATTTCAATTTTAAGTTATATAAGGAAAATTCAATGAAGCCAATAAAAAATATTTAACAAAATCGAAGGCCATTTTCCGTAACCGAGTCCAAATCTAAAACTGAGTGTGAAAACAAAATAAAAACATAGAGCTGTCAACAATGTGGGGCATCAATTTCAAAGGAATCCCACACTGTAGCAGAAGAAGAAAAGAAAAAGGTACCTTGATGAAAGCATAAAATGTAGAGATCTAAGTAATTCACAGGTCTTGTACCTGCTAATAGCCGATACAGAGGAAAAGTTGTAAATAACTAGATAACTAGAACCTGATCACCACAGTAGAAGTTATACTAAATTGCGGATAAAACATTCATCAAAGATGTATATGCGAAAATGACATGAAGTATGAAATAACAGAGGAAAGCACATAACTCAATCTTGACAGAATATGGAGTCTTCAATTCGCTTTGTATTAATCCTGGCTAAAGAGAACTTTCACTATTACAATCTCCAAAAGAAAAAAGCCCATTCTTGCTCCTTCAAAATGTATATTTGAACAAAACTTCTAAACATTTAGGATTCCAATCGTTCTAGAAACTTGTCAGTTATAAATGAAAAGGTGGAGCGTTTCATCTCCTCATCTTTTGTCTTCCTTCATGAAGGTGGAGCGCCTTCCTTTTTCTGCTCTTCTGGCTCCAGAAATAGAACGGGTTGACACCTGTCATTATTTAGCACCAGAAGCCCGCCCCTTCGCATGCTCAATGCAATTGACACACCTTTCAACCAACTGGGCTATCAACCTGGAAGGCTCTGCCTGGTTGCTTGCCTCAAAGGTGTAACAACTCTTCGCCAACTGTGGAAATCTTTTCCCCACTTGTTGATCTTCCATGATGATAGACCATAATTGTAAACTTGGCTGTACTAGCCATTTGTCCACTTGGACCATATCAACCTGGCTTATCTGGGATATCTTAGCTTGCTCCCTTTCCACATTTTCTTTGATGTCCAACAAGTGTTTAGCTATATTGATTTTTCGCAGCGTCCCAACACTGCCTTCCTTATCAAGGTCTAACAAACTTTTATTTATCAAGGAAAACGTTTCTTCACAAGAGTTCCTCACCTCTTGAGCTCTACTCCTACTTTCAGATATATTCTGCTCCCAAACCTTCAGTAAGATATTCCCTTTGGTTTGTTTTGCGATGGATAATTTGGAGCTGCTGACCATCTCTACCTTCATCGTGGCTATAACATCATCCTGGAAAGCGACCCGAGCCGCCGCAACTTCTCTTTCTCTCAAAGAAATATTTTCTAACACTTGATATATCGTCTGAAAGTGGTTATGAATGGTTCTCACTTTTACATGAAAGTCTTGTTGAGCTATTAATACCTTCTATCAGATTTCGGTAGCTTGGGATCTGGATATTTTTATGTCTAAAACTTGATTCTCGACAACATCCAACTTCGACTGTAATTGTATTATTTGCTGCTCCTACTGGCTAACCTGCGTTTGGCTTATTTGCGCCGCCTGGTGCACCTGCTCAAGGTCAGATATAAGTTTCTCGATCTCCTGCAGATTGACTATTCTAGCTTGTTCGAGGCTTTTGCTCACCTCATCCCTAGCGTTTGCTTCCATCGTAGCCACCCTAGCTTCCAACTTACCGATTAAGAGATTCTTTCGTTTCAACTGTGCCTTCAAGGTCCCGACGGAGTACTGGTTAGCTGTAGCATAAGCCCCAGTGTTCCTGCTATCTTGTCAATGAATTCTTCATCCCCTACGGCCTTTCCTTCTGTCAAGATCTTAAATTTTTTATCCATTGCGCCCGCTCTCTGATACAATTCTTGCTTTACTACGACCTTCCTTTTTCTATCAAAGAAAAATTCATTAGGGGGTAATTCTTCTACAGAAATGGGCATTAGTTCTTCACTGAAAAGCCATCCCGCATCGGGGTTACCCTTTGTGAACTATAAGGGTGTGATAGAAGCAACGAGACTGTCGATTTCATTGAATGATTGTTTCAGGGTAGCATATGGGGCTAGCTTATTTGGTATGAGTGATAGTGAGTCACCCAACCCTTGCGAGGGTATCTCTGCTTGACTTTGGACCTACTTTCTTGACGTACCCTTTTCTGGGTTTCCTTCCCGTTGATAGGGGATTTTGGCTCCTCATTTTGAGGTTCCAGCCTCCCCTGTTTCCTCTTGGTTCTTCTCCTTGTCAGGACTTGAGTCTTTTGAACCTTTGGCTTCTATCTGTTGCGTAACCAGAAGCTTTGGGGTTTCACCTTGTAAAACCTGGGGGAGACAACTCCACCGGTGCTCCTGGAATTTAAGGAAGTCGGCCATATCTTCGGGTGGCAGGGCTTGAATCCGACTTAGGACTTCAGAGTAGGAACTCGTACCCCAGGAGATTTCATCATGAGGTGAATCCTCATGTTCGTATCTTTTCAGGCCACAACTCACCAGGTGATTGCTCACAACCTTATTAGGTTCGTGCTTCTTAAACTCAATATCCACCAGTTTCATTTCTTCTAAGGCCATAGCCTCAGCTTTGGCATGGCCAAAATATAACAAGGAATATGCACCAATGTGAATGGGGAAGGGCAACCATACCTTTTTTGATACTCCTTTGAGATCTTTGCTTTTTCCACCGAGCAAAGTCTATCTGGCGATCTCGCGACACAATAACTTATTTGGAAAGAATAGTGGTAGAGAATATGGGGGAACAGAGGTGCCAAAGACCCTGATATATGAAAATTCTGCCTCTATATACCAATCTGCCACGCTACTCAGGTTGGCCATGTTGTTATCTGAAATCCTGGGAGGCAGTTTGCCGAAGATGGCAACATGCACTAGTACCATTACCTAGTTGAAGATCTCATAGATGAATTCTTTGGCTTTCCCCTCCCAAAGTTTTGAGTGGTAGACATGAATAGGCTCTGTATTAGATGGAGCCCAACTCTAGTTCATTAGTGGGAAGGGTGTCATGAAGCAAATTGTGTCCATGATGTAAGCAAACATAAATAACGAAGCTGCTTTCTTACTCACCCTCTACGCTCGATATTCGGTAATTCGATTGGTCAGACTATCAGACAACAATTTGGCCCAGTCGAAGGAGGACATTTAGGGCGCAACTCTTTCGACATGACATTTGAGGTTGCAGATAGAGCATTAGGGTAGATCTGGGGACACCCTTCCGACCTAGTTCCGCATTCGAGACGATTTTTTTGAGTCCTATAGCAGCTGATTCCATTGGTGGAATCATTTGGGGCGCATCCAGTGTCCCATGAGGTGCGCAAACCCCCCAGGGGTTGAGATCCAGTGCCTCAGAGACCAGATTTGACATCTGTCACTCATCCATTTCAGTCTAGAGGCCAGGGTTCTTCTATTGGGGTAGTTTCTAGCTCATTTCGTCGGATCTATCCTTCCGAACGTGTTTTCCAGTTCATAGCGGTTACTGTACTTCTCCGGAATCGCCTATTTTTCCATTCTATCCGTGCATGCATAAGATCTGCCTTCATCTTCTGATCATGGGTATTTTATGCTATTTTCTTGTATTCCAGTGATGATCATTGAGATCTAACTTACGACTATACTTTATATTTCCCGTATGTTATTGTATTTCCATGCTTGATTCGCATAATACATATTATTGGCAGATGATGTTCTTTATTTCTGCATGCATCCTCTATATGCTGTTTAAACCATAAATATATAACATGCACATGCAATAACCATAAACATTTTAGACACATATAAAACGCATCCAGAAAACCCCAGAGTATCCGATCTGTAGATAAAACTCATTCAGAAACCCCCAATGTATCAGATCTGTGAGACAAAACCCTAGATCAGTAGTAAATATCCTTATTAGCGGGATCGAGGATATTTCAGTGGTATCAGAGCTTTAGCCTTGCCAGCCTGTGACTAAAGACAATGAATACAACAAAAGAACTAGATGGCCGAGAGCACGTAGGTAATGAATATGTCACTTACAATAGGCGCAAGGAAAGAAGGCCTAACTTTCCTCCTTTCCTTCCCAGTTCAGAGGAAGAGGAAGAGGCACAAAGAGAAGTAGAGAGAAGGGCAGAGCGCGAGGCTGAGAGCGAAGCAGAGAGGAGGCTAGGAGATAGATATGAGCGACTAAAGGGCAGTGGTAAGGCCCCCGTGGACCCCGAGACAACCTTCATGCAGGTTATCAGTGATATGTTAGCTAGTCGGTGGACCATGTCACAGTCCTTGGTTCATGTGGCTGATAGATTGGCTATGGTGGATATTCCGAGCACCCAAGCCCCACATGCAGTACAGGGGAACTCATGGGAAGATAGTAGACCCCAGTCACCTGCTCGCACATACAACTCTGCGAGTAGGATTCCCCGACCATTGTTTCCCAATTTCCTAAGGGCACCCCCGGTAGCAACACAGATGTTGATAGCATAGAGACCACCCACTCATGCAGAGGAAATTGTATAGTATCAGAGGGGTATGCAACATTGGGCCATGACTTCCATCAGGATATGACGTTAGTCGAGTATTGTGGACTGAGACTCAAGAACCACCCCAGAGAGCCACATAGGGGAGGGCCACAAAAGCAGCAACAAAAGGGGCATAACATCGATTTCATCCAAAAAGTTGGTAAATTCACCATACCTTTTTTTGACAGATCTTCCAAATGCACCGCCAAAGCTTGGGTACAGAAACTAGACACCTACTACAAGCATAACCAGATGACCGAATCAGAGGCCATCAGTTTTACCACCTTACACTTGGAGGGTGAGGCACATGAGTGGTGGTATCACGGATTGGTGACATTGGGTCACAGTCGCATCACCTCCTATAGAGATTTCACAGAGAGTCTCTTGGATAGATTTGATAGGAGGGATCCAAAGATCCATTTCAGAGATCTAGCCCAGTTGAGACAAACTGACACAACATAGGCATTCATATCAGAGTTTCAGAGGGTAGCAGTGGTAGTGACAGACATATCCGAGCCCCGGTTGGTCATGCTATTCACAGAAGGGCTCACATAACCCTTGACAGGATGGGTGAAGGCCTATTGGCTTCATACCTTGCAGGATGCCATCTGACGCACTAGAGACTTGGTGGACATCATGCCAAAAACTAAACCCTTTACCAAACCCTTTGTACCACAGAGAGAGAAGGATCAGAAGAATCCTCAAAGAATGGAAGGGCAAGCCCAAGTTGGATATGATACGAGATGGGAGTTGATGAGGAAGAAGCTTTGCTTCTCTTGCAGAGACCCTTGGGTCCCAGGGCATAGATGCATGGGAAAGGGACAGATCCAATACACTGAAGTGGAATTAGGCAGTGAGGAGGAGGATGAGGATATTGAGGCAGTGATAGACAGTGATTCATATACTGAGACCACTCATGAGCTAGAGCAACAACCGAAGAAACCTCAGATATCGGCAAGGGAACAACCCAAGGAGGAGGCAAAACCTTGTAGAGAGGTGAAAGGGGGAACCATAGCCACCCTTTTAGGAGTACCTAGGTACAACACTCTCAGGATCAAGGGCCTTGTACAAGGGCAACGCATGACAACATTAGTTGATGGTGGGGACACCCACAACTTCATAGATGCATCTTTAGTAGCCAGGAGGGGGTTACACATGAAGGAGTTTGAGGGATTCCATGTAGCAGTGGCAGATGGATACATGATGACATGCTTAGACATGATCCCTGAACTAGAGGTCAAACTAGGCATTTACACCCTAACTGACACATTCTATGTAGTTGACCTATTAGATAATGATGCTGTGTTAGGGGTACAACGGTTATATTCATTGGGGGAGATTGGGTGCAACTATCAGACATTGACCATGATCTTCAGAGACGCCAGTGGATCGAGAGTTATGTTGAGAGGCATGTCTACAGGGGCACCTCAAGAAGTATCGGCAAAGAGGATGGAGCAGATATTTTTTCATAGTGATGTGGCTTACGAAATAGAGTGTTTGATCACCACGCGAAAGGACTCAGAGGGTAGGGAGCATTACCATCCACAGATCAGACAACTTTTGGGTCAATGTGAGCTAGTATTTGGGCCGATACCACCAGGGAGACTTCCAGATAGGGGTTTTAAGCACATGATTGAGTTAGAGGCAGGGGCTACACCGGTGATTACAACACCCTATAGGCACCCCAAGAAATTTAAGGATGAAATTGAGAAAGAAATCAAAGAATTACTCACTATGGGGCACATTAGGCCCAACATGAGTCCTTTTGCATCTTTAGTCATTTTGGTACTAAAGAAGGATGGCACATTACAGATGTGCATCGATTACAGAGCACTCAAGAAGAAAACGATCAAGAATCGATACCCTATTCCATGCATAGATGAGCTGATGGATGAGTTACATGGGGCAATCTTCTTCACGAAGATTGGTTTATGGTTAGGATACCATCAGATCAACATCAAGGAACAAGACATTGAGCAGACAACTTTACGATACCATATCAGACACTTTGAGTTCTTGGTCATGCCATTTGGATTGACCAATGCACCAACCACTTTCCAGTCTTGCATGAACCACATCTTTAGAGGACAGTTGAGGAAGTACCTTATGGTTTTCTTCGATGATATAATGATCTGCAACAAGACATGGGATGAACATCTAGCACATTTGGGGGAGGTCTTGGATATTATGCATGCACAGTCATTATATGCCAAGGAATCCAAATGTGAATTTGGCATGAGAGAATTGCTGTACTTGGGGCATATCATCAGTGAGCAGGGAGTGTAGGTTCATTAGGAAAAGATCAGGGCCATTCTGGATTGGTCGACACCCAAGAACCTCAATGAGCTAAAAGGATTCTTTGGGTTATGCAGTTACTACATGCAGTTCGTCAAGGGATTTTCATAGTTGGGAGCACCACTCACAGAATTGACCAAGAAGGGTGCTTTCTATTGGACAGAGGAGTCATAACAAACATTTGACAAGATGAAGGAGGTTATGAGCACATGCCCTGTTCTATCCCTTCCAAACTTCTCGCAACCGTTTGTTTTAGAGTGTGATGCATCATGGGTGGGGATTGGATCAGTTTTGATGCAGGGGGGCCACCCTATTGTTTTTGAGAGTAGAAATCTCAACGAGTCAGAGAGACTCTATCCTATTTATGACAAGGAAATTCTAGCGATCATGCATGTCTTAACCAAATTCATGCAGTATCTGGTAGGCAACAGATTTGTAGTGAAGACTGATCATAACAGTCTCAAGTATTTCCTTGATAAAAAATACCTCAACAAGAGACAACAGAAGTGGGTCTCAAAGATCCAAGCCTGTGACTTTGACATTGAGTATATCAAGGGAAAAAAGAATATCGTAGTAGATGCCTTGTCCAGGAGGCCAGTAGGATGTTTGATGATGAACATTTGTACAGATTGGAATGCTCATTTGTTGGTGGAGTACTCCAATTTTTTTTTTTCTTGTGAGGTGATGGATGGACAGGTGATTGATGATAGATACCGGGTTCTTGAATACGCCATTTTCTACAAGGACTAGATCTACTTGGTTCCAGAATCTACCCTGAAGGGGAAAATTCTGAAGGTGTGTCAGGATTCGCCTACAACAGGGCATCAGGGGTACTTCAAAACCTATAGGCATATCAGGGAGAGATTCTCATGGAAGGTCTCAAGGATGAAATGCTGAAACACATCCGAGAGTGCATGACTTGCCAGTAGAACAAGTTTGAGCAGACACATCCTGCAGGGCTGCTACAACCTCTACCCATTCTAGAGCAGAAATGGGAGAGCATTTCCATGGATTTCATTACAGGCCTTCCTAGAGTGCAGGACAAGGATTGTATATTTGTGGTGGTCGATAGACTGACCAAATTTGAACACTTCTTCACCATACCCATAGAATACAAGGCCATACATGTAGCAGAGTTGTTTTTCAGGGAGGTATTCCGGTTGCATGGGTTACCCAGACAAATAGTCAATGATAGAGATGGGCGCTTCATCAACGCATTTTAGCAGGAGATTTTCAGGTTGATAGGCACAAAGCTAGCCACGAGTACCAACTACCACCCACAGACAGATGGATAGACAAATATCGTCAAAAAATGGGTGGAGGGGTATCTGAGGAACTATGTGGAGGGGCAACAATGCACATGGGTGAGTATTGCTACAACACAACTTACCATATGTCTATCAGGATGTCTCCGTTCAGGGCATTGTATGGATACGATTCACCCTCCTTTATGGAGACTGTGTTTGGGGACAACAAGGTCCTGGGGGACAAATACTGGGTGGAGGAGAGTCAGAGGATTCTTCAATCATCGAGGGAGAACTTGTAGTCGGCTCATAACTAGTAGAAGATATATGCAGACTGACACAAAGTTGAACGCAGTTTTGAGGTAGGGGATTTGGTTTTAAAGAGATTACAACCATATAGATAGTCCTCCTTGAAGAGGAGTGGAGCAGAGAAGCTGGATCCAAAGTTTTACGAGCCATACAGAGTCATCAGGAGGATCGACGAGGTGGCATACGAGATAGAGCTACCGGAGGGTAGAAAGATTTATAAAGTCTTTCACGTCTCTTGCCTTAAAAAGGCCGCGGGACAATAGGTTAGTATTTCAGAGGAGTTGCCACCCTTGGATGATGAGGGCTAGTTGGGGCTAGTGCCGGAGGAGGTACTAAAGTAGAGGGAGCGTAGATTGAGGAGTAGGATCATCAAGGAGTGTTTGGTTAGATGGAGGGGTCTTCCAGTGGAGGATGCCACATGGGAGGGAGAACATATCTTGCAGCACCCAGGATTGATGTTTCTTGAGGACAAGTAATCTCGGGAAGGGAGGACTGAGATGCCCCATTCCCAAGATTAGGCCAACAAGGAGTGACTTAGTATTCTATGTGTTCATGTAGACTATAGTAAGGCACAAACAGGGAACATGATGGAGAAATAAGGGTGAATTGATGGCTAAACGATGAATTAAGCCAAAAAACTTAGGAAAAGTCACTTAAGCCTAAGTCAACGAAGAATTAGAATGAAACGGTGCTAAAGGGTGACTTAATTAATTAATTATTCACCTTAGGAGGAAAAGCACCTAGATTAAGTGAGGTCAATGGTGAATTAGATTGGGAATGGTACAAACATATGAATTTGACCTAATTCCTCATTATGCCTTGTTATGATTCGATGTTGAGAGTTCCCAGAGGAGGAAGAGAGTCAAATTTACTGTTTTGTGGATTTTTGTAGGAAACCACCACCATTGATTGGTTTCGGTGTTGAGAGACACACCCTAGCCCATCAGAGATACCATCTAAGTATTTCACCGTGCTATTCAGGAGTATACAGTGCAGTGTACACAACTCAGCCAATGAGGGCGCAAGTTAGATTGAGGGTTTGTGGAGATGCACGAGGTCTGAGCTCAGATTTGAGTTTCCTTCCGACCTAGTTGAGATACAGACAGGGCACTTAGATTGAGCCATTTTCCATCAGATTCTGACTGTGGAATATTGCAGGGCGCATCATCCAACCATTTAGGGCACAACTCTTGTGGCAAGACATTTGAGGTTGCAGACGGAGCATCAGGGCAGATCCAGAGAAACCCTTCCGACCCAGTTCCACATTTGACGAGACAATCATTTTGAGTCCTATAGTAGCTGATTCCATTGGTGGAATCATTTGGGGTGCATCCAGTGTCCCAGGAGGTGCACAAACCCCCCAAGGGTCGAGATCCAGTGCCTCAGAGACCAGATCTGAGATCCGACACTCCCATTTCAGTTTAGAGGCCCGGGCTCTTCTATTAGGGAATTTTCTAGCTCATTCAATCGGATCTATCCTTCTGGATGAGTTTTCCAATTCGTAATGGTTACCGTACTTCTCGATAATCGCCTATTTTTCTGTTCTATCCGTGCATGCATCAAATCTGCCTTTATCTTCTAATCACGGGTATTTTATGCTATTTGCTTTTATTCCAGTGATGATCCTTGAGATCTAACTGATGACCATACTCTATATTTCCCGTATGTTATTGTATTTCCATGCTTGAGTCGCATAATACATATTATTGGCAGTTGATGTTCTTTATTTCTGCATGCATCCTCTATATGCTGTTTAAACCATAAATATACAACATGCACATGCAATAACCGTAAACATCTCAGACACACATATAAAACGCATCCAGAAACCCCCAAATTATCCGATCTGCAGATAAAACGCATTCAGAAACCCCCAGTGTATTAGACATGTGAGACATAACCCTAGATCAATAGTAAATATCCCGATCAGTGGGATCAAGGATATTTCACTCTTTGTCATCTACTATGTGATTCTTTGGAGACTATTCTTTGATAACACCGTGGGAATTGTGTTTCCACTTTGACCTCTTGCACATATGCTCTTTCACACATGGATTTGAGTTTCTTTGTGTTTTCTTCCCTAGTTTCAAAAATGTTCATGTGAGGGTGTTTTTTGGAGGCAATATTTTCGAATTAGGACTCTACATTTATTTTGTTAATTTCCAAAGAGTTTCACGTGGATTTTTTTTAAATGGAGACTAGAGTTTTGTAGATTTAATCTACATTAAGATCATGTTTACACTTTTCCATGGTCAGGGTGATATTATTAGTAGTGGTCATCATTTTATTGGTCCCTAACAAAAGTGAAGTTTTTCATCTTCACAACTTTTGGGGGATAAATAGATAGATAGATATATCTATTTTATTAAACTGCCATGAAATTGAATGGCCATATGGGACAAAAAAATTTACATTTTGTGTGCCATTTCCAAAGAGATTAAAGAAATAAACTATAACGATGAGAGCTAGTGGTGTAATAGAAGGATTCAAATCATTGACATGGTCTACTCAACTGGGCATTTTCCTCTTTGCTCCACATCAAGGGAACATAGCTTATTTGTTGACTCTACTCTCAACCATAATCTTCTTGCCCACATCATTTTCTCATCAAATCTAGTTGTACCTCTTAGTAAACCCTTCTGAAATGTTGATTCCTAGTTTTGATTCATATTCAACCTCTCCCTGATTTGCAAGTATGTTGCACAATGTATGAGAAAGTGTTGCTCATTTACTACCTCTCCATTTCCACATTATTGACATAGCCTTTTCATCCACTTCTTGTTGGGATGTTCCCATCTTCCTGTTTCAAATATCAACTTGCGTGAGTTGGTACTTAGTTGTTCTATTACGTATTTTTCACTCCATGGTATATTAAGGTTCAAGTAGTTTTTCACTTTAATCTCCTCTTGTTTGTTGAAATTTTCTATGAAGTATCATTGTTTTCTCTTGGCATGTTTTGTATATTCTCCCTTCTTGTAGAATTCTTGTACGTGACCCTTCAACACAATTTTTTTTCTATTGGGTACCTTCCTTTTTCTATATCCCACTCTTCAAAACATTTTCCACACCATCAATTCCTCTTCCTCCTTTTTAGTTCATTTTGGCTGATTTAAACCATGGCTACAATATTTTTCACTTAGAATCAATTTTCTTAGTGCCTCCAATTCTATTGGGTATAGTAATTTTTTGTTTAGAAGTATCTCACAATGGTGTTGTTTTCTACTCTTAAATGACTTGTCACATTAGGTGTTTTGCACTCACTTGACCTAGTTCCATCTACTTCTGGATATACTTGGTGCCCATACTTTAGGTCCATAAAGGAGTATTGAGATTATGAACGTTTAAAAGAGGGATCACAAAATTTATGAATCCAAAACCTCTATTGTCTTGCATCTATTTTTCATTAAAGAATTTCTTTCCACTCACCTTGTTGTCTTTTCCTCATATATGCGTCCCACCTTACCTTTCCTATTGAAATCTAGCCCCAAATGTTTATGGATTTGGGTTATCTCTACTATCTCACCTCCGAAGTTGATTTGTGGTTGTTTTGTTCATTTATTAGTGAGAAGGCTACTATCTTAGTTTTTTCCATGTTCACATTCATCCCAACCTTTGCGCAAAAGGACTATAAGGTCACTAGGTGATCCTATAGGATACATAATTTCCTCACACTTACTATCACATTGTCTCAATAAAACAAGATCTTTATGATAATCCCTACTACATTGACCCCTCCCCCACCTTTCCCGTTTATCCATTCTTCTAGTTTATCTATGTAATCACTAAATGGTGTGGGGGAGAGGGAGAAACCTTGTTTCACTTCAATGTCACCATTGAAGCTTTCTAAAAGACCCTTTATAGTTTTGAGTTTAACCTTTACCCACTCATATAACCTGTTTATTGCTACCCTTAAAAAATTTGAGACTCCCATTTCCATCAACCTCTATAATAGTTTATGTTATTCCCTAGATATTAAGTTATTACATTTCTATTGTTATATTAGTGTTGTCCTTATTGGTTGGCTAGACACTTTAATTGTAAATGTACCCTTTGTCTCTATTGACGCTTGAATCCGTTAGGACCAAAACAGAAACCTCATGAGGATACAAATCCCCCTGTGTTTTTATAGAGGTGGTACTCCTCTTTACCTTAATATTTTCTTGGGACTCTAGATTTTCAGAATATGGGACTTTGCAGAAGTCCGTTGTAGTAATCAAAGAAATATA
Source organism: Picea engelmannii (assembly GCA_009831015.1). NCBI lineage: Eukaryota > Viridiplantae > Streptophyta > Pinopsida > Pinales > Pinaceae > Picea > Picea engelmannii. The sequence goes on from ML806094.1 coordinate 370,606, forward strand.
AAGATTGCAAGAAAAAATAACAAGAAAGAAAATGTTTTGTTTTCTTTTTAAATAAAGTTCTTGAGAAATGATTAGGAATCACACACTTCATACATTTGAAAAAGATAGACAAAATTTCCTCACATCCATCATAGTTAAACTAAAGATTTATGATTACATAAAATAAAAAGAAGATGGCCTACATGCATAAGATAACTTGAACAAAGTGGACACATGGGAAGCTCAAATAAAGATAATGATAAATCAATCTCAAATACTTTATACTCAAAACTCAGAGTTACAAAGCATAGTTGAAATTGATCTTGAAATAACTCTCTCGAAATTTTTGAAAAAATATATAGTCTATTACAAAGCCTTGAAATTTAAATGCGTTTGTCCTTAGGACTAGGATTGGGGCTCCCACAGACCATAAAGAAAATATAAACAAGAAGTAAGCTTGTAGAAGGATGATGGTGGGCGATAATAGAACAACAAGACCTGGAAAGAAGACAAGGAGAAGTGATCAGACTTTGGTTAAACCTTTCTTGTCAAAGAAGCGGAGTAAATGGATGAAAGAACTAATAAAGAAAGAAAGATGTGATTAACATAAAATTACTATGATGGTATATCCTGTCTTCACTTGCTTGCTACTGTCCTTTTATTGTCTTCATTGATGGTTATAGGAACCGTCTCAACTGTTTCTTTCCCTTCATTGGTTAATTTGTCAATTGTTTTTTTGAACCATTCTTCAATATAGTTTTTCATTGGTGTGACATTTATCTCTTGTCGAATATTAATGTTGAATAACTCACCTTCCAAGTCTCTTAAATCAAGAGAAGTACCATGTACTGCTTCCTCAATATCTTGATTTTTCACGAAATAATCCACTAGCCAATTGTCTATGTCATCTTCATTATATTCGAGTATGCCATAAATTTTTTCAAGTGATAACCCTTTAAATATCTCAACTTGTTCGTCAAGCTGTTGCTTTGTTAGGAACATTGAGTTGAGAATTAATTTAGGGTATTGTAATTCGTTAGTAACTCCTGCTAGGTCTATCTTCGCGAGTCTCTTGAACAGTTCTTTCCTTTTTAGTATGGCTTCTCTACATGATTGAACAATATTATTCAAATTTTTAATCGTTTCCTTCCAGGAAGAATTTAGCTGTTTTATTTGACTTGGGGAAGGCAAATCCTCCTCCATCTCAGTTCTATCATGTCAGAGACTTTGATTCCAAAGGGTAATACAACATCAATGTAGAAACCTTCTTCGTTCTTAAGATCAACTTGCAGATATTCATGGAAGGCATGTTCCCTCGAACCAAAAGAAACAATAATTTTTGAAACCTCCCATGCCTCTGTTATTAATGAAATTCTCTTCCTAATATTTATTTCTACATAAATCCTGACTGATGTGAGTAGTCTTGAAGATCCTTTCAACATAACAGCGGGTGTGGTAGGTTTGACTATTGACAAAGGACTCGAAAGAAGTGGAAGAGGCATTAAGGCGTCTTCTAACTCTTTGATCCTTTCTTTTAACTTAGTGTTTTTTGCTTCCAGACCACCAATAGAATCATCAAGAGCATCCCCGATTGCTCTGTGAATTTTAGAGATATGGGATGACCGCATATCTTTTAGGTCAACCTATGAACGATATTTTCCCTTCTTATTTTTCTGATCACCTATTTCTTTAATCAATTTTTTAGATTCCTTGTAAAAAACAATGCTTTGGAAAGCAAATGAATATTCTTCACTGAAGGTCTCATTCTCAACGATCTCTAATGATGAATTTTGTTGGGCTATATTTTGCGGCTGATCAATTGTGGGAAATTTTTTCTCAATATCCACCTTGATCTCCATGTCTTCAAGAGAGAAGCTATTGATGTCATTTTCTATGAGATTGTCTTCTTCCTCTTGCACAACATTCTTCCTCTTTTTTCTCAGAGGGAGCTTGTGTGAGCTCTCGATATTTCCAGGGGGGGATTCTTCTCTCCTCCACCGCTTGAACTATTGTTGGTAATTTTCCTTGTTGGGTGAGCCGTTGGAGCATTGCTCCAGGATGTGGTAGTTTTAGGAGTAACAACTGGAGACCGAGCGCTCTTTTCACTGGGACCCTTTCCTTTTTTCTTGTAAAACTCGTTAGTACTAAGTACTATTTCCAATTCACTAGCATTGTGTACATGAGCGCCTTGGTTTTTATATTCTTATTCATTCAAAATAGTATGAATGAACGAGTTGCTGAATCCTACTCACAACATATGTTCCACATAGATTTTGTTAGGGTCAAACCCCTTTATCTTTTCAACATACTTCTGATTTACATTGTTGAAGTGATTCACAAACTCATCAATTTTTTTTATGTTCCTGAATATGAAATCTCCAATTTTCCATGGCAAGGGGTTGAGTTGCTTTTGTCATTTTTTGTGGAAAAAGAGCAACCATAAATTGTATTGCCTTGCCACTTCTGTAATAAACAATTTTTTAGATACATGGTGTGAAAAAAAAGAGGAATTTTCTTTGGAATAAAAGATCCCGATGACACTGTGATTTTCAATAAGTTCTATCATTCCATTTTTGTCCAGGAATTTATTAGTCTGGTCAGATATCCTGGGGGTATTTTTACCAAACAATAGTCCTTTGAAGAATGAAATGAAATCATTGTAAACTTCGTAAAAATACAGAGAAGTCTTGTGTCTCCACAATGCTTGATACCAGAAGGTAGCTGGATCTATTTCACAGTTCACTGATCCAGATTATTTTCGGCATGAAATGAGAGCAGAGATATAATAAATAAATATATAGATATATCTCGAATATCCAACAATATAACATAAATGTATCATAGATGCAACCATAAACACAGAGATACAATAATACAATTTCTATTAATGAGCGAAAATGTACAAAGACTGTAAAAATACAGAGTGAAAGACTCACTAGAATGGTGGAAACTTATCTCTGAGAAGAGATGTGATGGTTACTCACATTCGAAAGAAGATAATTGTTACAATGAGGTTCCAAAGGCCTTTTTAATATAAGTAAAATTTAAAACCCTAACCCCGAAAGATGAAAAGCCAAAAGGTTTGCTGGCCCCGATGGGGGTAGTTGATACATCAACTTCCTGGGGGTGTAGCTTTTTCATATGATCTCCATTTGGGGCGCTCGATACACCGTTGGAAAAGTCTAATTGAGAAGAACGATTTTCGACTGGTTGAAGCGTGTTCCATTAGCCCTAAATCCCCAAAAAACGTCGTTTAGGGCCTCAAAACGGCCCCAAAAGTTTGGAACCCGAAAAACTACTGAAAAAATGCCAAGATGGAAAATTGTTTTTCGAGCCCGTGAAATAGGTGGGTGGCCACTGATATCCACATGGATCAATCCTTTCTCCTTAGGAAGCAATGGTCTCCATTTCATTGAGATATCGAGGGAGAGAGGGAAGCGTTTGCTGAATCTGAATCTTGGTGAGCTGCTTGCCTTGCTATAGACGTCACACTGCTCGGTTTGTGGAAGGCTGTCACGAACCTGTTGCTGGAGGGGTTGAATATATTCAACCATTCAGGCGATCTAAGATGACTATGTGCAGAAGGAATGTTATAACCCTAAACTGCACCATACATGCATACCTGGCATCAAGCCATCTTACTTTCTATCTTTGCCAAGCCATCACTGAACAACTCTTCTAAAAACCATTGTTTTGAAGGTGTATGCGCCCTACACCACTACTGCCTATGTACACACACTTTCTACACCACTACAGCCCGCGTAAACTCACAAAAAATCGCAAAAAATGAAAAATGAAAATGGATACGGGTTTCCGGGCCGTTACTTAACCGTTTGACCACCCATAGCCAGTCACCCCAACCGTTACTATCTCTTTTGGCCTATAAAAGAAGGTTTCAGGGCCCCATTCCAAAGAGAGGCACGATAGCATAGAAACTCTGCTCATTTCAATATTCCCCCTTTACCCCAATATTTTGCAACCACATTGTGAGTTTGAGCTAGAATTCCTTCTTCCTCCTTTGCAAATGCTTGCCATTTCCCTAGAGAGAACTGAAGAGGAGAAGAATACGTGGAAGCAGTTGGTGCATGGTGAAGAGGATCCCATGACTAAGTTCGAGGAGCAGTGCCGGTCTCATGTTGTAAACAACTTTTGTGAGATTAATATAAATAAGTACTTTTTTCGTCCCGCCAAATGACGTCTTAAATATTTATGTTTAGTTTACATTTCTTGGTTATGATGTCTAACCCACTAATCCATATATAGAATGCATGCTTGTAGTTTCTTTTTTATCTTTTGGTGAATGCAGGTCAGCCTTGGGAGGAGACTTGCAGTCAGGAAACAACTAGGCGCAAAGGGATCAACACCGGACACAAAGTTTAAGGTATGCCTACCGGATCCCTATACTTTGTCTTTTATGTATGATTGTGGGGTAATGTCGGGATAGTTGATAAAAAGTAGGAGACTTTAGACGGTTAGCTCTGCCTACATTTTGGAACCCTAGTGTAGTCCGTAGAGGGGTTTTCCCGCTATAACAAGGAATCTTTGCGTTTTCCATCAATCTTGTCCATGCAAGAACCTAGAAAGAATTTTTGTAGATTGTAGGTCCAACACTGTGATCCTAGTGCATAGTACATGAGAGGTGGGGAAACTTACAAGAGAAAGAGAGGATTGACACTATGTTATAACTGTAGAAGATCGGGACATCTTGCTAAGGAATGCTCTGGTACAGGCCCTATTTGTCTTTGTTGTAAAATTGTTGGTCATGAAGTTGAGGATTTCCGAAGGATGATTGCTAAAGTTGAACAAATGAACATGAGACAAGAAAACTATGAAGGAAGTCAAGAGAATAAGAGCATGTTAGAGAATCATCAAGATAATGAGTCGGATAAAGTTTAGACTCTGTTATCACAGTTGAAAGAAACGATGAATGATCACAAAGATGTTAGTTTACCAAAGATCTTGAAGGTAAAACAACGCATAAATGAAAGAATAGGAGACTTTGACATAGACCATGTCTTGGCTGAGGAAACACAAGTGAATATTATGACAGAAGACACTTGGGAAATTTTGGGAAATTCTACTGTGATACCTTCATTGGGAAGGATAGTCTTGTTCAAGGGAAAGATGATAACCAGATGTGGAAGAGTTACTAATGTACATGTTATCATCCATGGAACATTGACTGAAGAGGAATTTGAAGTCATTAAGTTTGTTGAGAACAATGCCCCCTTCCTACTTTTGTTAGGAAAGACTTGGATTGAGAAAGATCAGATCAGAAGGAAAGTAGAGGAAATAGCCATAGAAAAGAAAAAGAAAGAACTAAGGGATCTCATATCTAGAAAAATAGATCAACTGATAGAAGAACGAGAAATTAAGTCGAAGCAACATAATGCAAGAGAATTAGTTGTCGAAGTTGAAAGAATGCAAGAAGGTTTGAAGGACCTATCTATGCAAGAAAGAAGTACATCCACCCATGCATTAATAAGAGAAGGAATATTAACTTCGAACCCTTTGAGAGCACATCAACAATGCGAAGTCACCACGCTAGGAGAAGATAAGAATAAGAATGGAAAGAGGAATCCAGAAACAATTAGAGAGACTCATATCACAGGAAAGAAGGCAAGGAAGCTCAGTAAGAAGAAAGCCAAGTTGGTAAAGCTACAGGAAGTTAGAGAGAATAAATGGAAGACTTCGCAGGAGGAAGGTTTGCAGGATTTGAACCTCACCGGAACAACATGACCGTGCAAAATGGGACTTCACCTCGATGAAGCTATATGACTGTTGGAGGTGCCCCAACCGTTAGAATGATTCTCCAGAACATCTAGGAAACACATTTATGGGCGGATGGACCGCGTTTGGGATGTTGAGACCGTGCCATAACAAACAAATTCACATTAATGGAAGCATGCCTGCTCCTTGGAAGAATCCGTTACGATGCTCTCTTATTTAACCCGACGGGCGCTGTGCCAAGACCACTTTTTGCTACACATGATTATCTGAGACAATAAGAGAATTGATTGTATTGTGTTATTAGAAACTAGACGTCGCTGCCCGTTTGTCTACCCCGCTTATCTGTTCGTCTACCCCGACCTATCTATTTAATAGTGAGAATGTCAGGCGAACCCACTGAGCTAGAAAAGTCTATTTGGGAGGTTCTTAAGAATATAATGGCTGAAAAACCTTTATCCGAAGGAGTACAAGCGTCCTCGACTAGGGGACTACAGACTTCCCCTTCGACTGGATGTCGTTTGGGCCGTGTCAACCCTGCGACTGAGCAATGAAGTAAGCATCGCGACAATATGGATAATGCGAAGTAAATCCCGTTGATCTTACTAGATTATATCCCACCCTTGGATGGCATGGTTAATCATGATAACATCCCATGGGACTTCGAGTACACTTTGATCACCGCGTACATCCTAAAAGGAATACGCGTAGTTGGGACAGATCCCACTACTAAAGAACAATGACTTCAACCTTGGAGATAGAAAGAAATATGCGATGATCACACCCCACAGATACTTGAAGAAGACCACCAGGAAGAAACCTTGCCTGATCTCCCAACCATGGATTAAAGAGCTAGCGTAGTCCACTATACTAAATGTGATGAAGATTCCCCATTTTGGCCGACACTAGGAGGTTAATGATTTTGTTAAACTCCTCTTGTCGTGCTACCATGGTGGATACTAGTGGCTCGACTGACGGATTACTGTGGATCCGACACTGATCCACCTGATTACAGGATTGAGCATGAAGGGAACCGACCCTCAACAATTTTACTTGTTAGAAAAACAGTACCGCGGAGAAATAAAATAAAAAAAATGGGGAAACAAAACACAGAATATACATAATACAATAGAGACACAGATTTATGTGGTTCACCTAGTGTGGGCTACATCCACCAGAGAAATTGCCAGGTCCTTCCTTTATTTATATCCAACAAATGAAGGGATACAACCTACAACAAAACCTGCTATAACTTCCTCTTCTTTCTCTCACAGTATCCTCTCTCAGAATACAATACTTGCCATCGTGTATAGCCACAATACATTTCCCTCATAATAGAGAGTTTTCTTCTAGGGAAAAAACCCTAACATAATTTCTACCGTTAGATCTGCGACCTTATAATGAACGGTCTAGATTTACAATGAAATTACAATATACATTTACAAGGCAATTTTTCCTTCTAGGGCTTCACCCCCGAACCCCCGCCAGGGGCCCACTTGCCCCTGAACCCCCCAGCCGGGGGGATATCCCCCCCAGACCCCGTAGAGGGGGTACCCCCCTCTGCACTCCCCTGCATGGAAGAGTTTACATACTTCTGGGGTGTAAAGTCTTCATGGGGTATAAACACGGTTTAAAGCAAGGACCTTTGAGTCAGGAAGATAATCAGGCTCCACAACCAACATTACCCAATGAAGACCCCAGATTGCTCCATGGACCAGCGCATCAAGGATGCTTATGGAAAAGTTGAAAAGGGAATCGAGGCTACAAGGTAGCCTCTATCTAGGATGGCACATTGAACCTCCCTTGCCAACTCATAGCTGGCAAGCTTGTAAGAAATAACCGCCCCACACAGGTCACCAGGTTCGTGGTGGACCTCGCAGGAAAATGTGTTGAGGGAATGAAGATGAATTGGGTGAGTTACCTCGTCAATGATCTCGAGAAAGAATGTCGCGAAGCTCAGGATCAGGGATACAAGTTCCACTTTGGCTGGATGCTCATATTGATTGCATTTGTAGCTTGGAAAATGCCAGAAGGAGCCACCTTTATAGAGATTGAACTATTAGAGCCATTGAACGCTAGGTTCTCAACCTTGTGGTACACCAACAACATGTTGAAGCAATGGCAGTCAAATACTATGTTCCAAGCGTATTATCAACAACTGAAGGTTGCCATCGAGTCATTCCCACGCATGACACTATAGACCCTACACTAGTATAGATCGATAGCCAAGTTTCACTCAGATCCACATTTTATCTATATCATTATGCGCAGAGATGAGAGCAAGGAGGAGTTACAATCTTATTACAAGATGACAGATGAAGACATGGAGCAGATCACAAAGGAATGGCTAGAGGAATTTCAGATACCTGTCGTTGATTCCGAACTCTCCGATGCTAACATTATAGGAAGCCCCTTGGTCACCCAGTTCGAGCATGCAAGACAATCCAGTGTGAAGAAGAAGAAGAGAAAGGAGGAAGTCCAGAATATAGAGACTGGTGAGGAGGACAATGCCTCGGAAGAAAATGGATTTGGTTTGCTGGGAGGAGGAGACGAAGTAAATAGAGAAGGAGGAGGGGATGTAGGAGAAAAGAAAGGAGAAGATGAAGCTACACCGCCGAAAGATCCCATTATTGAAACAATAACTCTGTAGAAGAGGAACGTTTCTCCGTAGAAACCTTCGACAAGAAAGAAGACATGCGCTAGCAAGTCCCAACTAGAGGCCATGCTCAAAGAGGATGATATCAGTCTAGTCCGCAGAGCCATGGAGGATGCATCAGAGGAGATCATGCAGAGATATGGAGCGAAGTAGGAAGAGCTGTATAAAAGGGTCGAGAAGGAGCTGAAGGAACTACAACAAGCTATTCAATTGATCCGCGTAGTACCTACTGTGCCTTCTTCATCACAGGTTGAAAAATTGGGGGATGAGCCCACCCAATTGATAAGATTAGCAGATGCAACAGAGGCTTGACTTCAGAAAGTCCAAGAAGAAAATCAGAAGGCTACAAAAGCCTTGAAACAAGAGAAAGAGGAAGTCTCAGAGAAACTACGAGTTGCACGGTACTACATAATCGCCTATGAAAATGAGAAAGATGAGTTTTGGGCGATGCTTGAGAAGGATAAAGCGAAGATACAGACAGAAAAGGACCAACTACTCGTAGAGCAGACTATGGTCAAAGAAGCGGTGAATAAAGCATTTCGCTTGGTGCCAGGCTTAGCATAGGAGGAACATGAGTCAGTCGAGGTTCAAGCGATGAAGCTCGCTGAGACCATCCAACAGCTTTAAGTGAGGACAATGGAGTTGAAGATCCAAGCAGTACCAAGAACTCTGCGGGAGGTGCGCAATCAGAGGGAGGAATCCACTATTCAATTGATTCGCGTAGTACCTACTGCACTTTCTTCATCACATGTTGCATAATTGGGGGATGAGCCCACCCAATTGAGAATATTAGCAGATGCGACAAAGGCTCAACTTCAGAAAGTCCAAGAAGAAAAGGAGAAGGCTACAAAAGTCTTGAAAAAAGAGAAAGAGGAAGTCTTAGAGAAACTACGAGCTGCGCGGTAATGCGTAACCACCTATGAAAATGAGAAATATGAGTTTTGGGCGATGCTCAAGGAGGAAAAAGAGAAGATATAGAGAGAAAATGACTAGTTTCTTGCAGAGTAGACTGTGGTCAAAGAAGCGGTGAATAAAGTAGTTCTCTCTATGCTAGGATTAGCACAGGAGGAACATGAGTCAGTCGAGGTTCAAGTGATGAAGCTTGCTAAGACCATCCAATAGCTTCAAGCGAGGATAACAGAGTTGGAGATCCAAGCAGTATCGGGCACTCCATAGGAGGTGTGCGACCAGAGAGAGGAATCCGCTAAGAACGCAGTTGGAAGGATTAGAGCCCTCGCCTCATAATTAAAAAAATTGAGTGATAGAAGCACACAGACTTATGAACACCTCACAAAAGATCTATAGTTAAGGAAACTGTAAGTGCAGTAGCATGTACTGTCAGTACAGGCGCAGATGAAGCTACTCACTTTGGTAGAAAGAATGAAGAGATCTCATGAATAGCGCGTGGTACAACAACATATTACTGCTATCTAGGGCAGGGTAATGGAAGTCACGCAGAAGCTGCAACCTATGCAGGATGAAGCCTGCAAGGTGTTCGAAGAAATTGAGGGACAAGGCTCACAACTAGACCAAATGGTTGCAACAATGGAACAACGCATGGAAGGGCCTTTTATAGAGCAGATGATCCAAGAGCTCACTGAGCAGGAGGCTTAAGCAAAGTAGCAAGTTGAAGCCGATCGAGTGAATCTAGAGGCCTTCGAAGCAGCGTTTCCCAGACCTGAGTGACTCGGGACGAGTCACATGTGAGTGTTGGGGGCCTATTGGCCCTCAACCAAGTTTTGAGGAAATCTTGGTCAGGTTGACCACATTTTAGACTTCGATGCAGTGATCGAGGAAGGAGTGCCCAGGTGGAGATGAGATGGCGGATCTCACTTGTTTTGTGGGCTTTGTGGACCCATCAAGGGGTTCCTTAGTGTTTTTGTAATGGGTTATGGGATGTAGACCCATGGGTTTACCCATGATTAGGACTTATTGTAAAAGTATAAATAAGTAGGAATGTATGATAGGAGGAGAGACTTAGAGAGATAAGTCTAAGTAGCTAAGTGTAAGTAGTTCTGAGTTTCTCTGTGCAACAAAATGTGTATGTAAGGCTCTATGCTCGATAAAGGAGTTGGCTCCGTGCCTCAACCTAATTTTGGGAAGGAGGATCTGGTGCTTAGTGCACAGATCTCCTATCCTCTGCGAAGCATGGCTCTATGGCTTAGTGCGCAGGAGCAGATGAATGTAAGATTTAGAAGAATAATAAAGAAGATGAAACAGTTGGTGGATGTAGCCCCACACTGGGGTGAACCACATATATCTTGTGTCTTTGGTGTGCTTTGTGCTATGTTGTGTTTGTCATTTATCTACTTAGTGCTTTTTGTTACTGTGTATGATGGATAGATATGATCTTGCTTAGTGCTTTACTTGTGCTTTATGAATGAATGCTAGATCTAACTCATGGCTATGTGCTAAGTGGTTGAAGTTCTTAATCTTTATTGTTACTACACCAATCTATCTTAGGGTTTGTTCTGCGATGTTAACGAAGCTAATGAACTAATGCATATCATCTTCTAAGTACTTTGTGAAGTGTTATAATCACATATCTGTGTCCCATCTTGGTTACAGACACATGAGTCTAGTAATGCCTCTTGCCTCTACCTCGGGTGAGACTTCGCCTGCTCCGCAGGTGTTGCCGAAAGGGTCGATAGTTAGGGTTTTGTTGGTGCGCTATTGAAGCGTTGAACCCCGGGTCTGCCCCTGTGCCAACAATTCCCTAGAGATTCTTTGTGTTGGGTTGTTATATTCTTTGTACTGAAAGTCTAGTCGAGGTGAATCGACTGACGTTCAAAGTCGAGGTGGATTGACAACAAGTTGAATTCAAGGTGGACTGATAGAAAGTCAAAGTCGAGGTGGATTGTCAACAAGTCGAAGTTGAGGTAGATAAAAAACAAGTCGAAGGTCGAGAGAGTTGATCGGGTAAAGTCGAAGTTGAAGAATATGACAACAAGTCAACCGATAAGAGGTTGAAGTATGGGCATGAGATGACAGACTAGAGACCAAATGAAGGACGACTGGTATACCTGACTTGGAGTCGACTGTAAAAAAATCCAGGGATTTGCGAGATTTGTAGCCAATGATATGCATGGATCTGTAACTATTTTTGGGCACCAATATTTAGGTTTTTACATGTTGTAAAGCCTATAAAGAGGCATGTTGTAAGGCCATAAAGGATGATGTTGTAAGTTAATTGTAGAATGCACTTTTGTAGGTTAATGCATGTGTAAGTGTAGGTTGATGGTCATGCATACGTAAGACGAATTGGCTACAAGGTTGTTCTTTCCTATGCAAGAGGGTATGATGTCAGTTGTGTCTTAAGTGTGGACCAAGGTTAGACATGTAACCTTTTATTATGAATGAATAAGACAAAAATAGAGTAGAACACTCAAAGGAATGTTGGTTTTCTTGGTTAAGGGTTTCCAGGGTAAAATATCGGTGTACTGTGTGATTGCTTGTGTCATTT